>CM032133.1:0-530000 GCA_018894105.1 Jacaranda mimosifolia | reverse complement strand
GAGCTGTAATTGATTATGCACAATATGACAATCAATCTCGGGGTGCTTTGTACGTTCATGGAAAACTAGATTCGCAGTGATGTGAAGGGCTACCTTGTTCTCACAACTCAGAGAGATTGGTGTGTGAACTGAGACCCCAAAATCAGTAAGGATATATGATAGCCATTGTTACTCACATACAATCAAAGCTGTGCTTCGATATTTAGCTTAGGCCAAAGACTTTGAAACGATTATCTTTTTTTTGTTTTCCATGATATGAGTGAGGAACCCAGAAAAATACAAAACCCAGTCAACTATCTTCTAGTATCACGGCAAGCCGCCCAATCAGCATCACAGTAAGCTTGTAATCTCAAATCGCTGCGAGCGGCAAGAAATAAACCTCTAGAGGGGCACCATTTTAAATAATGTAGAACATGCAGCGCAGCATCCCAATGTGACTGGCCAGGCATTCCAACATACTGGCTGAGCTGCTGCACCGCGTATGTTTTGTTTGGGCATGTCATATTCAAATACAAAAGTTTCCCAACAAGTCTGCGATATCGATCTGGTTTGGGAAATAGATTGTTGTCCTCCGACTGAAGAGTATGTCCCTTCGGCAAAGGTGTTCTAGCCGGCTTGGCTCCAAGAAGTCCAGCATCCTTTAAGATATCCAATATATATTTTCTCTGATTCAAGTAGATGCCCTCAGTACTCTGTGCAATTTCTATCCCCAAGAAATATTTAGTGTGGCCTAAGTCTTTGATTGTAAACTTATTATCCAGAAACCTCTTTACAGCTTTGATTTCATCCTCATTATTCCCAGTGATTAGAACATCATCAACATAGACGACCAAGGCCAAACAGCTATCTTTCAAACCTTTGACAAATAAGCAATGATCATGTTTGGATTGTCTAAACCCATACCGTTTCAGTTGCAAACACAGTTCATGGCTCCACACCCTGGATGCTTGTTTTAGCTCGTACAAGGATTTAACCAGCCTGCATACCTGACCTTGCTTACATTTGGTATATCCTTTCGGCGCCAACATATACACCTCCTCCTGAAGGTGACCATGTAAGTATGCATTGTTGATGTCAAGTTGGTAAATAGCCTAAGCCTTTGCTCTAGCCAATGCCATGAAAACCTTAACAATTACCAGCTTTGCTGCTGGAGAGAATGAGTCAAAGTAATCCACTCCGGTAGTTTGATTATACCCCTTCGCGACTAGTCGTGCCTTGTATCTATCCACCGATCCATCTGGCCTATACGTTATCTTGTAAACCCACTTAGAGCCTATAGCTTTCTTCCCTGTGGGTAAGTCAGCCATTACCCAAGTCTGGTTTCTTTTAAGAGCTTCTAATTCCTCTTTCATCACTCTTATCCACCTGGAGTCTGTACAAGTCTGTCTATAGGAGCTAGGTTTCAAGTCAACAGATACATTAGCTTGAAAATCAATGTATTGCTTATGAAAATTGAGTGACACATGATAGGGATAGGTTTAAATGGGATATGGTCTTCCTGCAGAAGCTATAGTGCTTGAGTCAGTACTTGCAGTGGTGAAAGTGCTATGAGAGGCATTGTAAACAAAATCATTTAGCAATGTAGGAACGGATAGGATAGAAGGGTTTTGATAAGAATTAAGAGGAGTCACGGTTTCATTTTCAACGAACGGGTCATGAAAATGAATAGGAAAGGGCAATGGTGTGGACTTAATTTCTGAATTGGGTTTGTAAGGAAACACTTCATCATGAAACACAACATCCCTTGAAACTAATATTTTGTGCGAGGTAAGGTCATAAACTTTATACGCATTTTGGCTAGGATTAATCCAAGAAACATGCATTTGGAGGCTCTAGGTTCAAGTTTGTCCTTATGTGGGAGAGTGTTGGTTGCATAACAAAGGCAACCAAAGCATTTTAAGGTGTCATATGATGGTGGCTTGTTGTAGAGTCTCATAAGGTGTTTTCCAATTTAGAAGAAGTATAGGTAACTTGTTTATGATATGAGTTGCCATTAAGACTGAATCACCCTAAAATTTCTTTGGTAAATTTGCTTGGAAGGGTAATGCTCTAGCCATTTGTAAGATGTGTTTGTGTTTTCTTTCAACGATACCATTTTGTTGGGGGTGTAAGGGCAAGTTTTTTGGTGAACAACCCCTCTTTCAGTGAACAAGAGTTGGCATGTTTAGTTGGTGAACTCGATGCCATTATTGGTTCTAACAATCTTAACTCTTGTGTTAAATTGATTTTCCATAAAGATGAGAAACTGTTTTAGGGTTTGAGTGGTCTGAAACTTATGAGAAATGAGGTAGGTCCATGTGGCTTTGCTATAGTCATCTACTATGGTAAGGAAATAATGTGCCCCCAGTTAATGATTTATGGTGGTAAGCTCCCCAAATGTCAACATGTATGAGGTGAAAGGGCTCAGTTGTTTTACTGTGGCTAGATGGAAAGCTTAATCTTTGTTGTTTAGCGATTTGGCAAATATCACAAGGCAAGGATGTGTTGTCAACTTTGTCATGAATAAAACTCAAGTGAGATATGACTTTATAGGAAGCATGGCCTAATCGTTTATGCTATAGAGATATAGACTGATCAGAATCTTTATTACCATGATTTGAATCCATACAATTATTACAAGAGGAATGAGAATGAAAATGAAGATAATCTGGCATGGATTTTTTAGCAAGCATTCTAGTATGTTTAGACAAAGTTGTAGAATCAAATCAAGTGGAATCAAGAATATATAGCCGCCTAATCACTTTTCCCAATGCTAAGACTTCCTCAGTCAGCAGGTCTTGCAGCAAGGAATGGTTAGGGAAGAAAAGAAACTTAATCAGTGCATTTTCAGAAAGTTTATTGACCTAAAGGAGGTTATAATGAAACTTGGGTATATGTAGTGTTTCAATGAGGGTTAGTTCGCTAGTAAGGTGAACATTTCTTATGTGTTTTACCATTGCCACAGAACCATCGGGCAAAAAAATGGGAGTTGCAATTTTCACTGGTTTAGGGCTTTCTGGGAGGTTGAGATTGCAACACCCAAGCTCCAGGCTCTAATAGACTGAGAGTGCCAAATGCAAACTGAGGAAAAGAAGTACTTGCGAAGTCATGAATATGAGCAAAATTCACCACAGCTTCCTCATCGGATGCCCTCCCTTTCACGAGTCTACTAACTTATTGTTGGATCATTTCCTGAATTCTCACGTTCAAATCTCCCATCAAATGGCTTTCTGAATTAACCTTATTCATTGTGTCATCCATATTAGCTACTGGTCTAGAGAAAGATTTCCCCCTTGCCTCCAATAACTCCTTATACTAGTTAGGAGTGCCGTGAATCTTGAAACATGTTTCTTTTATGTGTCATGTGCGATTGTAGTGAACACAATATAAGCCAGACTTATCGGCTCTCTTATGGACTTGTTTCCCCTTTCTGAACCCCTGTACTTCATTGTTAGGTTTCTTGGACCGCTAACCGTTTACTTGCATCACCACACTCTCTATGTTGTCTTTGTAATTTGTGTATACCTCTCTCTGCTTTTCAACTTGGAGAATCATGGAGTGAACATTGTTTACGGTCGACAAAGGCTCCATGACAAGGATTTGATTCCTAATGTTATCGTATGCTTTGTTTAGCCCCATAAAAAATTGAACTAGTTTACTCGATGAGTTGTAGTCCACTACTTGCTCGCGGCTCCGGATGAACATTGTGGTATAAGTAGCAAACATTGCCATTCGTTCCAAAGTTTCTTCAATCTCGTATAATACTACACCACAGTCTGACTGCCTTGTGAGATTGAATTTATCTCCCTTTGTAATTGATATAGAAGCGGTCCGTTACACTCTCCGAACCTCTCTTCCAGTTCATCCCATAGCTCCTTCGCTGTGGTAGTGTAGAGGAAGGCATCCACTATCTCTTTCGACGTGGAATTCAAAATCCATGACCTCACCATAAAGTCCACTCTGATCCATTGTTCGAAGTCAGAATCCTCTTCTGGCATGGTGCACTTTCCATTTATGAAACCTAACTATAGCTTTGCCCCCAAAGCTATCTTAATTGATCAGCTCCAAGCTAGAAAATTGCCTCCAGTTAACGGATTAAAGATAAGAATCATACCGGGATGGTCTAATGGTTGAAGATGTATTTGATTGCTATCTCCGATGCCAGATCTTCCTTCATTCAAGTTCCAGGTACCTCCTCTACCGACGCCTCTCGCTCCTTCTATTTCTTCTCACGTCTCCTATTTAATTAACAAAGCGGATTCAGATCAGCTTCTATAATCAACCTGCTCTGATACCATGTTAAGTTTCAGAGCCTCGGGGAAAGAGTGCTGAACTCATGATTGTGGAGAAATTCTTTTCTAGAGAGAAAATTATGACTTGGGGAATTTCATGTGTTGATTTCTGGAAAGTTGATTACAACTGGCTCCACTACTCTATTTATAGCTGAACACTAATCTCTGCTTATTGAGCTAACTCGCTAATAGTTATAACTAACTAGCAATTAGTTGCTAACAACAAAACAATTAATTAGTTGGCACAATGCACACGCGGCAACTAACCATCCTATCTACACATGCAACATTCTCTACAGTTTCTCTACAACCATGCAACATTCTCTACAGTGCCATGCAACATTCTCTACAATTTTTATTCTATTTTTTTGCCATAGGGGTTGTTTTTGTTTCATATCTAGAAAAAAGATTGCAACTTCGGTTGTGTAATAGAAATATTTTGATTTTTATGCACTTCTGGCTTGTAATAATAAGCTGGGAGGAAATTTAGGCTTAGTTCATTTGGGGCTGAAAGTGAATTTTGTTTTCTTTTGGCAGACGGAATGCTGATTAGTTCTGGTACTTTGATAAAGTAAAATGACATTAGAAAGTGGATGTTTGCATATGTATAATCGTTTCATATATTTTTTTGACAAATAGTTACAAAATAATGGTCCCATATGTACAACGCATGTTTGGAAAATTTTAGACAAATAGTTATGAAATAAAAATATGTATAATGATCTTATATATTTTTTCCGCACAAGCACCCTCTATTTGTTGGTCCTATATGTTTTGTATTAGAATAAAGTTGTTTAATGTTCTTTTTAAAATTAAATGAAATGATTTAATATTTTTGTTGGATTAGAAGTTAGATGATGCTTTAGGTGCTAAAATAAAAGTAACCAAATTGAAGTAAGAAATTTGAGCATTATATAGTAATTCACATGGGTGTTTTGGACATAAAATTTTTTAATGGTCATATGTATAAGGGGGAGATAATTTTAGTGCCAGATAAGCCAAAACAGCCGTTACTTTTCTAATGGCAAAGAAATTTGAGGGGTGTATTTGAAGATTTTGATAGTATAGAAGGGTATTAGATATATATTCCATAGTACAAGGGGTAAAATGAATTTAATCTTATTTATAATTAAACCTGCTTGTCTACTCCTGTAGAACCCATAAATTAACATGACGTCCTGATTTCTTGCAATCATGTATTTCGGCATTGCCAAAATGAGGAAGAAAGGAAAAAGGAGTGATAATTTTACTACTGATGGAAATTCTTACCTAATCAAACTCAACAGAGCTTCCGAATATTCAGCTTTTCACGTTGAGTCTGTGCTAAAAGTTGTCAATCTATGTTTTGTTTGCACTTTCCAGATTTGAATTTACTGTTGATAACTTTTTCCTAAACATATATTTCTTGCTTCTCCATTGGTTTTTCTTCTAAAATTTTATTTTTCATGAAAATCAAACTAAAACTAATGCAGTCTTCTCTAAGCCTTATCTTGTCCTTTGGCTATCTCTGGGCTTGGAGCCCGACATTCCTGTCCCAAATTGAGTATGTATCCTTTGAATGAGAAAGTTCCTTCTTTGAACTGGTAAACTCACTTGTATACATATTTGTTTAATGTATTTTGGCTAGTGTTTTATCTACCAGTCCTTGTTTAAGACTGGTATCACGCAAATCTTTCTGTAAAAGTCGCCATTTTACAGCTTGGAATCTGTTCACCTAACCCACTTGTTAGCACAGTATGATGAACACACAAATTGGCAGTGCCTTCCCTTGAAGAGACTGTCTAACGTCTGATATCTCTCGACTGGACTGCTTGAATCCGTCTTGGAGTATAGCTTGGGCTACGTTCTAGGTTATGCGGACAATGATTGCTTTTCAAATAAAGAGAAAACAGAATATGCCCAAATCCAAGAGGAATAAATCAACCTCTCACACACAAATGTTTTGGACTTGACAGTAATGGGATTTCGATTTTCATGGATCTTCTTTACAACAGTCAATTACAGTTAAGCTTGCATTGGAAAACACTGCCTGTGCCTGCATCAAAATTCAAAATCCTAAAGAAGCTTGACCTAAAACAATGTTTTATACTGCCTTTTTAACATCAACTAATTTCATTTCGTCCTATGTTTCTACTAGAGCTGTAAATGGATATTCAAAAATTCATTTACCATTCGCATTCATATCCGTTTACATAGAAATTATCCGCATCCGTTTAAAGCGGATATTATCCGTATTCAATTAGTGGATATCCGATTATAAATAGATACGGATATGGTAAATGCATATCCGATCCGTTTAATATCCGATCCGAATATATATTTATTAAATAATATATTATTTATATTTTTCAATAAAAATCTCATTAATCTATATATTTATATATATAAATTATAATTGAAGAATTGGGAAGAAAAAAGAATAAATTTAAGAAATTATTGTAATATAGAGAAAAAATTAAAAAATAAAGTTAGTCAACACAATTATTGTTGGTTGACTATATAATTAATATACTTAAATACCATTATTATTACTAATAAGTACTAATAATCAATTATAAAGTCAATTATTAATTAAAAACTATGTTATTTGTTTGATTACTTTCATTTTAATGAAATTGTATAGTTTCTTCTATTAATTAAAATATGTATTTGTTATAGGTTCATAAATTCACATATTTGGATATTCGTAAATGGATATCTAAATAATTATCATCAAAATAAATATAAAATAATAATTTGAATACGAATAAATTTAATAAAATATGAATATATAAATAATTATAATAGAATATGGATATATCCGAATCCGACCGATATCCGATGAATACGAATTTGGATATCATTTTTAAATATCCGTCAAATCCAAATCCGTATCCGTATCCGAATATTCGAAAAGTTAAACGGATACGAACATGGAAACAGTGTATCCGATCGTTTAATATCCGTTTACACCCCTAGTTTCTACTTGTCCGTTTTCAGCTTGCAAAGTTTCCCGAGCTTTATCTTTTCTGTCCAAATGCAGGTTCAGCCGAAATGCAAATCTGGTTGCAAATGGGGTAGCCAAGAACATCCGTAAAGTAGGGAATCAAATCAAGCAGAGTGTCGATGACATTCTGCATAGACAACCAAAGTAAGAGGCAAATCCTGCCTAGTTGGCAAGATGAAAGACTATTGTGGAGCAGGAATCAACCTTGATAGATACAAGAGTGTCTCTGCTGTCTCCATTTAACCCTTTTCATCTAGTCCTTGCTAAAATTGATAGCTTATACAATAAGGGTACCAGAGGCAACTCTTCTGTTGTTGACCTTCTGTAATAATTCAAACATTTAACCATGTCTTATGTTGATCTTTCTGTATCACCACTGAAAAATCTTATTACTCTACAGTGCCAAGTTGCTAACTCCAAATTTAATTCTTGCTTTCATCATTATCTTGAAAAGTTGATGTAATAAATGTTGGGCTTATATTAATTAGGTCTTCTTTTGTGGATGGGTTAGTTATTGATACTGGTTTAAATGTGCAATAATGAGGGCTCAAATGACTATGCAAAATGATATAGCCTTGTGAAAATGCTTTTAACTTATGATTATAATTGATTTATAAAGTTTGTGGACAGTTACATAAGTAATTAACCACAACAATGTGGTTCCAAGCAAATGCTTTAAAGGCCCAGCCGATCGGAATCTGGGTCGGGTGTAAAATATTATCTAGTTGAATGTGGGTTGGATCCAGAATTATCTGACTACGCATCAATTTTATATTATTTGTACTTCTATCTGGTTTTAGAGCCGCCAAGCCCGTCTAGCTCAGTCGGTAGAGCGCAAGGCTCTTAACCTTGTGGTCGTGGGTTCGAGCCCCACGGTGGGCGTTGTGCGGTTGTTTCTTTTTCTCGCTGTTTTCCCCTCTCATTGCGACCATCCAGTCTTCTTTCTGGATTGGTGGGTAGCTGACGGAGCAAATATCACAATCCTTTATTTATTTATTTATTTTTATGCAATCTCAGCTATCTAAACGGGATTCTTCATATAATTTTATTGTTTTGTTTCAAGAATCGATCGTATATTAACATCCGATGGCCGCCGCGTATGCGGCGACTCGTCGGCGGGCTGTGCTGTTGGGAGCTCAGTTGTCTGGTCGGAAACGGTTCAGGTCCAGACCCATCTCCGAGCTCGTTAAGTCCAATGGAAAACGTCTCTTCCTCGTCGACACTTTGGCCCTCGTAATTGTTTTCCTATTTGATTTTCTTCTTCCTGAATTTGGAAATGGGAATCGAGTTTCATTGATTGGTGACTCTAATTGTTGCGTAATACTAACATTTTTGTTTTGTTAATTAATTAGGTGAGAAGATTAGAGGCGCAAGGCGTGCCGTCGAAGCAGGCGGAGGCGATAACGGCGGCTATGACGGAAGTCCTGAACGATAGCTTGGAAAATGTTTCTTACTCATTTGTTTCAAAAGCTGAAATGCAGAAAGTAAGCCCCCTCCTTTTGGTTTTCGGGTTCTTTCTAAATTGTCACCTTTTCTTTGTCTTCTTTGTGTTTATTGATTATGTCAATGGGTGGTGCTTTCTTGAAAGGAGTATTGATTTTCATTTTTCTCTTTTTGGTGTGTAGAACGAGATGAAACAGGAATTCAATTTGTCCAAATTCAAAAGTGAAGTTAAAAGTTCTCAGGTACAGAATAACTCATTTTCTTCATCGGGTTTGGAGTTTGTGTCAGTTTTGTGGTAGTTTAGCTTGTGCATTGGCTGATTATATGTTGGTCATTTTATTTATAGTGGATGCTGGAATTCTATTTAAGCAAAATATATTAAGGGCAGCTGATTTTTTTCCCGTTGAATGGTATTATGCATTGAGGTTTGAACAATTATGAAGGAAATACCTTTATGCTACTAAAGTGGGAGGAATATATTTTAAGTCATTGTTGAGAACATTATATTGGGCTTTCAGTTGAGAGTATGCCCTCAGGAATCCAAGACCCTTCTCATGTAAAACGCTCCCATAATCTTTTCCTGTATATCTATGATATCTATGACCCTGTGTTATTTCTCATTGTCAAAAATCCCCCTGAGATATGAATTTAAGCAAAACCCCTCCGTATGTTACAATTTTAATCGCTCATCGCCCCCTTCATCCATTTAACCATTGACCACTTGTAATTTGACAAAAATACCCTCGTTTACTTACATGATTTTAACTCCCCATTTTTTCACTAATTCTTCACCTCTCAAGAGTGCAAGTTCTTCTAGTTTAACCTCTACTTCTTTAACTGCTTCAACTTTGTCAATTCTTTGGGGAAACAGGCCACTTCTCATGAAACATCTGTTCGGTCTCAAGAAACTGACACTTTGCTAGAATCAAGTTACTGATATGTTGGGCTAGTGTGGAGGTAGCGACTCTTCTTGGGACAAATTTAGTCCGTCGATAAATCAGGTCCCAACAAAGAGGAATAGGCGTCCACAAAGGAAAAATAAAGCAGATGATTCGTGATTATGAACCTTTAGAAGAAGATAACTTCTCTGATTCAGAATAAGAGACATCCTTCCCAAGATCAGAAAATGAAATGAAGTCAACACTGAAGGAGGAAAAAAAGCTCTTTGCTGCAGACTCTTGATTCATGGTACATCGGCAAAGGGGGCAATATTGCAGGAAGGACGAATTGATAGCATCACCTATGCAACAGATGCTGCAGAAAACATGTTAAGAGCTGTTCGTTTGTCATAGAACATGTTGACAGCAACAACAAACTGGTTGATGGTATATTGGGCAACTTGCAGAGATCCGGTGAAAGGCCAACTGAGTCTAGGGTACCAGGGCTGAACTAATACATAGAGAAAGCCGGTTTATGTCTCTATATAGCTCTTCTCATGTGAACAAGATTAGAGGGCTCTCCACAATTTGATTGAAGTTTTTTGCTGGCATTACTTTCTAGTAGTTTCTACTGGAATGGCAGCATTACGGCAGCTGTACTCAGCAGATGAGGCAATGCTTATGACAGAAAAGATCGTTTGTAGAATGCAATAAAGTGGCCATGAGTTTAATGACATGGCTGTCTGAAATGAGCAGGTTTCTATCCACACATTTTCAGCAGCAGAAGAGGAATTTCCCTAGAGCTATATGGTTAGTTGTAACATTCTTTTCCTCTATGTACTAGTTCTCAACCTTCAGTCTTAGTAGCAACAGAAGCTCAACCACCAATATTACCTTTACCGTCTAATGCTCGAGCTCAAAAGATATTTTTCATTTCTTTATAGTTTATATGCACACCAAGCAACCGGAGAAGGCTTTGACACTACTTTGTTCAAATCCATATCCTCTTCTTCCAAAACAGAACTTGAAAAACTTCCAAAACCAACACAACATGTCCATCATACTTCACTGGCTTGCCGGTATGTTCCCATGATACATGCTTTGGCTTACACCATTGGGAAACATTACAATCATTGTTCAAACAAAAGTAGTACAATTTACCTTTTGATGGTTTCAACTCAGATTCAACAATCCTAATTCAACACCAATATTGTGGAGTACTGGAGTATTGCAAATCTAGTGGTGGCGGGCTGCTCTTCATCAATCTCATGCTGGAAGCTTTCACCAGATAACTCATCGGAGTTGTAATAGAAGGGAAAGGGAAGAGAAGAATTTTACTCTTTGGGAAGAAAAAGAGGTGTTCTATGGTAGGGTACTGTTTTTACTGAAGAAGTTAAGGGCAAATATGACTCTTAACATAGTGAAAATACAACAAAAATTGCAGAAGACGCATGCAAGTAACACCAGTTCTGGGCAGGGGTTTTAGTACCATTGACCATTTTTCGCAAGGTATTAAGTTGACAATTAGAATAACATAGGGGCGTAAGTGCTTCCATCCATTTACACGGGAATTTTTGCAAAAACCTCATTATATTCATGTGAGCTGGATCACTGGAGTTTCTGCATGATCAACTATAGGTGCTACAAAAATTTTTGATATCTATTTTGGTGTTAAGAGGTTAGTGTAAATCCTGCTCATGGTTTTGCTTTCTGTAATGCCATCATTTTCCTAAACCATTGTGAGGGTGATACATGGGAAGCCACAATGATTTCACCCTGAAAAATTCACACCTTTTGGATTCATTTCCGCATTATTTTTGGAGGTGGTAAATTTTGGGGTGGAGATATGAACACTTCTTAGTCAACGGGTGTGGAAAAATGACGGAATTACCATCATAAATTAAGTCAAACTATCAATTGCCTAACATTTGTTATGTGTTTCAGAAACATGACTCTATGTATATTAGTTTTGCAATGCATGAAACTTGCTATTCTTGTACATAAAGAAAATAAGATATTGCATATGTTAATGCCTTTTATTCTCTGACATTATCATTAATCATTTGTCCATGAATGCAGTCACTTGCATTGTTGGTTGTCTTTCTTGTTGGATGCTCACTTGTGAAATCTGTCTCTATGTTTCTTACATGGTGTGGGATCTCTCAAGCAGTCATAGGGGAAGCATTGAAATACACCTACACCCTCTGGTTAAGAAGTCCTGAATAATGATCTTTCTCCTTTGTTTCGAGAAATCTATTGATCAGTACGAGATCTTTCTTTTCCTCTTTATTCTTTTCCAATCAAGATGTATAAATCTTGTCCGTGGTCGTGGATCAATGAAATATGCAAATGGTCTGTTGCTTCTACCATTTAATCAGCTCTTTTTGTGTATTGCATGCGGACCTCCTCAGGCAGCAACATCCACATATTTGGAAGCTATTTTAAGAACTGGTCAATTAATACTATAAGGAAAACTGAAAAAGAATATTTGTTTCTTGCTTTGCTAATTACCGAACTGTGAATGTGTAGAATGGCTGTTCATCCTTGCATTTTCTTTCTAATATTTGCTTCATTGGTTTATGATCTCTGTTAGTTAATTATCTCTTTGAGGACTTAGAGTGTGGAGCAGCTCGTTTGCTCAATAAGAGTCATGCCTAGTTCATTGTATTCAAATGTAGGAGCACCATATTTCTTTGCTGCAACATGAGACGGAAAAACTCAAGAGTGATATAGAGAAGATGCGCAGCGAGTTAAGGTCTGCAACTAAATAAAACACAATCTGTTCATTTTGGATCCTTTATTTCAATTAGTGTTTCATTTTCTATTCCAATTTAAGAATACAAGCCAAGGGTATATAATCTGTATCTGGTGTTTATTTAAAAAAAAAAATTAGAAAAAGATACTTTATTCACTTGGCATTTATCTATAGTGTGGAATAGAAGATGAAACATTAATTAGATTAGAAGATCCGAACTGGTGTCTGTTACCTTGTGATTTTTTACTCTGAATGATGAAAAGTGAGCTTGGTTCAGGTACGAAATCGACAAAGTCATGGCTGGGCAACGTTTGGATCTTAACCTTGAAAAAGGGTAAGTTGTCCTTATGACTACGAGCAATTTTATGCAAAATGAATACGATTACAATGCGTGCAAACTACCAGTGCTGTGTGCCAGTTCTATTTTATTTGTTTCTATTTCTTTTTGCCACACCTTATTCAGGAGAATTCGGGATGAGCTGAACAATCAAAACCAAGAAACCACTAACCTCACCAACAAACTTGATAGAGTGAGTATATAGCCACTGAAACTTGATAATAGTTCAACTTGTATGTCTGACCTAATTATCTATTAAAATCTTTTATATTGTGTGATCTCAGGAAATTCATGAATTGCGGGCACAATTGGAAGCAGCAAAATACGATGTGATTAAGTATTGCATAGGTACACTTGCCTCCATCTCTGCTGTTGGTCTGGCTGTAATCCGCATTCTTATGTAAGCAGCAATCTGATTTTGTGATTGATTTTTCAGAAGAAAGGATTTAAAACTGATTTTTGTGTTTAAAATCCTTGACCATTGATTAAAAGAAGAAAAAAATAAACCAACATTTCACCAATTCATCAACAAAATGTAATTCAAGTTGTGGTTAGTAGTCCTTTATATCTTGTATCACTGAATTTGAGAAGATTACTGTGAGCAAGTAATGAGACAACTTCTAGTTATTTCTTTTGAGGTTTGCATGGTGGAGCTGCATTTTCCTTGTTTAACAATATAGGATTTTAGAAAATTAAACAAGTTGGAACACATTTAGTTGCAAGTATGTTATCTTGGGCTGGAAGGGATTTTTTGTATTTCTTTTAACTTAAAATATAAAAAAGGGAAAATTTATCAAATGCCTTCAAATCAACGACATACAACAGTGGATAAATTAGCCAATCCAGATTGTGCTGTCATTTGGAGTTATCTTTCTTCGCACTGCCAGCAATGGTCAGGAAATTTTGTTATGTTATTCCACATACATGCATTTAATTTTCATTTTTGCTAGAGGGATGCCGATGACAGTTGATTTTGTGTTTTGTTTCGGTGGGGATGGGGGACAAGAGCTGGCTGGGATGGGTTGGCTTGGTAACTGCTGGCATTTTGCAGCATGGACATTTGATGCCAGAATTCTGAACATAAGGAAACTGATCAATTATTGTTTGGATCAACAGTTCTTGTCACTTTCATTATTGTTGTCTGTTCACAAGGGTTGTCTGAATATGCATACTTGAGTTTGTTTGCTATAGTCAAGTTACATCATCTTGCTCACGAAATGCATGTAAAGAAAACACTGAACTAGCCATCAGCATTATACCATCATGTGAAAATCGGCTTTGTCAAGCCGCCCGTTTAGCATGCAGTGAGGTGTTATGAACCATCACATCGTATATATAATCATAACATTATCTTCTTCTTATTTAATTATTCATCTCCACGCTCCAGCATATGAAATGGGAGGCAGGAAAAAATCATTATCGATTTCTGGCAACCTGCAAGCTTTCGGTTCGTACTGAGTTGGCATTTGCATTTGGCTTTAAATTAAGATAATGACAGTGGACGGTGCATGTGATCATTTTAATTTGCATACATCACCACACGTCTCAATGACATGTTACCCTTCTCAAAATCAGCATTTATTAAATGCCTAACATTATTAGAAAGAAAATGGAACAAACAAGAGATGCTGTACAACTTGAGGCCGTTTGGTTTTCTTTTCTGAATATATTTTTATTTTTAGGTGAAAAAATAGTTATAATTGTGAGTTTGAAAATAAAATATTGTTTAGATGTTTTGTTTAAAATGAAATGATTGTGTTGGGTTAAAAATGAGTTGTATTTGGATATTGTTGTATTTTTATAGTAAAGGTCGTGCAAATGAGGATAGAAGAAACTAAAGTGTGAAAATGGAGAGAGAGAGTGCAAGAATGTGTTTGGAAAAAGGTGTTGAGCATGAAAATGTGTATGAAAATAAAGGAGCAGATAATTTTCTATTTTGAAAATGAAAATGATGTTTGAAAACAAAAATCAAGCAGGCACTTATAGGCCTTTTGGATTTGTTTTCTAGAGTCATTTTCATTTTTTTTGTGAAAAGAAATAATGAAAAATTAGTTATAAAAGTGTTTTTTAAAAATGAAATCTCAAAATATTCTTCCAGACAAACTATTATACTCTCTCTCTATTTTTACTTTTTATCACTTTTCATTTTCTCCTACACATATTTACACTACTTTTAATACAAAAATATTATATTTTTCAAATACAATTCATTTTCAACCCTAAATAATTATTAAATTTTAAACAAAACATCCAAACAATATTTCATTTTCAAACTCAATTTTATAACTAACTTTTCACTATTTCTTTCCACCAAAAAATGAAAATGCCTCCAGAAAACAAATCCAAACGGCCTAGTATTTTGTATCAAAAGTCCTACAAATGTGAATAGAAGAAAATAAATAGTGATGAAAAGTGAAAATGGAGAGAGAGTGTAAGAGTTTGTTTGGAAAAATATTTTGAGAATGAAAATGTCTGTGAAAATGGGAGAGAAGTTGATGGCTCTCTATTTTCATTTTCAACAAAAAATAAAAATAGGTCCAGAAAACAAAAACAAATGGGCCTTTAGGGTTTTCTTGTTGCTAGATCTAAAAGGTTTGGTACTTTGGTTTTGGTATGGTGTAGTTTCTTATTTGAGTATAGTTATTTTTAATGGATGAATTTATTTTTATAGTTTTACTAAAATGTTAGTTAAAATTTGAATTTTTAGGCTATGGAGGAATTCAGTGTATATTTAAGTAGTCCTACTTCTTAGTTTGTATGCATGCACATCGCCACTTTTTAGTTTTAGCAATAGATTTGGATGACAAAGATAAAAATTAGGTACAACAATAGGTCCGGATAGATAAGGGTCTGCTCCAAATGCAATGGGTATTCTGTATGTGTTAGATACTCGTGGATCTCGGATGAAAACCAAATATGTTTTCATGGATCCAACTAATGGTTGGGGCGGGTTACGAGTTAAACCTGCCTTAACCATCCCCAAAAGTGTGTGTATATATATATATATTGAAAATTAAGATTCAAGGGTTAATTGTTTGTGAGCAATTTCTCAAAATTTCCTATTTAAGAAAAGAATTTAAAAGAAAACAATAATAACCAGATCCAACAAGGAGTATATGGAACGGTTTTGGGTCCCACCAATTCCTCGTTGTTTGTCATAAGGATGGCAATGGAGTTGATCAAAATTCGAACTCGAGCTCAACCCGTCCCGAATGGAACGGGTTTGGGGTGGCTAAACAGAATGTGGATCGAGGTATGGGGCGCAATTTTCATAACTCGAATTATTTGAGTTAGGGTATGAAATTTATCCAACCCGCCCAGCCACCCCGCTCCATATAAATAATAATAATAATATTATTATATATAATTTATTTTTTATTTCAGTTTATTGTCACAAACTTACAATGTATTAGATGTTGTGCTGGCTATAACTTTAATTCTACTCTTATCTCCTATTTTACTTCTAGAATCTTATCTTGTCTGCATAAATTTTTTATTTTTGTACCTGAAATTTGAATTTTAATTGCTATCAAGTGGAATTGGTGGGGCAGAGTGGGGTATAGTCTTGTGGTGTTCT
The DNA here is from genome assembly GCA_018894105.1 of Jacaranda mimosifolia. NCBI lineage: Eukaryota > Viridiplantae > Streptophyta > Magnoliopsida > Lamiales > Bignoniaceae > Jacaranda > Jacaranda mimosifolia. The sequence continues at coordinate 513,753 of CM032133.1, read as the reverse complement.
GTATGGAGTGAGTCAAACCCGCCGCACTGTTATCCTTAGTTTGTCATCTCTATCATGAACTCGAAGATTTTTTTTCAAAAAAAAAAGAAAAAGAAAAAAGAAGAAGGAATGCTATGGGTTTCCACAAAATAAATTAAAAAGAAGTGCCTCTCTAAATATCCAGACATGCAAATTTTCATTAATTTTCTGTTCACTTGCATGTTAATTATTTCTTCTTCTTTTCTCTAATGTACATATATATAGAGAGAGGACAAAAAATCAAACATGTACTGAAACCCGAACAAGACAAAGAAGAGAGAAAATATGCAGTATGATGATGAAACTTTACACACTTTGAATGAAAGCCTTGATTTTCTTTTTTGAGTTCTATGCACCGCGTCAATGGCGCATCTTCCACGCGCCTCTTCAGTAAAACGGGCAGAGCAGCCGTGGACTCGGCACCCCCACCAGCCGAGTCGCCCGCGGCGCGGTGAGTCCAAAAACATCACTCATATCCATATCACTCGGTTTCATCCCATCGGGCAATTCCCAAGTGAAACAATGGAGAAGATGCGCCACCGCCATTTCCAGAGCGTAGAGCCCTAGTTGCATTCCGGGGCATGATCTCCGACCCGACCCGAATGGAATGAACTCGAAGTTGCCTCCTTTGAAATCCGGCACCCCGTCTTTCAGAAAACGCGAGGGTTTGAATTCCTCGGCATTTTCCCATGCGCTCTCGTCGCGGCCGATCGCCCACGCGTTGATCATGACGCGTGATCTTGCGGGGATGTGGTAGCCGGAAATGGTGGCGTCTTCGGCGGTTTCGTGTAGGAGGAGTGGGATTGGGGGGTGGAGACGGAGGACCTCTTTCAGGCAGCATCGGAGGTAGGTGAGTTTCTCGAAGTCTGATTCTGCGACTTTGCGGCCCAGGCCCACTACGCTGGTCAGCTCTTGTTGGACCTTTTTTAGGTCTATTGGGCTCCTCATCAGCTCTGCCATGGCCCACTCGATGGCCGATGCTACCGTTTCAGTTCCACCAAACATTACATCCTGTCATTATATTTTATTATTATTAAAACACAAGAAATTTTGTCAAATATAAAAATGTTAAATAATAAAAGATTAAATTGTAACAATATTAAAACTATATTGATATATATATATATATATTTTCATGATATTTTAGCACATTGGGCATATAAAATGTGATAAAGATTAAGAAACTTGGTAGATAAATGACAAAAATGCAATTTTGCCCCTTAACATTTGAGATATTACAATATAATTCTTCACCAATAAGACCATTAAATTGAGATTTTCATGATAAGCCATAATGAAGTAATTTATAACCAGCCCTACCCTTGACACTGAAGATGCTAGGGTAGTAGTAGTTGAAGTTCCGAACGTTGGACAAGGAGAAGGAGGCCTAGAAAGAACAAGACGGGAAAGCCTTGTTTGGGGACCTCAATAGTATGAACTTGAGATTCAAAGTTTAAATCATAACAATTTTTTACCATGCATGTTTATAGATTAGAAAAAAAAAATTGTCCTCCAATAAAAAAATCGATGTATATCCTATTAAAATATGAAATAAGCTCATTCTTTATTTGCATTTTATATAGAGATACTAAATAATGTAAATTATATTATATTAACACAAAATAAATTCCATTACCAATTCAATCTACTTTTCATCTTTATTATTATTTTCACATACGATGCATATAAAATTTCTTTAATCCACCCCATCCCACTCAGCCACCCCCAACCACTAACTCCAAGAGATAAGAAAATGGACGAATAAACAAAAAGGAAATGTGGGTGCCACTATTTTCCCTTGATCATTCAAATCCCTCTATTGTATTTCTCCTTTCATTCCAAAATTTTATGGCATTATTCGGTAGAATATATCTTTTCAACAAAGAAACAGGTATGGTGGGTGTCAAAATCAAGAGGAGACAATTTTACGATCTCCTACAATCAATGCCGCTGTATGTAGTCAAACTAACATTCCAGTACAAAACAACAAGGGGCTTCTTGTTATTATTTTCCTTCTTTTCCCCCAAAACTTTAACCTCAACCAAATATAGAAAAAATATCAAGTGCTCTGTGGCTCAAATGGTATAAATCTCCGACATAGTGTGGGAGTTCAGGAATTTGATTAACTCCTGATATGCGTGCATGTGTATAAATAAATTAAAAAAAATAAGTATGGAAAAAATAGTTTTTATTTAGAAAATATTAACCCTTATTAACCCAAAAGAGGAAGAAAAAGAAAAAGGAAAAACGATGGGGCAGGAAACTTTGGCTTACCATAATAATGGCTTTAATGTTATTCCTTGTAAGTTTGATGGAATTCTGCAAATCCTCAGACTCAGAAACCTTGGCCTCATCACTATAAAAAGCCAACAATTCATCCACCATATCTGTCTCAGCAGAATCAGAAGTTTCTTTCTTCTTTTTCTGTATATGATCATCAATAATGCTGTCAATGAATCCATCAAGCGAAGCCCGGGCCTTGGTCAGCCTGTTATTCAGGCCCTGAGGATCCATCCACCCCAACCAAGGAACAAAATCCGCTAAATTGAATGCTCCAAAAAGCTTAGAGAACTCCTGCAAGATCTTGATAAAATCATCCTGGCCCTCATGGGAACTCGACCCGAAAGCAGCCCGGTATATGATGTCCCTAGTGAGTCCAAACACAAGCTCACCTATATTCACAGCTGTGCCGGTGCTCGTCGCCACGGCCCGAATCATGCCATCAACTTCATCCCGGACAGAGTCCCAAGACTCGGCCCGTTTACGGCTGAATAACTTCATGACACAGAGCTTACGCATTTGACGCCAGAAAGGCCCGTAGTTGGCGAACGCCATATCGGCTCTATCGTAGGTTAAATAAGTAATGGCAATATTCGCGGGCCTGTTGGAAAATATGTTGTCATGGACTTGGAGAACCTGGCGGGCGGCGTCCGGGCTCGAGATGGCGGCCATGTGGAGGAAGCCTATGCGGAGGTGGAAGATGCCGCCATATTGCTTGGCGATTTTGGCCAGGCCACGGTGGGTTAATTGGTCCATCATGTCGATGTTCCCAATCAGGGGCCATCCCTTGGGGCCCGGAGGATAAGGTTTACGTCGAAATCTTGATAAAACAAACAGGAAAAGCAGAGGGATTATGAAGAAGATTAATAAAGGTTTAGCTTCTAGAGCTTGGAGTAGAGAGACCATTTTCTTTTCCATGATTTTTTTTCATAAAATGGTTACAGAATAAGTGGGCAATTTCGCAGGTTGGGGGAGAAGTGGAATTCTAATCTTATTGTTGTTAGATTTTGGTAGATATTATGTGGGCTTTATATAAAAAATTTTAGCTGAGCTATACAAGTCGGTTCCCACATTATTTTTTTTTAATTTAATAAACAATGACATTGAGATATGTGAGGTCTCTTGTTATTATTGAATTAATTATAATATCATGTGTCCAAAAATAGAAATTTATATGTTTTGACATTTTGTTTGGAATAAGGTAGAATGTTTTTATCTACTCAATTTATTTATAGAAAATTACTGTTAAGCAGGGCTCTATTGTATGCAAAAATCCAATATCTTTGGTGCATTTTTGAGTATTTTTCCTTAAATATCCTAATTATTTTAGCCTATTTTTGAATAATCTTCCTTAAATATCTCCGTTATCATTTTCTAATCGGCAATATCTATTAAGATATTTTTCTTTTCTTTTCTTTTCTTATCTCTCTATTTCTTTTTCTCGATTGTTTTTTTCTTATCCTTCTACAACTTTTATTTTTTAATATTTTCTTTTTACTTATCCTAAAAATTTAAATAAATATAGTGAAAATATTAAAAGTTGCAACAATGAATTTTATATTTATTATATTATAAAAACTTTATACATACATCATTTTTATACATACATCAAGTGTGCCAAAATTGCTAGTCATATACAAAAAGTGAAGTTTTATGGGTACTTTTAATAAGTTCATAAGATAGTTTTATTTTAAAAGATAATGGCAAAATAGTATCCTTTTCTCTCCACTGTGATTGATGTTTTTCTCTCTCTCTAATTTTATATCTTTTTCTTCAATTATTTCATTCTGTCATAATTTTTTCATTTTATTTATCTTAAAATTTAAATAAATACATTAAAATTATCAATTACACATGTAGTATTGTATAGAAAAATGAATTAATATTTCAATTATTTTTTTATTACAAAAAATTGACGCACATAAAAAATTTGTCAAAATTAAATCGCCAATATTTATGGATATATGATTGGTGTATCTCTTTGTGATAGTACCTGTGCTAATTAATAACTTAGTAGTTCCCTCCCTAAAAATGAAAAAGAAAGAAACATTATCTTAGGTTTTCTGCATAATTTGAGCATAATAATTTTTTTTTAAGAAATATATATGTTCTATACATTTTTTCTTTTTCTTTTTCTTCTTCTTCTTTTGTTTTTGTTTGTTTGTTTGTTTGCGAACTGTCCCTTTTCTTTCTTTTCTTTCTTTCCTTTTTTTTTTTTTTTTTTTTTTCAGTTTTCTAGAGTCATATTATTTCCTTAAAGACTTGAAACAAATATGATTTTTTGTAAGTGAATAGGACCATGAATATGCCTAGAAAGTACTTAAGGGATCATAAAATAAAGGTGTGACTTTCATGTCAAGAAAGTACTTAAGGGATCGTAAAATAAAGGTGTGACAGCCGCCACGGGGACAACACCATTTGCACAAATGTAAATTTGACTCGTTATTTCTTGCTTCCTTTACCAACCTAATCATCCAATCATTCAACCATCATACAATAAATTAAAAAATCTAAATCAAATAAGATATTTATTAAAATTCCATTTCCCGCACATAATTTCTCTTAAAAATGTGAGTACCTCTAATTATATTAATTCCACCTATTTAGAGGCTAAGTGGTTAGTTAATTAAGTAGCACCACTATCATATTTATATATGACGTTTGAAGTTCGAATTTTAATAAATTTTCTCAAGGATATAATTTTCCGTCATATATGTGCATATTGGTCAATATCTTGACACTTTGGGCCTTTATATTAGGTGATAGATTTGATCATCACCTGTTATTAATTAATGTGGTTTGCCAATTAACTTCATGAATACATACACTGAGGTGAGAATGTTGGGAGCTTTTAAATGACATGAATATTTTGTCGATCATATGATAGTTTACTTCATACTTATAAATATTATTTTAAGAATAATGTGATATGAGGCTCTTGATTTATCAAAATTAATTTTAAAATTCTTTGAAAATGCCATGTCACTATTAGTAAAATCAAAACACACCATTTCAATTAGAAATAATCATTCATATGGTATATTTTTTGAGGCTAAACGGTTGAGACATAAGACATTCTTGGTGAACTTTTAATACTTTAATTACAATTAATGGTACATAGATTATCAGTTCCGCCAAGAAATTAAGAGTAAAACTTTCAAAAAAAGCAAAGGAAAAACTTGAGAATAATTTGTCATTTGTATCTATAAGTAGCATTTAGATGGAATTATGGCAATTGGATTTCTACAAAAAAAGTTTCGGCCTTGCCAGCCCATTGGTTCATCAAAAAGGTCGGAAAATGAAAGATTTTGATGCAAAACCTGACAGATTGCTTCGAGTCTTTTTCTTGGTTTGGACAGTATAACCCATTGATGGTCTCATCCCACCTTTGAGAGTTAGGCTGTTTTTATACCCAAAAAATGCTCTAAAAAAATTATTTTTTTTATTTAATGGCATATCATTTACTCAATAATATAATGATTATACTTAATATCCAAGATAAGATTAGCTAGCAGGAATATTTGCGTGTGATCTCATCATTGCCACGTCATTTAGAATGGTAATAATATGGTATTTGGTATTTTCAGATGCTTTAATTAATCTTTATTACCCGAGTGGAGAGAAAATTTGGATATTAGCAATTCATTCCTCCCATAAAAATGTCTCGTGTGGTTCTTAATTACGTAATTTAAAAAAAAAAAAAAAGTTGAAAAATAAAAATTAAAAATAATAAATTATTTACATATTGCCACATAAAATGCGTATGTATATAGTTGGACTCGACATGTGACTCAAGATAAGAATTGAAAAAAACAATTAAAAAAATATATATATATATAATATTTTTTTCACAATATCATCTTTTAAAAAGTGTTTGTTGAAAATTACTGACCTTGTATTATTACTCTAACAACCCGTTTGAATATTGTTTTTGTCATGCATCAACTCAACAAAATAAAATATATTTTTATGTATAAATCAAATCAATAAAAAGATTACAATTTGAAAGTTATTACTTGTCTCTTGATCTTTCTAATTCTCCTTCACATCTAAAAGTGCATTTGAAAATGTCAACAAAAGAGTGAACCCGAAAGCCCAACAAGTATTTTAAATATGTTTAATATGCAAAATATTTAATAATTCAAAATAACTTGAGATGACTTATAATTAACATTACCATGTGACTATATCTAACCTCAAAATTGGTGGATAATCAACCATCATAACAAAACTTACAAAGTTTTCCAAACTAGTTTTGAGCCAGCATATACAAAGGTCCATATTTGATATGGGGAAGTAAGACGAGTCCAACAAGCCCAATAGAAACATACCAGGCCCAAGAAGAGGTTGACCAGCCAGAAGAGTTTGACCAGAGAGGTCATGCACTCGACCAAATCAGAAGAGGTCAACCAGAGAGGTCATGCAATCGACCAGACCAGAAGAGGTCGACCAGAGAGGGTCGACCAGAAGATCTCACCCAGAGAGGTCATACAATCAACCAGACCAGAAGAGGTCAACCAGAGAGGTCATGCAATCGACCAGACCAGAAGAGGTCGACTAGAGAGGGTCGACTAGAAGATCTCGACCAGAGAGGTCATGCACTTGACCAGAGAGATTCGGTCAGGGAGATATCTCGACCAGAAAAGATCTCCACCAGTCGTTGTCGCTGTCGCATTAAATACACTGTCACCTCCAGTCGTTGTCGCATTTAATGCACTCAACCACTACTCTGCCACATTAAATATACTGACAGACGGCTTGCCTCTACATTAAATGCAGAGACCTCCACAATATCCCAAAAGAATATGGGGGGGCCACCTAGAAAGAGGATCCCATATAAGGAAAAAACCTAAAAACCCTCATGCAAGGACAAAGGTCCTCCCTGCAAGAGCAAGGGTACCGTGGACATTTTGATCTCCTACTTGGGGCTATAAATACCCCCATTCCAACCTTTTAAAGGTATGCCATTCCATACTAAAAAGCCCTCACTCTGCTGCTCGTTATCTACCCGATCTCATACTAACTTGAGCGTCGGAGAGCCTAAGCTGAGGGCATCTTGGCTAGCCTGACGTTTGCTCGTGGTTGCAGGACTCAGCCCAGGTATCTGTGGAGCTCACTTACTCGGCCAAGCAGGTCGATCCACCCAGATTCCGTCCCAATCTAGCTATACACGATTCTTACCCTCATCAATATCACATAGCAAAATTTTATAGTCAATATGATTATACAAAAAGAACATATGTACACATCTTAATAGGATTAAAATGCAATCCACCATACTAAAGAATATTTTAAATCTTAAACATAGGTAAATCACTCATCTTGCAAATTCTTATAAAGTTAAGTAGAAATACCACTTCAAGATCCATCCCTCCTCTTCTTCCTATAATATGTCTCTTCTTTTAATATTTTCTCATCCTATAAGGTAAGTATGTTCTCACGTATTTCCAATATATATATAATCAATTTTTGTAACTCACAAATTAATTCCCATTATACATGAATAATACACCACTGCTTCTCATTGTTAAATAAATTTCACCTCTACATATTCTTGAATAAATATGCTAATACTCCATATTTCTAAGTGAAGACACCACTATTACATGATTAATATACTACTATTACTCATTCTTAAGTACATATGCACCCTTACATATTCTTGAATAGAATCCATCATTCCATATTCCTAGGTAAAGATGAACCTCTTCACATTCTTGAATTAAGATGACACTACATATTTTTCTTCCTATTTTATAAAATAATGATCGTAATTAATGATTAAAATTCACTACTTTCTACATTTAACACTTTATTGAATTAGTTATATTTTATCATCATCATCATTATGGGGCATTACAGTTTTCATTTTTATTTTTATTATTATCGTTTAGGGTATGTGTCTGATTAAAAATTTAGATGATTTATACTTTTTTATGTTTAAAAATTTAGCGACACAATATCATAAAACGGGGGGAGTGGTCCGATTTTTGGTGATTACCTCAAAATGTCATTTTCATTTGCTTTCCATGCTAATGAGTAGGCTTTGGTATCAAAAGTAACGAGATCGGGGAGAGGTGGAACAACGTGTACGCAAGCAAATACGGGTATTAAACGGAACTAAAATTGAAATTGTGGTATGTCTAGTAATTGAATTGAATTTTTTGATTTGCTATTATTCCCTTTTTTATTTTTATGGAAATTTCGTATTCAGTTTGATTTGATTTTTAGTTTTGTATATTGAATTGTCTGAAATATCGACTTATTATTTTCATATAATTTCATATTAATTTTTATATATACCTTTGATATGATAACAAGTTTAGTAGTGTAAGGTACAATGAAAGGGCATTTAGGTTACTTTCTTTAACACAAAAGTCAAAATAGACACAACTCAAGAATTAATGCAGTATAATAATAGATAGGCGACTTTTTTTTATCGCAAATTTAAAGTAGACATGACTCAAAATTAATGCAATGATCATATAGAGGCTTCTAGACATATTAGGCACTCATTATTAATACGGTCATAATTAAGGCATGATATTATTACCAGATCTTTTCTTATAAACTCATTTTGATACATTTTGATGGGAAATTGACTTATTTCAGAAATAATGTGATAGAAATCAAGAGAAAGTGGTGTCACTTCGACCAAAGTAGTGGCATTATTACTTACTTTAATTAATTAAAAAATCAAAAAATTGAAAGAAAAAAAAAGAGAGTAGAAACTGAATGATTCTCTATTTATTTCCAGAGACATTAAAATATTTTCTAATTTTTTTTAAGCAATAAAATGCCATTTTTAGGTGGGCGTGTGATGATATTGTTTACCAAACATAAAAGGGACAACTATATCGTCTTTAAGTTTTATTTTTATTTTTATTTCACATGATTCATGAATTTATTGAGTTGTTGGTCAAAAACATTTTGAAATATGTGTCCAAAAGACATCTTTACGTTTCAAATTAATAGCATGGCAAGCAAGTGCTTAATTAATGCCCAATTGTCTCATCCATGGACCATATGACGATCGAACCAAAGCTCCAAAGTAAAAACTTTCGTATTCTGAAATGTAAAAATTTCAGTGTGTTCCCATTATTATTTCTTCGTGGCCTACGCATATTTTGAAAAGTAGAAAATTCACACGTGTAAGAACTTTGATCAGCCCTAAGTACACAAGCAACAATCTAATTAAAACAAGCCTATATATTCAAAAGAAATTAAAGTTCTAGTTCTTATTATATTTGAGAGAAAGCAAATTAATCATGTAAATAAATTTTATATTTATTAATTATGTGAATAATTTACATATATGTGTGTGCCGAGTAGTCTTTACATTGAAAGAGTTTAATAAAAGATACGTGTGTATAAATTTAAAAAAATAATATATATATATATACTATTTTATTAGATAAAAAAAATAATTAAATTACTTGTAATAATATTTAGTGATCAACAGCATCCAAACACTAATAACTTGGGTTGAAGTACAATTAATATAAAAACTAGTATATATGATTTGAAATTAATTTCGTATTTTGTACTTCAAATATTTGTAAAAGGGAGATTTCAAAACAATTCGTTTTAGGGGTTTTGGGTATTATGATTTTGCGTTTCATCCATGTGAGTGTTTATGTGTTTCAATAGATAATTTCTTCTTATTTTAAAAATAATCGATAAGATATTTTATTTTAAAAAAAAAGAAAAAGAATCTCTAAAACTAATTATTATCACGTGCCTTAACGTATGTTCACACACTTTAAAGTTAAAAATTGGGTGTTATTTTGCATGATGAAAAGAATAAGTATATATATCAATTTTAAGATATGATGTCACTCTTAGCTTTGATTACATAGAATTTTAAGACATGAGGTTCCCAATTTCGGGGACTTCAACTTAATAGATGCAGACTGCCCCAACCACATTCGCATGGCCAAATGGGTTGATTAATTCTCAATTTGAGCAAAAAATTCTCTAAGACCTCTTCTACTTTAATTTAATTATTGAGAAAAGACAACCCACTAATCCACCATATATAGGAATAGGATTATACAAAACAACAGTTATCCGTATCGATCGATGTAATAATGAAAAAGAAATTAGCCAATACTTTCATACTTAATAGACATTAAATTAATTATGGGTTTGAAAAATATGGATAATCATGAATAAATAAGTGGGCCGTTGAATTAATCTTTGGACTTTGATTGATGTTCTTTTAATTAAATTCAATTATGAATAGAATGAGTTGTTGATTTTTATTTTTGGGAAAAAATAAATTAATAAATAAATTATCGATTTCACAATTTATTATATAATAATAATTAATCAAATATAATTAATAGTTATTAAGTCTACAAGTAATTTGCACCCAACGGTAGATTTAAGCCATTCAAAATTAAGAACAACTTAAGAAGTGCACCATATTTCACACGATCATAATTTCAAGGTCAACGTGTACAGATACCCTATTTTTTATTATATTTATTCTGTATCAATCAGCAGAAACAACTTTTATCATTATTTTTTTTATTTTGAAGTTCAAAACATTTTTTCTAATCACGTTAAATACGATCACTTCCTATGTCCAAATTTGATCGGGTATATATTAATAGAATATTGCATTTAACTTGTATCAACTATCTCGAGTGAGATCCTTATCAAGTATAAATTATTATTAAAAATAAATGAATAATATCCACAAGTAAGTGGGACCTCAAACTTAAAATAGATGAATACCACAAGAAGTGTAAAAGCCTAGAAAAAGAAAGTAGAAAAAGTGGCGTCTTACTTCAACATACTGTCACTCTGATCTCATACATACACCAACAAGATGTCAAACTCTCCTGCCTTATACAATCTCCATTTTTCATTCTTTTTCAATACCCTCCCCCCACCCCCCCGCACCCCCCGGCCCCAACACACACACACATATTTATAGATAGATACTGCTCTTATACATATCATCATCATTGGGTGGTGCCCATTTTGGTTGAGTTGGAGATAGAACTAACATATAAGTGGATTAAATTCAATCCCACTTGATATATGTTAGAGCGCGCGCCCACACACACACTGTATGGCTCTATCACTTTTAAATCATGCAAACTTTTTGGCATGAGGGGACCTCATGTGCCCATATCGATGGTGGAAGCTTGTCATCTTCGCAAATGGTATAGTCTAGGTTATTATTCTTCATTTATATATATTATCTTCAAAATAGTAGTCAAGAGTTATATATAAATATAGTTATATTATTACTTCAAATTAAAGTATATTTTTCAAAAGAAATTATCATTTTAAGAAATAACAACTTATTTTAGAATGTACTCGAGAAATTTGAACTGTAATTTAATCTTTCATATATACATCTGTCGAATGACTAAACTGCTATCCCAAATTTTATTGGTACTTTGTAAATTGTTAATTAATATCAAAATATGAGATGTATCATTTCTTTTTCATAGATATGACCTCAATAGGATAGAGAAGGAAAAATATTGATTGGAATATTGGATGAACATTTCTCGCGCCATTTTTAGGATATTTGCAACATAATATGCATTCTACTTTATTTTCCTCATAAAGTGACTTGCACCATTTTTAGGATATCTACGAAATGCTATACTTTTTACTTTATTTTTGTCAAAATGAATAAGGTTATATTAGATCAAGTTGAACGAAAATCCATTCATACACTACAAACAAACACCCCTTCACTAACAGAAAATTTATGATGAAAAGGGTTTCGTCACTGTTTGAAAATAATTGTGATGGATTTTTGATGGATTACTAACGAACTTAATAAAATGAGCAAAAATATATATTAATCATGATATTTGTGACGGATATGAAAACTATAAATTGATATGAAGAGTTCGTCATAAATTTTATAACTTCAATATGATTTTTTGATCTGTAACAGAAATTCCATCACAAAATTAATTCTGTGACGTATTTTATTTCCATCACAAACTAATCAGTGACAAAGCATATACTAACGGATTTAGAAATAAATCCATCACAAAATGATAGATCTCATTAAATTTATGATGGACTTATTAAACAAATCCGTTAGTATATGCTTTGTTACTGATTAGTTTGTGACGAAAATAAAGTGCATCACAAAATTAATTTTATGATGGAATTTCTATCACATATCGAAAAATCATATTGAAGTTATAAAATTTATGACGAACTCTTCATATCAATTTATAGTTTTCATATCCATCACAAATATCATGATTAATATATATTTTTGCTCATTTTATTAAGTTTGTTAGTAATCCATCAAAAATCCATCACAATTGTTTTCAAACAATGAAGGAATCATTTTCATCATAAATTTTCTGTTAGTGAAGGGGTGTTTTCTTGTAGTGATATATATCATATAATCCAAAATAGTATCAAATAATTTCACATGTTAGATTGTGTGTATCCCATTATGACATTGAATTATGAGTATTTGATATAATTAAATTATAATAAGAATTCCATCTATTTTCTAACTAAAAATTAGGTCATTAATTAGAAAAACTTTGCAAGAATTCTTTGAGCCTTCTTCCAATCTAAGAATTATTGTTTACACCAAAACTAAGTCAAACTTAAAGTTGGAAATTGTAGGAAGAATGTTATATCATTGATGTTTGCTAACAAGTTAAAGTCACCTTTTGTTTAATCAATTAAACCCCACTATTTTTTTAAGCCATAAGATCAAGTCAAGGTCTACCATCACATTTAATATAGTTCATAATGGTCTTCCTCACCAAATATTTTAATAATAATTTAAGCACACTTTGAAGGCCCAAGATTTGGACTTTTGGATATTATGAACTTTAGGAGAATATTAATTTTTTAAGTTTAACTATTTCTTGATAATCATGCAAAAAAAGTTGTTTATTAGTAAACCATATATATTAAGTAGATGTCCTATTTGCATGGACTTTTCGACAAATCCTAAACTCTACTTTTTAGAATTTCCATGCACATTGAAGAAAATGAGAAATAAAAAAACAAAAAGAAAGCATAAAATGGAATGGTGTAAAGGCCTTTGATATACTAGATATAGGATTCAACTTAATTTATTGATTATTACAACTTCTCATGCAGGTAAAATAATTCTTCTATCTACATAGGAATATCCAATTAGTTAATTAAAATATAAATTAAATTACAGAATCATTTCAATATTTTATTCATACACATATATATATGTTAATTTTTATTTTTTCTTTAACAATCTTTATGTTATAAGAATTTTCAAATCCAAACTTTTAGTGATTCTTTTTTAAAAAAAAAGTCACGAATAATTTTATATTATATTATTATTCACAAAAATAATCAAATTCATTATTTAGCAAAGATAACAATTTATCAATGGATTTATCCATCTCCCAAAGATGCAATCCCCCTTTAAAATTACCACCCAATCCAATACACGCAATTAAAGGTTTAATAAAGTGGGCCAGAGATGGAGCCCAAATGATTCACTACTGAGCCTTCATTTGTGTTTAAACAATTGGGCTTCATCTATCCCCCCTCAACTTTGAGGTGGCCCATAACCGATCAAATTCAATAGTACATAACGTTGAATCGGAATGCAGAAGAACAGATAATTGAAAGGATTTTTTGTACAAATAGATACTGATGAAATTATTTATAAATTCAAGAATGCATGCGAGGGACGTATGTTGCTAAATTGAATCATCAATAATCCTAATTATGGGTGTCAATTTAGGTTAAAACTCATGGCTCAATCCAACCCACATGGTTTTGGATTGGACTCAACATTTCAGAAATGAATTTGAGTGGGTTGGATTTTAAATGAGTTGTATCAAATTTGGATTTAAAATGAATTTTAAATTGATTCAAAATGGGTTCATTCAAAAAATTTAATTAATTTAATAAATCATCTCATTATATTGTAAAATTGTATATTAAATAGAGTGTAGAAGGCATAATAATATTACTATGGTCTTTTGAATCAATCTTTTGAAATAAATAAATTAAATCAATTTTTTTTTGTTGAAATAATTTCAAACTCAACACAACCTAACACACAACTCAACCCATTTTGAACCCAACCCACTTTTAACTCATCTATCTTAACACATATAAAACTCAATCTATTTTGAACCCAACCCACATAAACCCAAACCAAACCCAACCCAACCCACCCATTTGCCACTACTATCCTAATTGTGCCATATTGACACATTATAAATTTTATTGCTAACAAAATATATTTTGAATTATTTAATATTTTTTATGTGCGATTCATAGAAAAAATTTAATGATCCCTCTATCATCATGATTGGCAATTCATAAATATGAGAACTTACTATCGAATTACCCACTTATTCCTCTTGTAGATCATATTATTTAGATTTAAAATCATTTAGGTCCTCATGACATTAACATGAAAGTTTTTATTAAGATCAAGTTCGAAATCATCATTGAATCAAAATATATTGTGACAGCACGTTATATGATATAATTATTTTTTTTGCTTGATCCATATACAAATTTTCTCAATGAAGTGGTGAACTAGCTAGCTAGGTGTGATTGAATTCCCAAAGAAGATTTTGCTTGCAATTGCTTGAAGTAAAGGGAAAGAAATTTCTCAATTCCGTCACATGGCAGGAGAATTATTGCTTATTCTATAGTATATATATTTTGTGGGTAGTGGCCAAGTTTGAACTTACCTGGAATGCACTCATTATATGGAATTAAAAGTGAGGAATACAAACCAAGCTAGCCCGGCCCGCAATGTAACCACTTTCTTTTCTTGTGCAAATAAATACACTCAATAGGAGTGGACCAAATCCCCCCATCACATCACATGGCAATGGCTAGCTTGCCATTTCTACTCCTAACTGGCTAACTCTATTCTCATTTCACAAGGAATGAAAACCCACTCCTTCCACTATCCATCACAAATATCCATTTTCCTTTTTTGTACTTCAAAGTTAAGTCAATCAAATATTGCAAATAAAATCATGGGTATTCTTAGAGACCATTGGGGTGTGTGTGTGTGTTAAGGCACATGGTAAATTAGGATTTGAATCTTTATAATATGATCAATTTCTTTTAAACCATTAATATTAAGATTTAAGACAAATTAGTTAGCCTAAAGACTATATTAATTTCTAAATGTGGATAGAGATCGGAATTCAATACCAAGTCCAGCCCCAAAGTTATATAATGCAAGTGGACATGGGAAGAAGAAATTTCCAAATTTGAAAATAAATTTTTCCAAGGGGTTCTTTTAATTGGATTGCATACATTAATTTCAAGACCTAATATATATGTTAGTAAGAGTTTTATCGGTGAGGTGCTATATCATACACTCATTTTTTTTTCTTTTTAATTTTTTGAGGATCAGGTTAAGGTTTCGTAAAGTAGGCTTCATCAAATTTAATAAATTTTATGCTCAAAATCCGATAAAATCATTAAATGGAGCATTTATTGCCAACATCCCAACTTTCCTACAATCTAAATTACAAAATACAATTTTCTTCATGGGATCTCTCGTAGATTAGATATATGTTGTTGTAATGATATATTATATATATTGCCTCATTTATAAAATGTATGGTGTTACAAAATTTATGTATAATCGGTATATAATTCGAGCCTATGGAGTGGTACTATGTACATAGACATGATTTACAGAGTTCAAATGCATAAAATTTTTCTTGAAATAAATAAATACTTCAAAAGAAACAAGTAATTAATTAAATGTACTTTGTCTATTGTCTTCTTTTCCCTAACTCGTCTATACTTTTTCTGTTTCTTGATTTTTCCCTTGCTTGTGCTTTTTCTAGGTGTGACTTATAACCAGAAAAATAGGCATGCGTTAATCAAGGACAACGTGAGTGGGGACAAAATTCATACAAAAGGAATTAAAATGCTAGCTACTCTCCTTTTTGCAGCCTTTTGCCATATCTTTCTAACTGTCAGTGGCCAACATGCACTATATAAGCTGCTGCTGGTTTCTGTGTGTCTGCTCATTAATTCTCAAGCAACTGAGACAAAATTAGAAATGGGTTTTTGGGTATTTCTTGTTCTTTCCATTCTGTTGAGTCCTTATTTGGTTTGTGAGATCGTTGGCCGCGATGAAAGTGCTGCCGGAGTTCAGTTTAATGGTGAGAGTTCCATCAGGAAGCTAGCGCATGGATTCGATAAGGATATTAGTGGCCATGCACAGAGAAGAAACACAACTTTGGTAGATGGAGATCAGGTAGTTGCCAGCAAGACTGAGACTGGAAAGGGCGGCGGAGGAAGTGGAGGAGGAGGAGGAGGAGGGGGTGGTGGTGGTGGTGGAGGAGGAGGAGGTGGAGGCGGCGGCGGCGGTGGTGGTGGTGGGAATGGTCGTGGAAAACGGGGAAGGAGAGGAGGCCATAAGAGGAAACATGGGGGAGGAAGCGGTGCAGGAAGAGGAAATGGTGGAGGGGGTGGAGGAGGAGGTGGTGGTGGTGGTGGTGGAGGAGGAGGAGGAAATGGAGGCGGCCATGGATGGGGTGGTGGGAATGGTGGGGTGGAGGTGGTGGAGGTGGCGGTGGAGGAGGAGGAGGTGGTGGGGGGGGTGGCGGCCAAGGTGGAGGAGGGGGATGGGGTGGTGGCAGCCAAGGCGGCTGTTGGGGTTGGGGATGTGGTGGTCATCCTCCGCCTTAGAGACGCAAAAGTAGCATGATTTTGCATGCATGCATTTTCGAATTTGCGACGTCGAAGATTTGCGTTTTTCATCTTTATTCAGCGATTGGGAATAAGGAAATTACATTTTTCCATGAAACAAGATTTTCTTTTCTGTGGGTCCTTTAAATTTCTACATACAAAGTGTAATTTTCGTATAACTGATGAATTGATATTTTCGTTGGTTATTCATATGCTGGCTATATATATATATATATATATATATATCTAGCGTGCTTGATTGGGAATTAAATTACACAAATATTGGCCCACGAAACTTGAATTTTGTGGGTAACATTTATTTCTTTGGACATTTAGAGCAACGTTGCAAGATATCTTTGGTTATTCGGTTGACCTTAATTATATGAATAATGTAATTTCTTATCAAATACAGTTTTTCTATCTAGAAAGTTTAGGCGCGCTTGAATTCATTTTTAAATGCCCTCTTCAATTTTTTTACTATTTTAAAATAAAAAATTATCAATTTTTTTATATTTTCACTAAAAATGTCACTTATTTTACTTTCATTTTCAACTTCCTCATAAACCTAAATTTCAACTATATGGCTATTTCAGTAATTATTTTAGACAAAACTTTCAAATCCAAACTTATTTTTATTTTCTACAATTATGATTAATATTTTTTCAACTTTTAAAAATATTGAAAATAGGAAATGAAAATGAAAACATATCTCAACCTGCATTAGCATCCATTAATAAGTTTGCTCGAGCTTATTTATTAAATTCTAATATTGTTGAGTCATTTGGGCATGTATGCATAAATCTTTCTCATTATCGTACTGGATCTTACCGAAAAAAGAATTCATATCAAACAAAATACTTCAACTTTCTTATGCTAGACTTGAAAACAAAGAGTACTTTACATGAAAAAATTAGGCTTGGAATATTAATTATTGGTAGAATTTCTTGTGTCGAGTTAAAATAAGAGGATTGAATCATTTTTTTTAACTCTTTTTTTAAATTCAATAAATATTGATTGGTCATATATTTCACTATAATTCTCCTAATCAAATATTTATTGGGCGTCAGTATACAATTTTATAGGAATGATCGATCACATGACACGTGTTGTTTGCACTCATCATATAAGTAGCTAGTTGGACTTGATCAAATTTGATTTTGATGCAAAAATTTCAAATATATATAATATTAGAGAAATACAATATGATTTTCACTATTTTTTATTAATATATTTAACAAACTATACTTCTGGAAAAAATTTAGGACGGACCAACTCAAACACTAAATGATATAAAGCAGTTCTCCTAACTTTATTTGTGGAGACCCTCTGTCTAAAATGTAATTAATCGTCCACCTCTGTTGTAGCATCACCCTGCCTAAAATCACACCTAAAGTGAAAGACTTTTTATTTTTTTTACTTTATCTTTCTTTTTTCCCTTTACCAAATACGCCGAATTGTTTGAATCATCTGATTCATCAGAAATATTAAAGCATCATGATAAAAAAATAAATAAATAAATAATTTCTTATTAATATGATTTAATTTTTATTATGTAATAATTTTTGTTAGAAAAAGAAAATACAGATACCCTGGATCCCTTGCTAAAACTAAAATTTGTAATCCAATTAGTTTATCCCCGATTTAAACCTAACTAATGAAGATTTAATTTTGTTCGCCCAATTTCAAAAACCAAAATTCTGAAACTAATTTTTAATTAGTAATACCATAATTACTTTGAATTAAAAATATCTATTTGTTAGGAAATCATCGTCATTAATGGTCTGCTGTTTTTCTTTGTAGAGAAATCAATTAATTAAGGTCAGCCATTGGGGAGTTAACATCCATTTGAATGAGTTAAAGGCCACTTGGCCTAAATAAGAAATTGAGTGCAGATAATTAATTAATATAGACGACCAAAATTAACACAAAAATCTTTAGTAGTCAATGGTTAGTTGATTTCGAAAAATCCCGACAGTGCCGGCCTCATCACTTTGGACCTTCATAAGATGTCCCATAGACTACGCCATGCACTCATTTAATTCACACTATATATAAAATATATACATATATATACTAGCATGTGTATGATGTAATGCATCAAAAATAGATATATGATTGAATAATTTATTTTATAATAATTTTTATTTTATTTTGTTTAATTAAAACATGAATTTTAATTATTTTTAATATTTAATGAAGAAAAATTTATTATTAATTAAATAAAATAATATAAATATTTCAATTAAAATCTATTACTGTTTAGTTTTATATTTTTTTTGTCTTTGGACACAACCCAAACAAGGGTGGATATTTGTGTGTACATATTAATTGGCACTTCATTTTGTTTTATTCTTCTTTAAATGGGGTTTGAATTGGGTGTTCTAATATATTACATCAATATATAGTCATTATTACAATCGCATTCCTATAAAGTAAATCATCCAAACAAATGCTGAAAATCAATTTTTATTTTTATTAATATTCTTTTTCTCATAATTTTTGTTTTCCAATAAACACACCCCACACCCACCCCCTTCTCTATTGTTACACTTCCCTGTTTTCATTACTGCATTAAAATAGCCAGGCTTTATTTGGTTATGTTTCTTCAAAAATATATCCTAATTTTTTTTTAAAATACACATTCTTCAATATACACATACATATTATATATATATATATATATATATAATTTTAATATTAAAAAATCACTCAATTCCATTTTTACCCCCAAAATCTAACGAACAATCATTAATTCACTGCTACAGTAAAAAATGTCTCCCTTAAAACATAAACAAACACACCAAAAAATAACTTTTATATTTTTCAATAATTCATTCTCCCAAAACACATAATAAAATCATACAAAAAACATAACAAAACATTCCCCCAGCTTTCTATTGCTTTCTTCACTATAATCATCAACAATTGATTTCAACAGCAGTTGGTTGGACCCAAACTCAACAGTACCATCTGAGTGTAATTTTATAATTTTATATATCTCAAATTTTTTGCGGGTTAAAAATTATTCTATGATGTTAAATGTATTAAATATTTTTAATTAAAATAATTAATTATCAATCAAAGATACTTAATATATATAATTCAAATAAAAAAAATAAAAAATATATATTAAAATGAATGATTCAAGTTATATAACATGTTGAGTTATATATATACATACATTTTTTTCTTGTCTATTTTTTATCATATATTAGCAATTTTTATAATGTGAAATAAATAAAATATTCATTTATTATTTTAGTTATTATTATAATTTTTAATATTTTAAATGTCATATATATATATATATGAGGGATAATAAGCATTTGATAAAGCGTCAATCACGAGATTGCCGCGGAACAATTGCGGGATTATTTGTAATATCAAATTCTTGTACTATAAAATAAATTTTTGGGGCGGATAAAGATATCCAATACCACATTGGGGTTGTAAAGCACGTGAACGGAGCGGCAATCATATGACCATATGACTGCACTCTTTATTCATATTTTTTAAATTTTTATTGCACAGACTTTGAAACCTTTGACTTAGACACATTAATCATTGTTAAGCTTTTAATTAATGACAACTGCGTATGTATACTAATTTGAGTGAAAGATTAATCTTTTTGGTGTGAGAACTGAGAACAATTACGATGACATTTGGCATTCCCTCCACTTATTCTTAGGGCCGCTACTGCTGATAAGATTATATATATATATATATATATATATATGTGGATACTATTATTTGCACTCCAATTAGTTTTTGTTCGATAGAAATTGACCATATATCCTTTTACTTCTAAGATATAATTTAATTTAAATTTTTAGACAATCATGCTCTTGATATACATCAAAGAAAATATGCTAATGATATAAAATATCGAAATTAAAGATATGAAAAGGAAATAAAAAAGATGAAAGGAAGGTCAATGCATTATAAACGATGTTGTATGCATATTCAACTTCTTTAATCCTTCTTAAATTTTGGCTAATTTGCTAATATTATGCAATATTTTAATGGAAATATTCCTTAGGTTTGTATAAGTCACTAATGAGATTTCTCAAATTAAGTGTCATGTGAGTGGGTTTAGAAAATATGTTAAGATGATATTGCATTTGATTAGTTGATATACTTTGATTATTTAAAAAATTTTAAAAATCACAACTAATGTTAAGTATTCAATGGGATTATTTTAACTAATTATAAAAATTTTAAAATTTAAGAACTTAAAATTTGGTCAAAATTGTACAATTAGAGTGAAAAGACCTCCTCCTTATATAAAAAATACAAATTTATGTGTGTTGCGTGTAAATGAATTTTAAAAAAACTATTAAAATGTCATTTAATTTGATTAAAAATAAAAAATCAATAATCACTACTAATATTAAGTAACAAATAGAACTATTTTAAATAATTAACAAGACTTTAAATTTACTGAATCTAGAAGTTGGTCAGATACACAATTGTGGTAAACATAACCCCATTCATACACATAAGTGTCTTTAAACCCATGCCACGCCTTATATTGTTTGAAAAATGTTACTTATTCTATAAAAGAAAAAAATTACATATTTTGCAAATAATTAAAATAAGTAACTCAAATTATTTTAATGATAAAAAGAATTACATTTATAGAAGGGCATATTTAATAGATAAATGAATAGTATATCAAGGGATAATTATTCAAAAACTTAAATTAAATCATCTTGAAAGTAAAAGGACATAATGGTCAATTTCTATAAATTAAAAACTAATTAAAGTACAAATAACAGTACCCTATATATGTCCATCCTGCAATGAATCTTTAATAAACAGGTTGAGATGGAGTTGTTCCAGCTTATCAATCTTTCCACCCACAATTTTATACTTAGTATTCTTTCTATTATTATTTATGATTGGATGAAGGGTTTTTGTTTTGCCTCTCCCCCCCCCCCCCCCCCCCCCTTTTCTCTCTTTTTCTTGGCATTGCAATGGGCATTTGTTGCAAGATTTAATAATTTATTGAGGGGCCAAAGTTTCTCACTATTAAAATTGACCGGTTGAAGTGTTTAAAAATAATTTTGAATGATTAAACATATAAATAAAGTGTTATATATTCAAAATCTTTCATATATATAAACCTCAATTGCATAGAACCTCTGGCAACTTATGTTTCGAATTCCCCATAAGTTTTAAAACTTTAAACTTAAAAGGATATAACTTCGAGTGTCTATTAATACAGTCTAATTATATTTATATATAATATACATATATATATTTGATAATTAGATCCATCATTAGATATTAAGGTCCAATCTCATTAAAATATTACTTTGTCTGTTTTAGACAAGTGCCTCAAGAAGAAGGTGAAGAGGAAGAGTAGCCTCTCAACTTCTCAATGCGAAATAAAATTGAATATCATTACAAAGCCAATCAAAAGACTTAGAAAGAGTTGTAAAATTATTTTTTTTCCCCACAAATAGTACCAACAAATACAATGATGATGAAAGCCTATATCAAGGCTTGCTGACAAAATAATGTTTCATTAAAATTGAATATTTATATTTGACGACATATTCAATTATCATTAATTACAAATATTCATAGTATTTCAATTACTTATTGTTGTTTCAAATATAATATATTTAATAATCTAAAAGAATATTGTATTACATATAAAATGTAGCATATCATAATCTATGGCACATCAAATAACTAATTTAAGCTGATCTTCACTTGGAAACTGCACATTTATGTGACTAATCTTTATAAAAATCCCACCAATTAGAAACAATCTAAAGATGGTTGATTTTTTGTATGGCATGGAATTTGTTAATGATTAATGGCATTCACCAATTCAAAAAATGGCAAGAAAGGTACCCCACTGAAAGTAATGTCTTTCTTCACTTCTCCTGCCTAAAAACAGTCCACTTTTGATACTGCCCCTCTTCCTCTTTTCTTGTCTTTTCTTTTGTACCACAGAAAGTCCCCTGCCTCTCTCACTGACAAAAGAAAGAAATTCTAAAGAAAAAAGGCATTGGATTGAAGCTACTTTATCATAGATAGATAGATAGACAGATATATTGGTAACATCGAAATTAAATTATATTTGATTCCTTGCAGAAAGTGTACATCCCATTGTCCAACCACCCTACCCTGGTCCACGTCAACATTCATAATTTTTACACTAAGTTTGGATATTCATAGGTGGTTGTAATAATCAAACATGCTCCATCAGGAGACACTAATACTTCTACCCTATGCCGGCTCTCTAATTTGTGATCATTATTGAATTAATAGGAAAACCAAGAATTTTGAATTTTAGATATTTCTATCTCTCAACCAAAAAAATAAAATAAAATAAATATCCCTCCTCTTTGTTCGATGATTTTGAATTTTGAATCTAGGACTTCAAATTTAAATATTCTAGTGATTGTCCTTTTTATTTTCTGCTTGTTAAGGATGTTCCAAAGAAAGCTTTTTTTCTTCTTCTTTTTTTTTTTTTTTGAAATTAAGTGATCGAGAGGCGAGCGTCGAGCAATCTTATTGTTGTGAAATGTTCAATTTGAATTTTAAACTATAGTTATGATCTGGAATAAAATGCTAATCAAATTGAAATGCTTTTAATTTGAATAGTAATTATGATTTGTGGAGCAAGCCTATCAACTCCATCAAAATATCAATCAAATTGAATCTTCTTTACTACAAATATAACGAGTCATAGTTATGGCCGAAAAGGCAAGCCCGTTGACCTAACAAAATACCAATCAAATTGAAACGACGTCATCATTAGTATGACTAATTCACAAATTAATACAGCAAATGTATTTAAATTCATAATTTTTTTTATGAAAAATAAATTATAGGTCATACCAGCTAAACTAGCACCGGTAGTATCCAATTAGCTTGCAATTGGTCAAATCCTCTGATGCATGAAAAAGCTACCATCAAGAATTCACTATACATAAAATAGACCAAGAAAATATCCTCAACTTGAGTGTACCATAACTACTAAGCATTGAACAAAACCAGCCTTGTCTACCCAGAAAATGGACAATCAAATTAATTGACCTACCATATTCATGATGTTTCACGTTAAATGATTAAACAGAAAAAGAGGTATAATCCCATGATCTTAAGAAAGTGAGGAGTGCTAAAATGCTTAGACTTCACGCCATGACCATTCCCCCCCCCCACCCCCACCCACCCAACCCATGTGAGCGGAGCATTGTTGGCTTGTGGCGTGCAGCTTATTACCTCATAACGTTTTCGCTTTTCAACGGCCTCCCTTCCCCACACAAAAAGGTCGAACCATTTCCAATATTATTAAAATTTTAAATTTAATATTAGTACACTTCAAATTCCCAGTTAAAATAATTAAAGATTAGTAACTTTTAATCACAGCCCGCAGAATAATCCACAAAACCAAAAAAGAATTATAGAGTTTAGTAGTAATTACTAAAGAGAAAATGACCCAATTGAATGAAAATTAAGGCTCTAAATCGAATTACATTAAACATAAAGGTCTCTCCTAATTGGTTACACTGCCTGGTAACCTACCTTACCAAACCACTGGTCTTTGAAAAGAATGTACACTAACTAAACCGGGGGACCTAATTAAACCGAACCGGTGTACAATCCTCCGGTTCTGTCTATCCTACATTTCATGCCTCCGGACCTACGGCTTAAAATTTAAAACTCTTCCCCTAAGACTGATTTTCAATTTTTTTTTTTTTTTCCTCCCTTTTTTCTACCTGCTAAAATCAACAGCTCTTCAAAAACTCTGAACCGGCTGCTGTAGGCCGTCCGCTTCCATTTCTAACTCCTTTTTGCGGCGCATCTCCAAAACTTTCCGGTGGTTATTAGAGTGCATCTCGCTCGAAAAGGTCGGGCTGCAAGCGGGTCTGTACTCGGGTAATAGCCGACCCGACTTATACCTCACCCCGCAGGCGTTACAAAGGGTCTTCGAACCGAGAGGACCGGCCCGCCACTGCGGGGTCTTCGTTACGCCACAATGGCTGCACCTCCTCGGCTGCCCAGCCCCGCCTCCGCCGGCAGAGGAAGAATCAGCTTGTTTCTTTTTCTGCTTCTTGGCCAGCGGCTTTTCCAAAAAGGACTCAACGGTTTGGCTCTGAACCGCCAAGGGATTCAGGGGAGAAAACGACGTCGTAGAGGAGGTTGAAGATGAGGTTGAGGTGGAGGATGACTCGGTGAATGAAGGGGACAAAACCGGCCAAACCCGGACCCCTGTTCGGGCTCTCTTGGTTCGGGCCTTGGTTTGAACTGGAGTGGTGAAACAGGTTTGTTCCTGGACCGTAATCTCTGGTTCGGGCCTCTTCTCCTTCGGCTTAGGAGGCAATTTTCCGGTGAGCGAGTAATCGAAGAATGAGTCTTCAACGAAATGAGATAACCATTCCAGACTCTCCAAGCCCACGGCCTGTTAATAAAAATTGTATCTTTAGTAATTTCCTATTTTCCCTTTACAAATATACTTTTCAAAAACGAAAAAGACGTTTCTTTTTGCGTAATAATTTCTGAAAAGTAAACGGAACTTGGGCTCACCGGAACGCTTAATTCACTTTCGGGGAGAGAACCAAAATCGTCTTCTGCGGAAAGAGCACTGCTATCCGTCGCTGTCAGTTTCTCCAGAGAAACAGAGCAAGTTTTTCTCTTCTCCTGTTCCTTCTGCTCCGGTTCTTCCAGTTGCTGCGGCTGTTCTTCTGCTTCGGAGAAGTCATTAGAAAAGTCCAGGAGTTCGTCCACAAATAAGTCATCCCCGGAAACGCCGTTAGGCCCGCCGTTAACCGCCCAGAAGTCATCCATAAACGCCGCAGTTTTGGAAGCCGTCTCTGGCCCAAACCCACTTTTCAAAGCCCCTTGCACGCGCTCCATTCCCTTAAAACAAAAACCCACATGCAAACAAGCAAATTTATACACAAAATTTCATCATTTTTCACAAAATTAACACAAACCCACAAAAATGTACCAACAATTAACAGAAAGCAACCTGAAGAGGAGATGAAGGAGAGGAAAGACGATGAGGCGATAAAGAAGAGTGGGAAAAAGTGTTGAATGTGAAGAGAAAAGGGTTGTGGTGAGTTCGGGAAAGCATTGAATGAGAGAGAAGAGGGAGAGATTGGTGGAGAAGGATTAAAGCGTCTCAGAGTGACCTAAAATACGGTATAAAAAAGAAGTGGAAAATAATGAAAAGATAAAGAAAGTGCCGGTTTCTCTTCTTTTTCTTCTTTCTATTTTCCTTTTTTCTTTTCCTTGCTGTTTGTGTTGTTTATCTCCCTTGCTTTGTTTCTGACTTTTTGTCTAGTTTTGCATACATTGATGTGTGTGTGGATTATGGTATTTTACCCATTCAGCCATTCTCATAATGCTGCGGCCTATGAGTCAATATTTATAATTCTCTTTGTAACGGCTTTGCTTAAATATTGTGTAATTCAAATTTGAGATTATTAAGATTATCCTTAGTTTTTAAGAAATTTAGTGCAGTATTTAGAGTTTTGGTCTACTGAATTTACATCTTTTTTGCTCTCGAATTGAATGTTATTGCTGCCTGTCTTAAATATTTTTGTGCCTTAGAGTATTCCTGTTACAAAATTTATATCATTTGGGAGAGGACTAGTGTGTATAAACTTTTCTTTTACCACAAAAATATCCAATTATCTTTTGGTATGTTGTGTTCAAAAACATGTAGCCTGTAATATTGATTATGGAATGGAAAATGATATGAGGAAATGTTGCAAGGACTAAATTTTCCCAATATTCAAAAGTTACATCTAAATATATATATATACATTTTTTTCATTGGTTTTTTCAATTTGATGTGACATAAAATTTGAATTGCATATCTTATCTGCGTGGCATAGTACATCTTGACACATATTAATAAACACATATTATAAATCCACTACAGGTACATCAATCATAACTAAATGTGATACTTGAAATTCGAACTGTTTATCTTATCTATGCAGCATTATCAAATAAAGGTATACATTCATATGAAAAAAGTCGAACTTTATTTTATACTTGTACGGAATGTTTTCCAATTTATGTTAGATTCATGTTAAATTCTTGTAATCTAATATGAGCATGTAGAACCTTTTTAATCAATAAAGATCGTCTTGTACAATGATTCCAAATAAAAAATTATTTACTTATTTTGAGCAATAATAATACAAGGTGAAAAAGAATTATTAAGAGGGAGAAAAAGATTTGAAATTTGAAAGAATGGGCCATTTTGTTTGACTAATTTACATGTGGAAACCTACCACATTAAACGGCACTCCCTAAAGGTAGTTCAGCATAGTCGTGCTTTTCCCGCTCTTGCTTCTTTAACTTAGCCATTGAAATCCACTAGATTTCTTCTCCAGGAAAAAGAAAAAAGCAAATACAATAATTATTTTCTAACCCCTTTTTTTTTTTTTTCTCCTTTGTTTGGTCTGAATAATCCCATTAAATTATCTCCGTGGAGTGTGACAGCTAGAAAGTTGATGCCAAATTAACTTTCATTACAAGGTTAATAATTGTTTTCCCATCTAATGTGATTTGATTTAGCCAGCTTCAGTGCTATGTCTATCTTAGGTCCATTATGTAAATAATTCAAACATAATTAAGTTTCTCACCACTATTAGGGCACATAATTTTTAAATTTTTTTCAACATTATTGCAATGAACAACAAGAATATTATCCATCAAATCGTTTGGAATGTGAGTGAACAACGCCAAGAATTTATTGATTATTAATGAAGAAAAAGATACAAAGTATAGAAAAAGTCAGCACCTAATTCACGGGCAAAAATAAAAATTATAATATCTCTTTCTTCATATGTAATTTTTTAATAAATGCAATTTGTACTCCTAATTGAGAGCTTCGAATCTCGTTAATATGAAATTTTAACAATAATATTAGGAGCCAACAAAATTTATTGCTTATTTATGCCATTCATCTTGTTTCTTGGATAAGTGGATGAATGCAACCTTTTTGTTTCCAACTCATTTTTTATTATAATATATGTATATATGTATATATTTGTATTTGTAATGTTGACATTATAATAGAAGATGATGAAGCTTTAATAATCACTAAAAAAAAATATAATATTAGTGATAAAATAATAAGTGACAAAATAACTGTTGTCACTAATATCACGTATTAAGGGACAATAGTTTTTATCTTGTCACTAATGATAATTTTTAAGTGATAATAATTTTTATCTAATCACAATATGATTCAATAGTGATAAAAACTAATATTTTGAGTTGTCACCATTAATAATTAGTGACACCCTTATGGTGACAATCTCGTGATAATAAAAATTGTCACTATAATTTGTGACAAGATTTTCATTATCATCATAGCTGTGTCACTAATTATTTATGGTGACAACTTAAACACTATTCTTGTTACTATTTAGTTTGTAAAAATCATTAAAGTGACAAAATTAAATCTTGTCACCTAATATACATAATTAATGATAACTTTTGTATTTTCACTTACTCTTTTATCACCAATTTATCTTTTTCTTGCAGTGAATTTTAATTATTTTTAATGAAATGCAATTATAAAATTTTAAAAATGACTAATGTAAATGTAATATATGTGACAGAACTTCATCTAAATAAATATTTTTATCGAATTTTTAACCTGCAGCATGTAAATTCTAATGAAAATATCATTATGACATCACAATAAGGACCAACATAAATTCAAAGTGGATGACACACACCTCATCAAATATAAGCATCCCACACGAAGACTATAAAGCCTTGGACCTAAGGTCTCACCATTTCCAGTAAAAATCATTCCAAAACAAATTTTCAAGAATGACCTCTACTTAAATTCAGCATGGGTAGCAAGCTACTCCTCTGCAAATAACCAGCCCACGTCAAGACAATTAAATCTTTCTCTGATTGGAAGAGTTCATAGACTAAGGGCCAATTACCCAAATGGTAATTTCTCTATTCAAGAGCCCGGATGGAATATGGTTGAGTGAGGCAACCGCCCCCTTCCCTCAAGTTTTTAGAAATCTAAAAATATACGTGAATTTTTGTCATTCTTGATCAAGTAATAAGATTGTTTATCATTTGATTAACAATTTATATTTTACCCTTCAAAATATATAAAAAAAATATTTATATTTTTGATAAATTCAATTTCACTGTCTCCATCTCTACCATAATTGACACATACATAGTTGAGCTCGTCCTCCAAATCCATAAAATTTATTATTTTTGCTAAGTTTTCTTTTCGTGCATTTGATTATAATCTCCAACTTACTAAAACATCGAATGATATTAATTGAAAACAAATCCCAACCAAGTCTCGGGATCACTCCACATTGGCTAATATTATTCCATAGGAACTGAATTCAAATTAGGTTTGATGTCTTAAAAGCACATGTTGAAAGCGGTTTAGATTCTCTATTTCAATTTATATTTAATCTTTTATTTTATGAATATACAATATGTGTATTAAATATTTTTTTATAAAAATAATTATTAAAAATTAGATGTAATTGATATATATACATTAATGTGAAATACGAATTGAAATATAAAATAAAATAGAAGATTCAAAATGTATTGACAAGGGAATATTGTAAGGTCTATTCCTGAAGAAGCGTGATATTAATTTATGAGGATGGATGAAATTGGGATGATAGCATGGCTTGGAAGCAAGGGCTCTCTGACCAAAAGTACATGTACAAACCAAACCCAAATGACGTTTGAACCTCCATTCACCAGCCTTTTTGTCTCAACCTTCGCCCAACTATAATGATTCTTCTCCACCCCCCATTCTTTCCTAAATTAGAATTTAGTCCTTGTGATAATTGACAAGTACTAATAATAATAATAATAATGCAGGCACTCTATTTTCTTTTTTCTTTTATTTTTGGTTTCTCTTCCTCCATGTTTAAATATATTTTGTCCTCATCTGAATATTCATATATAACTTGAACAAAAGATTAACAACAAATTGTAAGAAAGATGCAAAGTGTCACAATTGAAATTTGACAAGTCATGAAAGAAAGTATATACCAAAAAAAATGTGAAGAATGCTTCACTGGGATGTCGAGACATAAATGATGGCAAATGATGCTTTTCACAACTTAACACCAACAAAAATCTCTTTCTTTTGTTGTAAAGCTGCAAAGGAAGTGTGACGAGGTCTTGAATTTTTTCAATGAAAATTCTATGATATTTTAGTTGTAAAATCGATTTTGTTTGTTGATATAAAAAAAGAGAATGTGATTTGTTGAAAACTAATAAAAATAAATTATAATTAAAAAATTAAAATGATATATTTATTTTTATGAGACTCCATCTATAAGACAATAAAATTATGTCTATCATATGCCATTTCTTATATATACTTCTATTATTATTGAGCATTGTGATTAAGTCCCACGTGTTATTCTTAATTTGATTTGAGTGTAACTAATACACCAGTCCAATCATAACCATTGGTTAGAAGAAGAGTGGGTGGTGTGGGGAGTGAGTGATGAAAGACCCCGCACTCTTCCATAATAATCAAATGTTAATGAGTCGATTTAGTGCAATGCACTCAGTCTATTGTAGTATGATCCATTTTCTATAAACTTTTTTCATCTCAATTAGATCAATTTCATGAGTCAAAAATATGACTAAAATGTACCTTACCAATAGGGGCATGCAAAAAAATCAAAACCAATCAAACTGACTGAAAACTAAAAAAAATAAACCGAATCAAACCGAAATATGTTCGGTTTGGTTTGGTTTTTGGCTTTGTACCTTAAAAAAATTCAATGTTTAGTTCAATACAATTTTTTTATTCGGTTAACTGAAACCAAATCGGGAAAAAAAAAAGTTCAGTTTGATTAACCGAACCAAAAACTAGTTTGGTCCTTTTATTTTATTTTTTAAGCATAATTATTCAAGTGTTTACATCAATCATATAAGCGTGGAATATCTTTTATTATGTGCTAGTAGCTTTAATATATTTCACATTTTTTTAATAATTTTTTAAGTCTAAGATAAATAAATATAATTTCTAGAATAATATAAATTTTGATGGATTTTTAAGTTTTTGGGATAAATAAAAAGAGATGCTTTTGATAAGGTGAGATAATTGAGAACAAAAAAAGTAAAATTGGCAAAGAAGAAGAGAAAATAAAAGTATATTATCATTATTTTTGAAATAAAACTGACTTTATCATCTTATTACAAAAATATATCGAAATTTATTTTATCAAACATGTTGGTACCAAATATTTATTTAATTCAAATTTGTTATAACGCAAACTTTTTTTATCAAACAAACTTTTTGGTACCAAAAGAATAAGTAATTCAATTCAAATTTTCTACCTAAAACCAATTAAATTTTATCACACTGTTTAGTACTAGAAAAACAAGTAATCCAATTTTAAATTTTTTATGAGTCTTATCATGATTTTCAAGAAGTAGAATAGTACATTTTTTCTCCTCATATTAGCCAAAAGTGATGCCACTTTTAGGATGAAAAAGGGAAAAAAAAAAAAAAAAGACAGAGAGAGAGAGAGAGAGCGAGAGTATGAACCAGTAAAACTGAACCAATTTTTGAACAGTTCGATTTCGATTAAAACCGAACCGAACCAATCAAAATCGGTTAAAAACCAATCCAATTCGATTTGACTTTCAGTTAATTGAATTAAGCTTGTAAATGGGTAGGGCATCACCATACCCACACACATACCCTACCCAAAAGAATGAGACCCTAATTCTACCCTACCCCAAAATACCCAAAAGAATGAGACTCTAATCCTACCATACCCTATCTAATCTAAGACACATTAGGTCTAGTTTATTGGACTTATATTTTTAATGTATATATTTATTTTCTCAATATATACTTAAAATATTATTTAGCATATGATAACAAAAAGTAAAATTTTTTATATATAATTTAATTTAATTATTAAATTTAAATTATTTAATTTTAAACTTTTTGCTAATTAACTTAACTGTTTTATTGATATAATAGTTAACCTTTATTAATATAATTAACAATTAAACTGTTTACTAATTAAATTAATATAATTAAAAAACATTTTAAAAGCAATTTTTTTTTTCTATATTTAATTTTATAAAAATAGTTAATTTCTATATTAATAAACTTTATTCATTAATAAATTAATTTTATTAATTGTTTTTATAAAAATTGTTTATTCCACTATTAATTTTAATATTATTAATTTTATTAATGAAAAATATTCAATTGTTGTTATTGCTATTCCAATTTTAAAAAAAATTATTATCCCAATATATTAACTTTATTAATTTAATTTAATTTTTAGTGAAGAAAACTATTTAGTTGTTACTGTTCATTCACATATTTATAATTTTTATATATAAAAAAATTATCATTAATATAAATTTGGTTTGTGTATAAACAATTTTTAGATTCATAAATTAAATTTAAGTATAAAGTAATGAGTAATTTTTGGATATGGGTACATGGGTAATTTATGGGTACAGACTCTACCCATACCTATTACGCTATCATTAATAAGTATGAGTATGAATAGGGTATGAGTGTTGACATTTTGGGCCTAGGTAGGGTGCTACCCATTTATAGGCCTAAACCGAATCTAAAGTTTGGTTAAATTAATTTTAACCGAATGCAACTAGGTCCATTAACTTGTCATTAAAAAAAACACAGAACTCAAAATGTGAAAAAAAAGACAATGATAATATAGTGAATTTCAATGCAAAAATTGTCACTAATTATTTATATTAAATGACAAAAAAATTATTTTATTACTTAATGAGTTCTACAAATTTATAACAGTAATAAAAATATTATTTACACTCATAAATCCAATTACCACAAAATGGGTATATTCAAAACTAAATGAGCCAAATAAACTATTCACAGTTAAAATAGGATTTACATTTGAGCGGTGTGATTAATAAGTTAGTCAAATCAAAAAATAGAGCTACAATTTCCAAACAGTACAATGATGTTGGGGAATACAAAGAATACAAAATACGGTATTTCTTGTGTAATGTACTTTAGATTCCAATCCTTGACGATTTTTCACCACGGAAAATATCGTATGAAATAGAACCCGCCGGCTCAAGGTCGTTTTCCGGGGGCCGTCCCTGTGTCTTGTGCTACGTGTCGCACTTCTAGTGGATTTAGGTTCTGACATTTGACAGTCTCAGACAAGAAAAAAAATATTTGAATTATAAATCGGAGATTATATTGGTTTGAATTTAAATGTGTTTTAACTAGGCATACCTGCCGCCCTTGCTTTTCACTGTCGGTGCTCCACATCCGCATGCGGGCCTCGCTGAGTGGAGCCAATTATGGTCGGGCCGGATGTGGGGCGAACCACATGTTTATTAACAAATATTATATGCAGGGCTTGTTTATTTACAAATTCTCAATCTATTTTTTAACTCTAAAATTTAAATAAATAAATATGAAATATTTTTTAATTTTACTCTCAAAATATAAAATTTATTTTTCAAAATATTCCTACTATTCACATTCCCAACACATTCTCCAAAGTTTCAATCAATTTATATATACACATATATAAATAATTTTAAAATACTCATTTCACCTCTCTAATTTAATAAAAAAGTTATTGATGTGACATATTGTTCCATCCTAAAACACAAACAAACAAATAATTTTCTCCCAATCATTATCTACCTATCACCAAAAACACAAACAAACAACCATCGCATTCCCCAACCTCACTTCCCAAAAACCATTTTGGCAATTCAAAATTGAGAGAATGCCCCAATTTACATCCAAACAAAGCCATAGTGATGGCAAATTTAAAAAAAAAAAAACAAAAAAGGGAGAAGAGAGATTTAAATGTGCATAATCTTTCTGCGGGGGACGCAGCATTTCAAATTTTAATTGGTCCACTCTTCTACGGGGTGTCATAATTTGCTTAATCAAATTGAAATAAAAAATGACAGTAATATATTTAAATTGAATCAAAGATTTTCTTATTACTTAACATTGGATGTTTACTTTTACAAAATTTTGGTATATGATTTAATTTTAATTTTTAATTTTGACTTGTTGAACACTATCAAATATTTTGGATTATTTAATTTTTATATTTTTCTGTCCTAAATTTATTGTTCACATTTATTTCATTCATATTTTGATATAATATTTTTTTGGCAAACTGAAATCACCAATTCGATTTAGTTATGTTACTAAATAAACAATTTGTTTATTTTTTCCAATAAAACTTTGAGAAAGATAAAATTGGAGAGGCACTGAAAAAGACAAAACAAACTGCACCAGCCGGGAATCGAACCCGGGTCTGTACCGTGGCAGGGTACTATTCTACCACTAGACCACTGGTGCTTGATGGTGGCAGGAAATTTGGTCATTGGTGCTCAGACTCTGAGACTGTCTGATTTAGACATATTAGTTGACTGAAAGATTCTTGAATCTGAAACTATGCCGTGTACAGGATGCTACTGCTATTTGAAAATGGAGAACCTGTACTTGTGCTGCTCTGTTGACAGCACATTCTTGTTAAATTGATTTATGCACTATTACAATTTACAAGAGGAAAACACACTCAAAATATGGATTTTTTTTTCTTCCATTTTTATCCCTACTCTTTCAATTGATTGTTAAAATCACTTTTGAAAATTTTGCATTTGTAAATGTCGTACTTCTACTTATGTTTTGAACTCGTGACGACTATTTTAGTATATAAAATGCATTTTTTTTTTTTCAAATCCCTTAAAATATATAGTATTATTATATGTTAGTTGATTGGTTTTTGGCCCAATAATTTTAGTTTCACACATAAAATATGAGAATGAGAGTTTAAACTTAATAGACTTCTAGTGTGCATGTGTATAGATAATATAGTACTATATGTTATTGTTTAAAGAATGTTATATGTAATAAACAATCTTTTTATCTTGACAAAAAAGATATAAAAAATATCTACCCATTTCGGTGGCAACACTGTTGTGTATAAAGAATACAACAGTCACTCCTTATGCGTTTGTATATAAGAAAAATACAGTACCAGAGTTTTGTATGTTAGCATTCAGGAAATTAAGCCCGCCTAGCTTTAAACAGAAATTATGGTTTGTGTTGGGTTGGCCCAAGCCCATCACCTATTTAAATTATTCAGAAAAAAAAAAAAAAAATGAAAGTAAGAAAGAAAGAAAGAAAAGGCCTCACAATTTTATGGAAAACAAATTTGGGCACGTTTGATTTCATTTCAAAGCCCATTTCACATTTTTTAATATTTTAAAATTGAAACACATCAATTTTTATACATTTTCACCATACACTATTTTTATTTTTATTTTCAAAATATATTTTTTAATAATTCATATATCTTCTCTCTTTATTTCATTATTTCATTATTTCTATCTTTCTGCAATTACAACCTATTAAAATCAATATAATAATTATTTTTCTAATAATCAATCCAAATACAAATATATTTTCAACTTACTTTTACTATCTAATTTTTAAATTTTAGAAATGATGAAAATAAAAATTAAAAATGAATATAAAACCAAACTGGCCCTTAGTACTGGTCACCAAAGTATTCCACAAGAATTGGGACTGGGATTGGTCAAAAGTTGATTCTTCAACATTAGTATATTGGCAGATGGGAACCACTCCTGCCTTGTGCCATCAAATACGTCATTATACCTCCCACCAATCGGTATCATCCACTTCATCACCACCGCTCGCCACCCTCCACCACCATTCCCGCCGGCGCTTCCACCACCACCACCACCACGACGATGAGGAGGCGAAATTTGCCATGCCCTTGAGAGATCTTACCCTCCTACGCACCGCCACCACCACTCTGTATCTTTTCAGATTCAATCACCCCCAAAAAGCTTTTTGTAGCCCTAGTCATTTCACCTCCATTAACCACAAAACAATGGCAGAAGAAGAATCGAAGAGCAAGGATGTCGAACCAGGAAACGTCGATCCAACGACCTTGAACTTCAGTAATAGCAAAGATGAAAGGGAGAAGGCACCGGAAAAGTCAATACCCGCCATTCCTCCGCCGCCGGAGAAGCCGCTGCCGGGAGATTGCTGCGGCAGTGGATGTGTGAGGTGCGTGTGGGATGTGTATTATGAGGAGCTCGATGAATACAACAGGCTTTACAAGGCTGACTCCAAGACTTCTTGAAATTGAGCTTGAAATATTAATTTCTCATAGGCAGATACAGAAATTTATTGGGACAGGTTTGATGTATCAAATCATTGGTTTCAGTTAAAAATTATTGCTAACTGAAGTGTACTATAACTGTTCTTCGATTTTGTGATTCACAAATCAAACACACACACATATATATATGATTCTGTTTTGGCATCTTTTGGGGCTTCAAATTCATATGCCCAGTTCTCATCACATTTAGGGGCATCAAGTCCTTGCGAGAATAATATTTGGAACAACATCATATGTTTTCTGTCTTTAATACAGTGGATTTGTACATAGAACTACACAAAACTAAAGAAATAAGCATTGACCGAATTGTACTGCAGTTCACAGTATTACATTGGGAAATCATTAGAGACTATACACGACCACTTTTACATTAACCATGCTTTTTGAGGATTACGTGAAAGGGAGACAAAAACTGAGAAAGAGGAGTTTCAAGCCACACGGACAAGACTATTCACATAAGCCAGAAACCTAGTGGTTGCCAAAGAATCACATCCTTCCCTGCTTATCACTTCAATTCTTTGATCACTCAAGCTGTAAGAATATAAGAAACTGCCAACAAGAATTATCACTGCATCCCCACGACCAGAAGGCAGAACCCGATATCCTTGAATGCCTTGTTGCACCTGTTTGAGATGTACATCTATTCTCCGTCTTAGTCTCATGTCTGCACCACCATAGATCTCTATAGAGTGTTCATTGCCCGAGTAATGAGAAATACTGATGTAACATAGTTCCTCTTGAATCTCTGCCAAGACTCCCCCTGGTGGGCTGTCAGAAGGTAGAGATATAATTCCATGAATCTCATTCTTCATATCAAAAGCTAATACTTTTCTTCTGGATGTTTCCCAATAAGCCATTCCCTTCATGTAGAACCCATTACCCGTGAAACTTGAATCTTCCAACTCGACGCAGATTGTAGCTGAGAGCCTCCAGGAACTTGTTTCAGAAGAGTAGAGTTCAAAATAAACAATTGGCTGATTTAGCAAAGGAACTGCACAGATCAACTCATAATGTGCTTCCATATTGAGTACAGAAGGTTCAAAGGCAAGGAGAATAGCTGGTTCAGGTCCATGATAATACTCTGGCCCAGGAAGCTCTCTCCAGGCCTTGGTTGCAGGGTTGCAGATGTAGTATGAATTATTTCTGGTACGGGCTTGGCAAAGGAGCAATCCATTGCACGAGCTTCTTATATTAACAAGATCAGGCAAGAATCTTAGGCAAGGTGTAGGAACCCCATAAGCAGCATGGTTCAGGGTCACAAATGTAGGATTTGAATCACTATTTTGACAAAAGAAGCCTGATATATCTTGGAAGGTGTAGCTTTGCTGATGGGCTAAAAAGGGATTTTTAATACAGTGATTCCACTCTTTCGACACAGACTTGAATCTGATAAGGCTTTTTGCTGGAAGAAATCGGAGGACATTATCCTTTACTACATCTTTAATCTCCATATCTTCTTTCCTTCTTGTGAATGGAGCGAATAGAGTGAAATTGTCTAGCATCTGGTAAGCAGCAGTTCTGAATGGGTATTTGGCAAACTGCAACAAAGCAATGGACAAACATGTCAAGAAGGGGCATCAACAATAGATTCTCAATACCACTCAACCATTAATCAATGAAAAATATTGCAGGCTCTCAATAAGATTCTCTGAAATCATGACAAATACTAGAAATTTACTAGAATCAATCGAGCATGAGGGGATATAAGAGTCTCAAATTTACCGCAACCCATAAGAAAAGCTGTTTTAAGCAGCTGCTGGATAAGCTACTTACTTGATACATTGATTGGTAAATTACATAAGAAAATTACTTAGTTTCATGGGGATTATTTAGGACCCCATGACTTCGCATTTTACAGTTTTTTTCAGGGTGTTCATTTTGAGTAAGCAAAGAACCACGTTCTGAGAGCTTTTCGCAGGTTGCTGATCTTTTATTTATTTCCCCCAATCTTGAAAGTAAATGAAATTTCTTAGAAAAGTGAAAACAGAAAAAAAAATGTCATAATCTTTACCATGGCAAAGGCATCAGTTTCTGAGCTTGATGAGCCCATTTCTTTTAGATGAAATAAACTTTCTTCAGAAGAACAGTCGTCTTCATCATCCTCAGTATAACACAATTCTTCAAAGTTGAAATCCTCATCAAACTTTTCCATCTTGATAGCCACAAACCTTGAATTGATACTATGAACAAAGTATGATCATCCTACAAAGACAATTCAAGGAAATTCAGAAACTCATGCTAGAATAGGCGAAAAATATGCATGTCCAGTAATAATACAAATTAGAACAACTGCAGCATATTGGTTTAAAGAATTTGATCAACTCTTTGCAGTCCTTTCATCATTGAAATGGACGCATGAGATAAAAAAAACTGCAAACCCTATTAGCAATTCAACATGACCAAGAGAATTTAAGACCAACTTCTCTAATTGATATCATTCATAACCATTTGAAGAATTAAAGAATAGAACATGAAAAAAAAAAATTATCTAAGAAAACCCAAAAAAAACAGGAAAAAATGATCACAAAGTCACATGAAGACTGAACAACAAAGTGCCAGGATATCGTCAAGAAAATCTCAACTTATGTTGTAAGAACTATTAAGAGAAACCCATCCAAACATATACTGATCAGAGGTACAGAGTTCTAAAGAAACAAGAGATGTTACTCTATCAACCAGAGGAAAATTTGAAGAATAAAAGAGAAAAAGTAAAGAGAAGAAATACTGAAGAACAGAGTAGTAATTGCCAATACTCGCAAATAGGCACTGACCCAGATGCAGAAGATGAGACTTTACTATCTACTGATAATTGACGTCTAGATTTTAAAAAGAAAATGCCTGGTAACTTCGTTCATTGAAAATATAAATTAATTATAATAACTGCCTTTTTGAAGGTTGGTTCTATGCAAATTTCTATTGGAAATTTTTTCCGCTTGCGTGTGGGGTCCGAGTCTTTGAGGACTTTGGTATTGACTATTCGACTCAGACTGGTGAGTGTCCTTCCGTGCATGACAAGTTTGAATAAATAAAAAATTCATTTCTGATTAAATCTTTGATTAGGTTATTTTCTCTCATGTAAAACAACTCAAAATTTGAATATACACTTAAATACAAAGAATATACATTTGACATATCATAAAATACAAATTAAAATAAGATTGTGTGCAAGAGAAAATAGAAGGTAGTCATGGATTCTACTCTTTGGAAAAAGTTGACATTTTTACTTGTAATTATCAATAAAATCATCTGCATGTGTAATAATATTTGTTATACACATTAAAATCATAATCATTTCTACTGTCTGCTGCTCCTCTCCTTCTGCAACACCGATTAGGCTGAGAACTTAAAATTTTAGCCAAGTTAAATTTCAGTTGAGAACTTGAGGTAAAAATCTTTATATGTCCCCTCAAAATCGTCTCAGTTCTCCATATATTTGCAAGAAAAGAATCTAATTTTTTGCATTCCTTAGCTTCTTGTGTTGATTTTTTTTTTTTTTTATTATTTTGCTGCCATGTTTGGGTTTCGCAGGTACAATCAGACTTGTCATTTTAACATCTAATAATCATCTTCAGTTCAGGTTATGTGATGAATGTTAGATCAAGAATTTTCCTTTCTCTTTTGATTCCATATTAACCAATTTAAGCATGTCCCCATTTCCTATTTTTCCCTCATGAAATAGCTTTTTGATTCTATATCATTACATTGGACTATTGCTTTTCCGAATGAGTGTGTAATTTTAGTACTAACATGTCTGAATGGCTACATATATGATTACCCTTCGATAGGAAACACCGAAGCTGTTAAAGTGAATAATTTTAAAGCTGCATATTTATTTATTAAAACAAATTGAATCATTATCTGCACAGCGTAATAGTAAAAGATACAATAATTGAAGCTGATGGATAATAACTTTAAGACATCCATACATGTAATTAAAAACAGAGATTCCACTGATAAGCCATTTGAGAGAAGTAACAGAATAAAACTGTGATGGCCTTTTCTGATGGTGGATGTTTTAGAGAGAGGACAATATTTAAACTGGTGCCATGTCATGGGGTGCTACATCAAACGGAATGAATTGCGGACAAAACTGATTCAACAAATTCTGCTTTGGTTTCCATCCCATTACAACACCTTTCTTCTTGCATTCTTGCTTAATTGCATCCTCAGCCTGTCTTTTAGAAATTCAGGCATAAAATTATTTCGTAATGATGCATATTAGGTGCATACTTGGTGAACTGAGCAGCTGCCATTTGTTGGGCAACTCGATCTTTGAGGTAGTTAATTATTTAGATTCTTCACTCTTTCTACTTACCGTGAGTCTAAGTTTGATGATAAGTGCAGAGACATGCATGCTGTGCCTTTTTTCATTTGTAACGTTATAGTACTTGCGGTGACTTAATGTTTATTCTTTGCATTTAGGGGATGGACATACAATTCAGGATGTTTGTCTGAATCTGATTGGCCGGCCAACTGGAATAAGTATTTGTGAATGGCAAGCAAAATGAGTGCTCTAATGGTAGGCTTCGAACATTTTTGTTCGAAATGTTATTTCCTATGCTTTTCTATTGTTTGTATACCTAATTACTAAACAACCTGGTTGTTCTTTCCTGTTAAGTTTCTACAATTCAGATCTTCAAGATGCAGTCCATAGTGGTCAACTCCAAAACCTTCTCAATAAAAAAGTTGCTCAACCGAGAGACTACTGCATACTAGCTAATCATAGGCAGACCTTTTAATTATACCAACAGTTAACGGTATCTATTCACATAAATGAGAATTGAGTTCTGTTAATTTCATGGAAAATGGAGTTCGAGATATGTGCTGGCCGCTGGGATTGTAATACACATTACCTTGAAGTTTGAATAGTCTTTTGTTGACTTTATGGTTTGTGATGTAGTGAAGTAGGTCCATCAGAAGGAACTTAAAGAAAATGAGCTGTGCTTTTAAACTTGGATATTGATTCTAGTTCTACTATCATTCTTCTGTGTACTGTATGTGAGCCATCTCTGTCGACGCTCACACAGAGATACAAATCTTTTCCTACTGAGCATTAGAAAAGCTCTAAGTAATGTTGCAAACAAAATTTCAAATATATCATCACAGAAAATGCAACACAAAGTAGAAACTACATATCCCTGTTCTAAAATCTAGGGGGAACTACAGCAGCACTCACTTTGTTGCATTTCGGCAAATAATATGAAAAAACAACTACCCAAAAAGAGAAAAATATAGACCCACAGGTGTCATTGGATCTATGTCTTCTCTGTGTCATGGTGCCTTTGATGCTATTTCTTTCTCCTAATCAAGACGGAGCTGCATAAGAATCTGGCCGCCAGTCAGATTTCTGAGCACTAAGTATCCCTTCTTGGTTTTTAGAGAAGTTTAAGTAGACCTCCCAATGCAGGGACTTGAGCAAATTCTCTACTTCTTTAATTGTTTTAGATTCATCACGCATTATCAATTTGCCTCCTGGTCTAACTATTCTGTCGACCTCTGCCACGACAATCTCTAGTTTACACCTGCAAGTGCCAGATGAATCAGTATAAATAAACATATGAATGCTGTCAATGCTTAGATCAACCAGAAGTACCTATTTTTCAGCCTTGAGAAAAGATGATCTGCATGTAGGAGATCGTATGTCCTGGGGTATGTGCTGAAGGATTCACACCAGTCATGATATATCCCAAAAAGACCTCGTTCGTAGATTATGGGAAGTGTGTCTGGAGAGTCAATGTTCACCACATTCATGACCCATACTTTGAGGTCCTTAAGTGCAGCAGCAAACCTGCAGGCATTTTTCCAGGTTAACTTTTTCCTTGAGAAACATCTAATGCAGAATTATAGTGTTAATTAGTAGTTCTCAGTAGGGAGGCATGCTATATGTTTTAAATTACCCTCCATAGGCTGCTCTCATGTCCATGGCATTTCTCACATTGGACCAGCTAATTCCCAAACCGTTCATATATGACTTGTTAACCACCTTTTTCCAATGTTGGTAGTCTGATGCAAAGTCGTCTGGGGCTGGTTTTCCATAAATTCCCGTCTGGGATTTGTTAAGCCAATATGGTGGTGTCTGTACTCGCTCGGGCCACTCTTCCGGCCATTGGGAGCCTCTCTCATTTTCTAGAAGTGGTACCCTGTGCATGCACGATTGCAAAGGTACGTACCTGAAAAATACCATCCTACTTGTTATCTGATTCTATAATTGTGGGGAAGAGATAAGTTAAAAGTTCGCGAAAAACTATAGAATATCTGCCTGTTA
This sequence comes from Jacaranda mimosifolia, assembly GCA_018894105.1. Taxonomy (NCBI): domain Eukaryota; kingdom Viridiplantae; phylum Streptophyta; class Magnoliopsida; order Lamiales; family Bignoniaceae; genus Jacaranda; species Jacaranda mimosifolia. The sequence goes on along the minus strand of CM032133.1, from coordinate 471,303 downwards.
AAAGACTGTATAACTGTAGAAACCAACTTAACATAAATCTAAAAACTAAAGGGGTACGAGCATTTCATACATCATTAGGATCATTCCATTGGTACAGTTGTAATTCTTACATAAGCTGGTAATAACAGTATTCTTTATCTCAGACGTCCTCTTAAAGTCTGTAATGCACCCTTAATGAAAGACTGACTCATACTTTGGTTATTATTAAGGTTTAAGTCTGATTGACTCATACAGATCAATGCTGCACAAATTTTAGAAAGCCTGAAAATGAATGCCCAATGTATATCTTTGCATATCAACAAAATCTTTTTCCTTCCAGATTAAAATTCTCAAAATGTTTGGAATCAGTGGGTGTTTGTAAAAAGAAAACAAGGAACTCACCATGCGGCATTAGGATCATCATCATTTTTACACATTGGAGGAGAATTTTGCTTTCTTTGATCATAGCAATCATTTGAGTCTGGTTTCTGATAGATAGCAGCACCAATAGAGTTTAGTTTATCCTTCTTGATTGTGACTAGCTCCCAACACATGGCCACCGTTAAGTTAGACATTTCTACGAGAAGAATAAAAGATAGTTGCATATATTAGCTTGTTGCTCCCATGGATAAATAAATTGAAGATAGTTGTTCCTACCTTTCCATATCATTACGTCTTCTTCAAGCTTTTGATACACTGGAGTTGCGGACCACACAAAGTAACCTCCAGGCCTTAATACCCTGTTTAACTCCAGAAGTAGTGCACCACCTTCATCAGATACTAACTTTTAGCAAGGATTAGACCAAATTTACTTCTGGTAAGAGTATAAAGTGAAATTATTAGTAAAGCTGAAGAGAATATAGAGAGAACCATCTGCATGCCAAGGGACTCTGCAACGTGCGCAATGCACCAAATCAAATACTCTACTAGGAAACGGCAGTCTCTGAGAGCCCATAACAGCAGATATTGCTGGTATGCCCCTCTCCAAGGCGAATTGGACTTGTGCCTCATGTTCATCTTTTGGGGCAAAAGACATTGTAAGAACATCTCTCTCAAAGAGATAACCCCCCAAACTAGCAACTCCACAGCCAACATCCAGTACCACTCGGCTGTGCTTTCCCCATGCAATATCCGGCACTGCCTACAGAAAAATTACGTCTATGGCACTTCAAGAATCAAACTGAGAATTTGTTGCATAAGACAAATGACTCATTTATGGGAATCAACCAACTTACACTATATTAAATAGATTAGATGTTGGCGTTTATGATAACTTATATTTTGTTATTATCATGGGTGAGCTATCTTACCTCTTGTAGAAAATCAATGTAATGCAATGCTCCATGAATAAATTGAGTCCCACCACCTGGGAAAGTGAGGAACTCCCCAGTCACCTTCACCCAATTCTGGTGGCCCTTAACTTGTGCCAGCAACGTGTGTGGTACATTATTGTACCATATCTGCACACACAAAATAAAGAACAATAGTAAAGATGGCTACAACTTCATGACGCTGAATGTTCTCTTATGATAATACCTTATCTCTACTTTGAGGCCAAGCGATTGGTCTTTTGTATCCCTTTGGCAATGGAACCAAGCAAGTGGGAGGCTCCTCAGGACAATGCCTTTCACGATGTTCATAGTGCATCCTGCTATGTAGTTTTGCTATTGCTTTTTCGTTGTCCAAACAAGGTATATAGTCTGCACCTGCTGTTACATTGCATAGCTGCCATGTATACCCATAGGTTCTGGTATCTTTATCGTTTGATCCAGTCTTTCGTCTCTCCTTCTGGTTCTCAGACTGGTCTGCTTGAGTAGACCAAGACTTTTTTGATTCACTTGATTCTTTTGGTATCCCGGAGCTCTCTCCATTCGGGAATGAACCCTCTTCGTTTTTCTTGGTCTCCAGATTCATCATATGGTTTACGCCTGTCGAGTTTCCCTCCTCATTCACAGAATCATGCTTAATTTCTTGATCTTTTACTTGTGCATTAGTCTGATCATCTGTTCCTTGGAGACTATTGCCATCTTTAGCTGATTGTATGGATGCCTCATCGTGTTGGATTTGGTCATTGCTTATTGCCCCCCGTGGATCTTTTGATTTGTCTTCTTGTTTTCCTTGTTGAATCTGATCATCTTCCTGCTGTTGATGTTCTTCTATTCGTTTTTGTTGATCTTCATCTGTTATCTGGTTCTGTGTGATTTCTGAACCTTCAACTTTTGATTGCTTTTCAACTTTTGTCTCCTGATCAAAACCGCGTTTTTCATTGGCCTCCTGACGATTATTACCGTCTTTAACCATCTGCCTTTCTAAATGTTGATTTTCTTCTGTCGTTTGTTCCACTTGTTGTTTTTGAGTCACTGAACTTTCCTCGGAGGTTTGAGTCTTAAGCGCCATTTGCTTCTCCTGTTCTTCCAGCGACTCTTTCCCTTGCAACTTGTTTCCGTCCTGATTTACAGCCGAGCCCTGATCATTGAGATTTGCTTCAGTTTTAATGTCACTATCAATCTTGGGGACGTCATTTTCCAGTTTCTTTTCTTCCCTTTCATCAGCCTTCTGATCACTTGAATCATTTGATGTGTCAGAATTAGAAGATGATGCATCATCTTCTCTTTTGTCATCCTGAGTTTCCTGAATGATGTGATTAGCATCATCAGGGTGGACCGGGTCGAGAGATTTGATGGCATCATCAGGAAGTTCAGTTGGGATGTCTTCATGTTCGGTAATGAAAGGTTTTGAATGGGCGATGGAGGTTATCTGTGTAGGCGTTTTTGTGGCGGTTCGAGAGGTAGTTTCTGGGGGAGCTATGGAATTTGAGTTTAGCAGCCATATAATTAATACAGACAATGCTACAAAGATTAGAATTGTGGTTGTTGATGAATAAGAAGTACTTCCCGAAGATCGTTTAACGTTGCGAACTTTACCTGTGGCCATGCCCAACTTTGGATTATCTACGAACACACATAAGAGATTCAGAAAGAAAGAGAGAGAGAGATGAAGGGAGGGAAGTGATGAGAGAAGTAAGTTGGGTTTGTTGAGGAACATGCAAAAAAGTGTAAGAAAGAAAAAGGGTGGCAACAAGTCTGTGTATGCTGAGAGAGAGAGCATACAGCATACCCCCAAGATCCACAAGACTAGGACAACAGACATTTGTCATGCTTCGTTCCATCCATGCAAAAACAAACAAAATCAAAGGTATTCAACGTACCCAAATACTTGTCCTGTTTTTTCCTTACGAAAAGTCCTTTGCGAAGCTAAGATGGGAAGGGAACCATGCATATATTTTTATCCATTTGTTCTCTAAGGCCTTGTTTGCTTGGTTTGATTAGGTGTGATACATACCTAATTAAGTTTCTTTTAATATTTGTTTCAATTGATAAAAGCTCTTGATAAATCCTAAATCCGATATTATTTATTGTTAATTTTGAAAAATGGATTGAGAGGGGGAATGCTGGATTTGGTCTGACTTGAATTATAAAGATCAAATAGGACCTATTTTTTTTATCTTATTTTCAATTAAGCATTGTTTCTAAGAATGGAGAAGAACGAGGAAATTGTGAAAAACTTATTAAAAAGTATAAAGTATATAATAGCAAATATATATATATTATATATTTTTATTTATTTATATATTAATCTTACCAACCAAACATAAAATTAAAATATCCTATCCTCATGGGTTTAGAATGTATTCATTTGTTTATATATTATTTCTAATCACATAATTTAAAGCAAATGGGCCCTAAAAATAATAAAAATTCTTCATATTCTGGCACAAACTAGACATGGAGATTACCTAACATCAGCACAAACTAAAATTCGAATTTCTAACCCAAGAGCATACCCATAATCATTGGACTGTGGCCTCATTTTGAGCCTTGTTCATTTAAGGCCCATAATAAAGTCTAGAAACATATAAATTTTCTGACAAAAATTTGCAATATATCTTCTGAATTTGGCATTGGGCTTCTCGACACCACACAGGCCTATATTAATTTCGCCGCTATGGCGTGTTGGCCTTTTGACTTGTCCTCACACTTACGTGGTATTTTAATCATCCTAACCCAGGTTTTCTTGAGAGAAACCCAGTGATCGAGCAAGTATTCATATATCTGGAAATTGATTTATTGATTAAGCTCGAAGGTTTACCTACTTGCCTACTTTGTCTGATTGTAATCTACTGAATAAAACTATACGCACAGAACAATACATAAGCAAAAAATAGTTGGGAATGAAATATTCGAAAAATTTATTTACACCGACATATGTATCTTTTGTTCGTTGACATTCAGAGGCAAAATCTTCTTTTATTATTTAATTTTTAGTGTTAAGTCAATTAAATCCTCTTAATTTCAAAGTGCCCCACAAACAAACCGCAACATTTTGACTAGGAAAAAAAAATGGTGTACAACATACCTCTAGAAACATTATATTTATAATAATATTTTAGCATGTTGTTTGATAATGTCGAAATTCGTTGTCAAGCGAGCATGAAAAATTATTTTTTTATTATTTTACCGGCACAAGTAGAATATATTTTGTTTTTATGAAAAAAAAGGTCTAATGATTTAAAAAAGAAAAACATAACTTACAAATTCTTTAAAATTTTTGTTGAGTAGCTCTTTGTCTGGTACTGGCATCAATTTCATACATAAAATGTAATATTAGAAATTTAAAGCTAATATGTTCTTGATGTGCTTGTGTATTAATTAAAAAAAAAAAAAAAAGAAACTATTTCAAAGCTCTTGATTTTTAAAGGGTAACGTTTTCACAATCTTTAAATCAACTCTAACCTCAATGTAGGAGATATATAAAAATTCACATAATATTCCCTTTCATAATAGAATCTACTTATCAAATATTCTATCATATAATATGTGAAAAAAAAGTGGAGAATGCTACAAAACAATAAATTAATTCTTGAATACATTCCCCCTTTTTTTTTTCCGGTTATTTTTGGTCAAGCGAGAATAACTTGTCCCAAATTCATTGATTCGCAAACAAGAAATCGACTAATTTATATCAGCTTCGTTTTATTTTATTTAAAAAAAAAAAAAAAAAAAAGAAGGCGGCAAAGGAAGTCATGAGAGGTTGAGGTTGACAGGCAGGTTGCTTTTGTGAAATTCAACGATGGAATTAATATTATGCTGCTGAGTGATGACTAAACTCATATCAATTATCAAATATCAAATATGAAGCCGATTGTGAATTGTGATATACATTTGAGTAATAATTGAGAAATGACAGCAGCCTTAATTCATAATTCCCGACAATACATCAATTGTTGTAGCCGTTGTTCCCATCACGGCTTCCCTGTTCATCGATCCCCACACTAAGAATTAGTAGCATTAATGCAATTAAAATTTGTGCCTAATTCGTTAAAATCCCACTCTGCCACTCATGAGTCAGACTCAACCTACCTGCCTACCTTGTATTCCATATTTCCATTCCTGCTGGGCGCTTGGCGCTGGCTGCTGCAAATTGCAAACCCCAACAAACTTACACGTCACATATTGCTTCGCAAATCCGGCGCTTAATTCCCGCCGCAAACGAGTTGACCTTACAATATATCGACTAAACTTCAATTTCAATAGAATTATAGGGCTTCAAATTAATTTTTGATACTTTTATTGTATTTCTTATTTCTTATGTAAAAAAGAATTAAAAATATCATTTTGTGAGTCACTGATCCAGTGTTTGGTCCTAATGGGTTTGTGCAACAAGTTAAATCAAGTGAAGCTTGAATGACATTATCCTCTTGAATTAAACAAATTTGTTTTGATTAAAGAATTAATTAATCCATATAATGAATTTATTAGACATTTTTTTGTTTTTCAGCAGGTAGTTTATATTCCAATTTAAAGTTATATTTCGTTAGTTTCAAAACAGTTCTTGCATCTAACAAACTTGCAGGCATGATAAAATATAATCCCATCTCTGTCACGATATTGAGAATTAAGTGTTATACAAAGCAAAACACTAGATGTGCGAGAGCCACTTTTTCAACATACGAAAGCCACCTCTTAAACCGAACATCTATTTTGAAGGAATAGTGATTGTAATGCCTCATCCCACATAAAATAAAAAAATTAAGAAGGTGAACATCTTATAATATTTGGTTAAAAACTTTATGTGCATTAAGTTTATTGAACATCTTTTTTGGACAAATTATTTACAGTTCAATTTGAGGTCGCACTTGATAAGCTTGGAAGCAATTCTTGTATCCAACAGGCTCGCAGTACTGAAGTATATATGACAGAGTTTTCCATAGCCTAATCTAAATTAAGTTACACTTGATGGATTTAGAGGCAATTTCTACATCTAATGGACTCAGCACCTGAATGTGACAAGGATATTATGGGAATACATGGGATAAAACTTAGGATTAACTGGATTATAAATGAGGAAGAGAATGTGGAATTATTTCTAGAGTCTAATGAAAATCAACTGCTAATGGCAAGGACAGAATTGTGATAAAAGAGGAAAGTAACCTCCCCTAAGAAAACTAAAATTAAGAAGTAGTGTGACTTGTGTGTTTTAACTTAGGCAAGGAGGAGGAAACTTATAGGGTAAATGCAGGGCTTGTGGGCTGATGTAAATTAATATACATACAGTAGAACAAGTAGTATGGGCATGAGGTCGAACTAGAACCTGGCAACCTGCTACATATATATTCTGCACAAGCCCTATGAAAACAAGGTTCAAAAGGGTATCATTATTGAATTCCAAAATTCAATTTATAAAGGTGTAGAAAATCATTCACTTTTCTTTTACCTATATATATCTATCTCTCAATAGTGTGCATGAAATCTAGCTTTAATTTGTAGATCTTAGCAGCTTTGGCAAGGGCTAATATACTCTACGTTCCTAAAACCTGATAATCATTTTCCTAGAAACATTCAATGAGGCAAATATTTGAACATAAGATAGAAATTAATAGATTTTCTAATTAATAACAACGAATTATGAAGTACCACAAATTTTGAGAATGGAATTTATCTCCAAAACAATTTTACGATAATTTGGGTAGGTCGCTGCTAATTTCTTATTTACTATTATGCTATTTATTGAAACTATTTTACAACCCCCCCTCCCCCACAAAATAAAAAAAAGTTCATTGATTTGACTACAAATTACCATCAACTATATATGTTCGACTGTTATATAATGGCAGCCTTCGGCCACTTTTATTGAGTAAAATACGAGATTGCATCTTTCGTCAAGATAACTAATTATTTATTATTATTTTACATAGTGAAAACATTTCAATTTAGAAAATGTTCTTGATATATATTTGCTTGCCCATTTGATTAGTTAGAATTTAGGGTTACTCGGGTTTGGACTATTTCTAAATGAGCTATGTGGATAGATGGTGGTTACAATTAATGACTACTTGGAAGTTGGAACTACTTATAAGTGATAATCAAATTTTTTGGATAATGGACTGATTAAATCCGTTAAATGGATCTTCAGAGCCCACTTTATAATTGTGTATAATGTTAATCCATCCTGTCCGGGCAAGCAAACTATATTTCCAATAGTACCCCTATAAAAGTTATGAAAATTACCCAAGTTTGGATAATGACCTTGGTCGGTGATAATGAGGATGAGTACTTCTATTATTAATTTCGGTCAAAAATTTCATTAGAATTAAAAAGACCAGAAAAAGGATAAATTGTGCACATAGACTTCAATTTATAGATTTTATAATTTATCAGAAACAAATGAGAATGCATAAGGTACGAATTTTAAATATATATGCATGTATTTCGTATCAAATTTTAAAAAATGACAAATATATAGTATTTTAAATACTTTGAGTTAGTACTATGTAATATAAAAATATGAAAACCTGCACAAGGTACAATAACACTCTGAAATTATCTGCTGCTTTAGTAATTCATGTGGTTATTAATATAAAAATGAAATGTATTTGCCTTTTTTTTCTTGTTACCTAAGAAATTGCATGAAAAATGAGAGTACATTTAAGCTACTCGTTTTAAGTATGAGTTATGAGTACATCGATATCGATAAAATTACTTTTTCTCTTTTGCTCGTCAGTATAAGATTTCCCATCACATTGCTTTTCATCATTTTAATATGAATAACATTATGAATGGACAAAATTGTCTATAATTACATAGCACGTTAAAATTCATGTTTTTTTTATGCAGATTTTATTCAATCCAAATCAAATCAATCTTGCTCAAAGTAATAACCACGACAGTAATTAATTTAAGGGTAAATTATATAATTAGTCCCTAAAATTTTATTTTACAATCACTTCAATCCTCAATATTTAAAAATTCATCTTTTAATCCTAACATTAATATATTGTTTCACTTTAGTTCCCAAAATCATTTTACGGTAGTTTTTGACCGGAAAATTGACTAAATTTGACATTTTTAAGGGCAAAATTATCAATTTACAGTTTTATGTTCCACTTTAGTCCTTATCTAAGGTTTTATGTTCCAATTTAATCTTCATGTTACTTTTTTCCTTTTTCTTTTTCTTTTTTATAAATATATGTATATGTGTGTATGTATATTTGTGTATAATATATGTGTACATAGAATTGATACTAATATTAGTCATATACTCATATTATTATTAATACTTAATAATATATTAATGATATATTAATATCAATTGTAATACTATTATAATTAATAATATTAATTATAATAATATTGCTAACAAAAATCCAAGTAAACAAAGACTTTTTTCAACAAGAGAAAAAAATTGTCATGTCACCTCGAAATTTGCCACCTAAGCAAAAATCTCCAAATTCAACAAATTCCAACTTGCCACATCAGTATTTTTGACCATTTTATGAGATTCTTGCAACTTTTGGACTAAATATACAATTTTTTTAACTTATATGACTAAATTTGAAATTGCGTAACATATAGGACAAAATTCAAAGTTGAAAATTTTTATAGGACGAAAAAAATATTTTTCTCGTTTGCTGGGGGTAGCTGCCATGGCCAACCACTGTGAGGTGGGGTGGGGTGTTGACGGGGCAGTTGGGGATGGAGATGGGGGTTGTGGAGGGTGCAGGGGTGGGTGGGATCATTATACAAATATAATTATATAGTGTTTTTATATATTTATATTTATTTATTAATATATATTATATATTTGTACATATGTATATATAATATGTACAAAAATGAAAAAAAAGAATAAATTAGAAAATGAAAATACAAAAACTAAAAATAGTTTTTAAATTTAAAGGGGATGAAGGAAGATATACAAAAATATATTTAAAAAAAAAATTAAAAATATATGAAATAATTAAGGATAATATAGTCTTTATATGTTAAAATTGGGGTTAAATTGAAGCAAATCAGGAGGGGGAGACGGTGTGCATAATTTCAAAATATAATGAGGTTTTTTGCCATTTTTTATTCATAAGGCCCTTTTTCATTTTCATAGGGGGTAAAAATGCAATTTTTCTTGAAAAAAAAAAAGAAGATAAAGTGACATAGGGACTAAATTGAAACATAAAACCTTAGATATGGACTAAAGTGGAACATAAAACTATCAATTGACAATTTTGCCCTTAAAATATCAAACTTGATCAATTTTCCGGCCAAAAATTGCCGAAAAATGGTTTTGAGAACTAAAGTAAAATGATATATTAACGTTAGAGACTAAAAAATGAATTTTTAAAAATTGGGGACTAAAGTAATTCTAAAGTAAAACTTTATGGACTAATTATGTGATTTACTCTTAATTTAATTATGATGAAAATATTATTTAAACGTAATAATTACTTGACAAGTATATTATTAACATATATCATTCACATGGTCATTCCGAACCATATATATGGCGCCACCATTTGGCCCAAGCTATTGCAACCTTGCTCCAATCATGCACTTTCCTCATAAAACTTTTCTTAGACCTTTTCAACTAAGGATCATAGGTTATTTACCGCACATATTTAATACTTTCAAATACAATTTTGACTTTTTAACTTAATTTGATCTCAAATCAAGCAAATAACATAATTACACATTTTATAATTATAATACATACATACACACACACACACACATCAAGTGTGTATCACTGATTTTCTAATGCACATAATGTCATAAAATCAGAATTTCAAAGTTGCCGAAGTAGTCCTAGAAGTAGGTTAGGTTTGTATTTATAGGCAGATGAAGAAATTGTCAAATTGTGACAAAAGATATAGTAAGTGTATTTAATTTTTGAAGTAATTAAAAAGAAAAAAGATGAATAAAATTTAGCACAAATGAAAATGCATGGGCATATCTCATATGGTACTTAATTAATTGTTCAAATGGGCTGGTCTAGTTTTTGTAGATCTTCTTCAGCTTGCCCTGTTAAGCAATGCAGCCCAATAAGTGCCCCTAACTTCTTTTCTTTTCATAATTAGCATATATTTATCATTCAATAGCTTTCGTCAAAAACAAAATCCTACAATAGTGAAACTGTACTGCCACCTAAATCTCTAGCATCCTTAGCCTCCCCATCAAATCCACCCAATTTCCTTTCCTATTTTAATTTCAACTTATAAAGTCAAATCCAATTTTGTTTTTAACTCATAAGAGAAATATCAAGGACTTGGTCACTTATAGAATTTTACCATTAATATCTTGACGAATAAGAAAATATTTAATTTCTTCACTCCACGTAATTAATTAATATATACAGTTAATTTATGATTTAATTTTTAATTAAAATTTAAGATCCAAATATATATTATTTTCATTTTATGAATTAATCCACAAGATTTACACAATTAAAGGGCATGCAATAATTTTATTGTCCATCATATATATTAGCTAGTTTTTTCTTACTTAGATCGACAAATCTATGAGGTCGAGGGGTCTCATGATAGTGGTGTGTTTGATTATAGTGCAATGTGTTAAATGCATGTACTGGTAAATATTTTAGCTAATCGTGTCCCTTGGTGTGACCTAAGAGTAAAAGGATGGGATAAAACAATTGAAGAAAATTGACTCATTAAATTACTAATTATATGATTTGTACCCAAAAAAATTGAAAATAGAATTACGTAATTATTTTTGCATGCTATTTAGTTTATATATATATATGATATGATTCAGCCCAATCATACTTTAATTTTCATTTGTCAGATTTAGTTTATGGCAAAACTTATTTAAATAAAATAGATTATATAAAATATTTTATCTACCCAATTTTAGTTTGAATGCCAACTTGGTATTCACAAATTAAAATGCATGATAATTACACGGATAAATTCTGCTGTAATTATTTTTAAAAGGAACCAACAGAATATACACACAATCCGTAATATTCAAAATTTTATATTCATAGACTAATACTAATTATACCAATGTAGAAAATATTAACGGAAAAAATGATTATGACTAAATTTATCTGTAATTATCTATAGGAAGAGAGGGGGGTGGGGGTCCGATTGTTAAAAATTGAAGTTATGTACAGATAAATATCCCTATCATAGGCCATATACGCAGGCCGGCGGGGATCCGTATGCGGTATTAATCACTCGTTTATATGGTTTTAATACGTACAGATCACCTACGCAAATGACCTACATACCCCTCAGCCTCAATAATCAAACCCTTAATTAAATTTTAACAAGATCCCCTCCTTTAAAATGGTCCCCTCTAAAGTCCAAATCACTTAAGACAACCTAATTATGAACATAATTGAAACTGTTTTAACCACTCGGGCGGGGAAGTCGCTATCCTCCTTCGAATAATGATAAAAAATAATTCCAAACAATTGGAGTTTGAATAATTGACCCCCCCGCCACCCCACCCCCCCAACCTTCTGTTAATTAAGTTTTTTGGTTTATATTTAATTACCGCAAATTATGTTGTTGGAAATTTTCAAATTTCATATATTTTCATAAATTGGATTTAAATGGTCCTCGCTGTCAGAAGAGTATAATTTAGATCTTAAAGGGAAAAAAAAGAAAAGCAAATAATAATGGAGCAAACACATGAATGAAAAGGGAACAATTAGTGTTCAAGTTGTGCCGCGAAGTTGAGATTCATAAAAGGTTTGAATTTTAATAGAGACTAGTCACATAAGGGTTTTGGCAATGAACAAATATGAGAATGTTAAAATTTAAAAATATTTGAGAAAAAAAGAGATTATTAGAGTTAAAATTAAAATTAATATACATAGTTCAAATGAGTAATTACCACTTCAATACATTCCAAAGTATATGTAGCTATATATTTAATCCAATAAATTAAAGTCAAAATTATTTTGAAACTGTTCAATAAAGTGAATTATTTTTATAAATTAGCCTTAAAAATACTTAAGTTTGATAAATATGACAAATTAAAGGGGAAGAAGATTACTGAGAAATTCTTAACAATCAAATTCTTGGTCCTTTTCTTTTCCTATCTTGCCAAACTTCATAACTTATTCTTGGCCATCACCATTGATCGCAGCTGACATTATATTGTATTTTTCTTTGACTTTGTAGGCACATCTTCTTTTTTTCTTTTTCACACTCACTCATAATAAAATTTTCATAATTTTTATTTATGAAATAATGATGATGAATGATAAATTATTGTCATTTTTCAATTATAATATACCAATTTTTAATGTGAAATTTAAAAAGTATAGAGATAAATTCTTACTCTTAGGCCTTGTTCACTAGCATTTGGGCCATTTTCTAGAATTTTTTTTGGGAGAATGAGTTTTTGGGAGAAAACTTAGAAAAAGTGTCGATTGTTTGTTTATATTTTGGGAAAATAGGGAAAATAGATTGAGAATGAGTTGTTTGTTTGTTAATGTTTTGATGGGGGGACAAATTTTACTGTAATGTCAAATCAATTATTTTTTTGTTGGGTTTGTAGGGTTTTTTATTTTTTTATTTTTTTATGTAATGTATATATATATATATATATTACTTTGATGGTGTGTGTATATATATACTTGAGTGTTAGGTAGAGTTAGAGTAGTGTGTAGGTTCTTTTTGAGATTGAATTCTGAGAGTTTTTTGAGTATAAATTTTTTGTATTTTTGGAAAATAATTGAAAAATATGTATGTTTTTTGGGATTATTTTAGGAGTTGGAAATTTTTTTTTCAAAATGCTAGTGAACACAGCCTTAAATTGCTGGAAGTCACTTTCCGGCCCGGCGGAAGTTATATAATCTAAGGTAGAAGATTGTGATGGTTGTAAATAGATTATCAATATTTTATTTTGTATAGTTTCGGTGAGTAATTAATTATTAATATATTTGATTGGTTTGTAAATAAATAATAAATCAATAAATAATAACAAAGCCGCACCAAAAATTACTGCCTTCAAAAAATACTGACAGAATAGATTATGAGAATTTGCGTACGTACGTAAGTATACATTTGGCAATTGGCATCTATATATATAAGAAGATTAATGGGAATAAGATGCAGCTCTCGGGATTAGATCCTTTGGATAATTACATCTTAATTAGCGAATAAATAAATTTTAAATAATTAAAAGGGGGTACAGACATAAAGCAGCGGGTTTTCCGGTACAAAGGACGAGGTTGCCAAAAGCTGTTTGATTCACACGTGGCATTACTTATAGCCGTTGATCCTCATGCAAATGGGCACAATCTTATTGATGAATTTTAAAAGTTGATGATCAAGGTACACATACATATAGATAGATACAGATATATATATATATAGAGATAGAGAGAGAGATAGAGTGTGTGTTGTGTTGTGTGTGAGAGAGAGTTGCAATTAAGTGAAAGAAGAAAGGGCAAAAAGAAGGCATTTTGGAGAAAGAAATTGAAACAAGACTTAAATTGGTGGTCGCAGAGAGATATTAGAAAAAAGAGAAGAGAAGCAGTTTGCTTTTTGGGAGGCCATGGCGGCGTGGCAGAGCGCTGTAAATTCTGCGTCTTAAATGCAAACAACACAGCCACAGAATTGAAGGAGCCGATTAAATTTGTGTCCCCATAACCCCTCCTCTTGCCCACCCCACCCCACCCCACCCCACGCCACCCCACCCCCTCTCTTCTTCGTACTAAAAAAAGCTGTCACAAGCCCTTTCTCGCTCCCAACAAAACACACACACACACACACACTCTGATCTTGACTCCTCTTCATTTAAAGCCAATTTGCCATTCAATTGTTGTGAGTTAAGTAAATCTTGCCATCTTCTTTTCACATGCAAATTATACTAGCTTATCTCAACAATAATAGTACGGTTCTTTCTTATTCATTCAAAATTCAGAACTTGTCTGGCTTAAAACCCACAATTCAAGAATCCCAAAAACAGTACCCGGAGGAAGAATTAACGCGTGCCCCCCCGCGCATTATTCTTAAGTCATTATCAAGGCAGTTTGTGATATGGATTGTCAGTCACAATTAACATCTAGAAAAGCTTTGGGGTTGTTACCAAAATGGCTGGTTTTTTCTCACTAGGCGGCGGCCTTGGTGGCAGGGGGAGGGGCAGCGGAGGAGGAACTGGCAGCAATCCTGATCAAGAAAGCAGCAGCCACAACAATCCACCTCCGGAAATCAATCCAGAAAGCTGGTTTTTGTTTAGAAATGAGGAAATTCCATACAAGGGTTTTGAACTATGGCAGCCCCAGCCCCAGCACCACCACCAAGCCGAGAACTTCCTGCAGCGCGGCGGAGTCAACCCACTGCAGGATCTTTACCCCTCCGCAGAGGGCCTGGCGGTGGGGCCGAGTCGCTGCAGAGGGTTTAATATCTCGGATGATCATCAATCTCCAAGATCGGGTTTTTCATTGATGAGGAGTAGCGGGGGAGGGGGAATCAGCTGTCAAGATTGTGGGAATCAGGCGAAAAAAGATTGTTCTCACATGAGGTGTAGAACTTGCTGCAAGAGCCGAGGGTATCCGTGCCAAACTCATGTTAAGAGCACTTGGGTTCCTGCTGCTGAGAGGAGAAAAAGACAGCAACAGCTTACTGCTTTGCAGCAGCAGCAACAGCAGCAAGAGCGGCGAGAAACGCAGCAACAGACGCATAGAGAGAGTGGGAAAAGGCAAAGAGAGAACCCAAGTGCTTCCAACTCTCTTGTGTGCACCCGTATTCCCACTAGCATGTCAGGTAATATATAACAAAGCTTCTTTTCGAGTTGAGTAATTACCAAACATTCCTACTGCAGGATAGGAGACCAAACACACACAGAGAGAGACCTTTAAGATTTGAGCAAGAGAATGATATCTAGGCATAAAATTCTGTAGAAATCCAAGAAAGGGGGGGAGAGAGACAGAGACATGTGGTGTGGCATCATCAGTTTGTATTTCATGTTACTGTTTTCCTTTAGCCAGCAAACATGACATGAAGAGAAAGAAAAGTAGAAAACCCCCCGTAGGGGATTGCGTGTAGTGAAATCGACCTCCATAGAAAAAACCATCATCTTTTCTTTTCTTTTTTCCTTTCAAACACTGTTTTTTGGTATTCCTGACAAAAGATTGACAAAGAATACCCTATTCCCCTATTCGCTCTCTCTCTCTCTCTCTCTCTCTCTCTACATGTGCATAGAGAAAGATTATGTCTATATACTAAGCCTGCACATGGTAATCATCATTTTTCAAATAATCTAGACGCAATTTAATTTGCCAGCATTCGGTTTCATATAATATTAATGTAAACATATATAAATAAAATATATAATACTAGATAGATATGATTAGAAGGTAACGGTTTACATGTTTGACATGATCTTTTAGGGTTGGAGCTTGGGAATTTCCCTCCAGAAGTGAGTTCAGAAGCTGTTTTCCGCTGCGTTAGAGTAAGCGGCATAGATGATGCTGAAGATCAGTTTGCATATCAAACTGCCGTTAACATTTGTGGGCATGTATTCAAAGGACTTCTATACGATCAAGGCACTGAAAGTCAGTACATGGCCGGGGAGACTTCATCTGGCGGTGGAAGCGTCAGCGCTGGAGCTGTTCAACAACTTAATTTGATAACTGGAACTTCTGGTACCGCCACCTCCGCCCCCAACACCTCCGCCGCCGGAGGAGGTGGTTCAGCCAGTGCAGCCTCGCCCTTTCTTGACCCTTCCTTATACCCCGCTCCAATTAACAGCTTCCTTGCCGGTACGCAATTCTTCCCACCCCCAAGATCTTGAAAAAAGCACGAAAAGAAAAAAGAAAAACCCATAATATTTCCTCACATTCTGTTTCTGTCTTCACTTAGTATTAGTGCTCAGAATCGAACCCTTGACTTTCTAGAGCATAATGTGTTGTGCTACTGTTGTAAAACCCAGATGAGTTAGAAAGAAATATAGGGTGGACAAAAAGAGAGCAGCAAATGAGGGGATTATGTTTGATTTTAGTTCAAATTTCGATGCACAATTTGAATTATTCTTGTTCTATCTGAAATACGATATAAAGTTTATCTGTTTTTCGCTATAAACATGGGCGTGTTGTTTCCTTTTCTGTTTGTTCTTATTAGAACTTTTTCTCTTTCTGGGGTTGAATTTCTTTGTGCTTTTCAATTTCTAGCCAGTTTTGAAATTCGGAGTTGCCTCTTTTTTCTCCCATTTTACGCGTAACTTTGCCTGTTTGAATTATTAGTGACTTCAAGTGAGGTTGCTTCTTAGGTTAGACAAAAGTGATAGAAAAAAAACAGCTTTTCTTTCTTTCAATGTGGTCATCCAGCCATGCAAGTAGAATTTTATTTTACTAATATTTGACAATGGGGAAAAGCTGTTCCCTCTCTCTAAACTTCCATGAGTTGCAGGTGCATTATTTTTTATTTGAAAAAAATGCTATAATTATGTGCAAGAAAATGTTAATTATATATGGATACATGCATCAAGGTATTTATGTAATAAAATTTGTCACATATGTAGTGTAAGTGAAAGACAAGAATTTTATAGTTTTCCTTTGTTCAGAAAATGTCTGACCTAGTACATGTTACTCAGTTGTATTTCATCTTGGATGAAAACTGACCTCATACAGTTATATATCTTCTCTTATCCCTGTAGAATTATTTCCTAAAGTTTGTACTTAAAGATTTCTGGTAGGCTGCAGAAATAAAATATTCTTTCTTTATGATTTTTCACCCATTTTAATTATTGTGCAGACGGGTATAACAGATTTACCCTTCATTGATTATATTGTCTCTTGTTAAGTCTTTGAGGATTTGTGTGGTTTCAGACGTTATGCTGACTATATATACTAGCTTAAAGGGAAGGAAAATTTCAGAACTAGTTTAACATTGGACATATTTATATATTAGCTTTAATTGTACTGTTGTAAGATTCGCTGTGAAGTAGATTTTAAGAAAACTTATAGCATTGAAATAAATGTAACATTACATTTGGATTGAAAGACGTGGACTTTAGGGAAAAATTTAATTAGTATAAGGATTTCAAATCAAACTCCAATGATGGATGGATTTTGAGTCCATCATCGTAATAATTGAAAAAATTACTTTAAATGATTAATAAAAGAAATATAAATCCTAGTTAGCAACTCAATGTTATCCAAGTGTCTTTAGATTCAAAATCCTTCAACCAAAATACATGCTCCTTAGTCATGAGATATTTTTATAGATCTTGTTCTCTGAAAGCTTATGTCTACATACGTCTAGGGGATCAGACAAGCTCTCCGCTTCAAAATTCACAATCGCGACCTACTACTAGAACTTTGTAAGGAGTTGCACTAAGAATTTGAATAGGTTGTAATAAAGATAATGTGTATGAATGTCAGCTTTTGCTTAATTTGTGTGAGACTTGAATTAATGATGCTGGAAAATGAAGTTGCATAAAATTATAATAGTGTAGCTAGGTTGTATAATATTACTGTTGTAATATGTATGACTCAGGTTGGATGTTCTATGATTTGGAAAGGAACCTAACATTTTGAATCAAGGTTGAAAAGAGCATCAGATTGTCATTATAATGGGTCAATCATGTTAGGCACCTCCTTTAATTTTTGACTCCTTTTGCTGACTCCCTCCACCCCTCTACAGTTTTTGTTTTTCTGAATCAAGTCCTTTCACGAACCTTTTGAATTGAGAAAGTAGGAGAATACATCGAGAGCTAACGTTCTATTTAACTATATGATGCATTAGAGTTGCTGAGTGGCTGACTGGCCACTGGCATTGCCCTCATCTTTGTATGTGAAATCAGAGTTCGAACTCTAATGAATTCTAGGTAGGCGTACCTGTGTAAATTATAAAAAAAAAAAAAAAAGAAGAAGGTATTAGAGCTAATGTTTAATTAGTATAGACTATGTTAGTATTAGTAATAGTAGTAGGAACAATAATGTCTTATGTTCTCACTTGCAGCTGGGCATAGAATCCTCATATCAGCATTATGTAATTAATATCTGATAAATAAAAGAACTTGAAGAAGATCCATACATAGGAAGCATTAGTCTGGATACATATTAAAAAAGCAGTAAGTTAAGAGAAGGTAGGCAAAAATGGTAAAGCTCAAATATTGTACATATTACTTGGAGTAGCATTCTTAAAAGAAATCCATAAATTTCTTTATTGTGGTTAGATTTCTAGTTGAAAATAATTATTGCTATAGACATCAATCAATGTTGGCCTGAATTAATCTAATCTGTAAATACTATACTATAATGAATTCCCATATCTAGAGGAAAAAAAACATATATATGCATGATTCCACAGTGTTTTAATTAGACTCAAAATCATAAATACTATATATACTTCACTTTTTTCCCTATTTAATTACCTTTCAGCGGTAGATCTCTTCAAGAATGTAGAATTATTAAGCATCTATTAATCTACCTATTTGTCCATATGTTCCTATGAAAGCGAAAGTAGGTCGTACCTCAACCCTAAACGTAATGGATCGAGTTCAAATCCTCGGCTCCACATATCTCTGATGCACATATAGAAGAATGGATTGTATGTAGCAGCCTCTCACGTACTGTATATTGTGTGTATAATATTAAGAAAGACTTCTCAAGTGCAGCGGGCAGCTAGCGGACATATAATGTATCCAGCTACCTATATATGCATTAATCATAGAATTTATAGTCTTCATGAGTGCAAATAAGTTTACAACAATTATGAAATCTATTATGGATATATACATTTGTGATTATATGTAGAATTAATTGTGGGAGATATATATATGAATCTTTACTTTATCAAATTAACCTTTGTTCTTCATACTCACTTTGGAAAAGTTCCAAAGAAGCACTTTTACTTTTTCAATTTGAATTCTTCCAGTTTACTAGCTAGCTAGTATGAGTACTGATCATTTCCCTTATTAACTAAACCACGAATTCTTGTGACATTATACTAGTGGTCTGAAGCATTTTGATCACTTAGCTGGCTAGGATTATGTCTGAAAGTTTAGCGTGTGGAAAGTATATTTCAGAAACTATTACCAACACAAATATAATTTTTACCGGTCCATGTTTAACATTTTGAACCATACTTCTGTTTAATTATGTTCCTTCTTTTCAGTTGCAAGGCACTAATAATTTTGCATTAAAGTGTGTTTTCTTCATATACATACATACATACATACATACATATATATATATATACACACACACTTATTCCTGGTTAATTTTGAAGTAAATTGAATGCACTAGACCCTAGATCATTAATCTAGTAAAATGTGCATTCTTGATTGATCTTGTCTTGATGGGTATTTCAGAGGCACAACACCCGGCCCCGGGGGTGGGCGGCATTGCTCTGCAGAAGTGTGGTTTCGAGAAATATATACCTATTTGAATTTTGCTAATAAGTTGTTTTATCTTCATAAGTGCAGAATGAAAACTCAATGGCATTTGATAACACAAGGCTCATTGTTGCAGAATTATTCAATTTAAGGAAATGTTCTCTAATAATGTAATACATGTATGTGTCCGAACAAAAAAAGATTGATAGAAATTAACATTCAAAATTGAACCTAAGAAATTATTTAAATGTGTGCAATTCGATCTATCAACATATATTATATTCCAATTGAATCTCAGTAAATTGGATATTGGGATATACTCCACTTAAAAATTAGGGTGTTTAGCTCAATTTATTTAAAATATTTTATGGACTCTTACATTGACAAGATATTTTTTGAAATTTATAAAATGTTAAATTTTATTTTAAAAATCAATTTAATTTTTTTTTTGAATAGAATAAGATTATTAAGTTTTAAGTAATAATAATTTTATAATCAATATGAATAGAATTAATTAAGTTTGTTAAAAATTTACAAATAAGTTAGGAAATCTTTATTTTTCTTAAAGAACTTATACTTAATATTCTAATATCTTATTTTGGATTTTATAAACCTATTTATAAAATTTTTATTAAATACTCAATGACATTATATATATTTTAAATATTCTAAGTAATAATTTTGAGGAGTTTATAAACCAACTTAAATACTTTAGTTTTCATATAAAACACATGTATATATTTAAAGATATAGTTTCTTTTTAGATCCATATAATGATTAGCACAAAATGAAATTCTACTCGTCTTTGTGAGAACAATCTATTATCGAAATATATTGATATATTAAATATCAAGAAATGATTATAAATCAAAGTATATAATTATATTATCAGACAAATTCACATTCTTTCTATGAGATTCAAACTTAAAATATTTTAATCATAGAATTTTGGGATTTTATCTTTCCTGTTTGGGACAAAGATTGAAATTTTTTTCAGATTTTATTTCTACAGTTTGGACAAGATCCTCGTTGAAACACGCCATTATAAACTTCAAGAAAAGTACTTGACATTTTTATTTATATGGTAAATCTTATGTTGAACTATATTTTCTCTGCATGTTGCTCGTTAGATCTATATAAACAAACGAGAAATTAAGTGGACACAAATATTCAGTACGAAAATACACTATAAAAATCAGTAGAACATATGAATCCTCAACTTGACTGCTAGTCTGCTAGTATAAATTAGAGTATCAAATCACTGTGATCTTGTAGAAGTACTCTTGAAAGTCAGCTTAACCAATTGACTTGGTCCTCAAAAATCCCATTTTCTTTAGGAAAAACCACAGATAATTTGCCAAGAATAGCACTCCTTCTGTGTTCTGGGAAGTTTCTATACTAGGTAAAAGGTGCCTCCAATGGGTCTTAAAGATGAGCAAGGCAAACGACTTTATTCTTTCCCTCTGATAGAAAACAATGGGAGAAATTCTAAATATAAATGATTTGACGGATTCAAGTCAAGAGTTATTTCTTACGAGTGGTTGTTGATGTGAGCTGAGATTGATTTTTCACGAGTGGCTCAAGTTAATTTGACTATCATGTCATACTCAGATTAAATTTTTTATGAACGAATAGTTAGTTAGTTGTCTTAAATTCTTTGATAACACAAATATAAATAGGGTTGTTGATGGTTATTTAATAAAATCCTTCCACAATGGTATAAAATTGAAGTGGGCATTAATGTAGAGAGAAAATAAGGATGGATATATATATATATATATTTCCAAATAGCAAACATGTAAATTAATGAATATGCTATAAAGTGTTTACAAACAAAAAAGTATCATTTGATAGGTGATAGGTAATTAATATAATTTAATTTGAAATATCTATGATATTCAACTTGAATAACTGAAATTCGTCAAAGATCAATTTCATAGCTTGAAGTTTCTCTTAGAATTTATGCAGCAATTACGATTTAGTAGACCAAAAATTTAAAAGTTTTCAACGATGGGCTAACAGAAACCGTCAAGCTTTACATCTGGATCCCCTTCTTCAAATTAAGAAAGAAATGAAGGAGGTACATGTAACTTAATTAATGGCAAAACTCCTAGTATAGTTATGCAAAAAGGAATTGCATCTTGCTTAATGTATTCTCAATCGGTTCAAGTTGATTATGAAATATGTTGATACCAAACTATTTTTAATGTTAATTTAATTCAATTTAAGAATTTTGTTATACTTGCCAATTAAATGATCTGGTTCTGCTAAAACTTTATCTGGGTGAATTTAGGCTGGCTTTTTCACAATTGTAAAAGAATTAATGTGGTGGAAGTCATGAATTCATATTTGTTCTATTTTCCTTGTTTAATTGTTTCCTATGTAGATTGTAGACAAGAAAAGAAAGAGATAATATATTGCATGAATGTCAGATCCCCAGTCCAGACTCAGTAGTCCCTTCCTTTGGACTTTGGTGGTGGCAACATATAGCCGAAAGCTAGTCATGATGTGATTAAAAATATTTGCTTTCCCAATGAGGAAGATCCCCTTCGTACGAGCAACTTTGTTGCAGGATCATATTCACAATGATATATGTGCAAATACACAGTCTCATATTTCCATGGTAAAAACAGAAACACTGTCGTCTTTCAATGTTTTGTTTTTCTTGCATCCAATCCAAGATTTCCTCGAGCAACAAAAACAAAAGAGCCACCGCCACCTCATATCTATATATATTCTTGTTCCCCCATCAATCACAAAAATGCTTCACTCCAATCACTTCAATTACATTACATTACATTACAGACATACATATATATATATATATATCCACGAGATTTGTGGATATAATAATTAAATAAATTTCCTTTCCTTTTGCTTTCTGCTTTTTGTCTTTTGCTGTATATATATCCTCTTCCTCTCACTGAAACTGTGGAATAAAGTATTTTTCCAACTTGCCTTTGAATAATAGAAGCATTCATCGCCCAGCGCCCAGTACCCAAAAACTTATGATGATTGTCCCATGATGCATTTCATTGGTGCTTGGAAATTTTTGAAAGCATATATGCATCAGTTATTTTTTTTTTTTTACACTATAGACCTAGGAAAGGCTAACATATATTCGCATACTATGTTAACTTCATAATATTCCTAGCTATATAATTAATGTTTGTATCTTTTTATTCATTTGGATTCACTTGATAATTTGATCTAATTTATATATATTCAATGTTCAAAAAATTTAAATTAGACTACTTCAATCGTGATCAACCTAACTACCAAATGACAAACACATGTAAATATTCGACATATATGTTGATATTTGCAAATATGCAGCAATTATTATTATGATTAAATATTCTCACAAAATTTTACATTTCAATCTTTAAAACACTGACTTTGATAGTTGAATATTTTTTTTTGACAAACTTCAATAATTTTAACTTTTTTTTTTATGTGGTTTCGTAATTTAGATTCTGATCAATGTGTAAGAATTTTCTATTTTGTGGTACACATCCTACGAATGTGGAAAACGTAGGACTGGAAACTTATGTTGCTAGGCTGCGAGGTAGACTTGTTTTAATTTGTAAAACCACAGCTAGAAAGAGAGCAGTAGTTACTAGGAAGAACATGAATCTGTCTGCTATAATTTGGCATATCATAAATTAAGTGGATACTCTCACACAATGCCAATTTAACAAATTATAAATTAATGACGAAAATATATAGGGTTTATTATGGTTGTAGGACATTAATTAATTTGAATATACAGATGGGAGGATGGTAGTTCAATAATAGTGACTAAATTACTTCATTTACATGTAAAATTAAACATGATACGCGTTTTATGGTGATCTCATTAAAATTTTTAGTTCACACTACAAAAAGTTTAAGGTATTAACTACCGCCAATTCATAGCTCATGCTAAAAATTCGTAACTTTGACTACAAAATGGTCATAGCCAAGTTTAAAGTTGATGCTCTCGTAGCTAACCATCGCTACGACCGATCTATAACTTATGATCATTCTTTTATACATATATATTAATTTTCATACGAATAATGCATAAATTAATTTGTTATGCTTCAAAAGTATGTAATAATGTTACTGATTGATAATTAATAATTTTTATTGATTATAATTAAAAAAATTATATTTACTACAAAAATTCGTAGCTATATTTTGTTGCTAGCAATTTTTTCATAACGGGTACTTAAGTTTTTGGTGGTGTCAAATCGAATTTGATCGAGCTCAATTTGAGTTTTATAGTAAATAGATTATATTTATTAATTATGTGATTACTTTTAGAAAATGATTAATAATCATATGACAAGTGCATGCAATAATATACTTATTATATAATTACTTAATTTCCAACTGTCATGTCTGTGGTGACTGTATTACAAGAGGAGCAACAGGTGGCCCATCAAAAAGCCTATTAATCTCTAATAGTCTTTCTCTAATTTATAAATTCTTTCCACTTGTATTAAAGTTTAATTTTATGTCATGATGAAGCTTTAGCGATAGAATAGGTCAAACGCTACAACATAAATTTATTTTATTTGATGATATGTATGAATACAAAAATAGATTTATCAATACATTTGTTGTGTCACTATTAGTGTCTTTTTTTTTTTCCAAGCCATAGTTTGATCATTACTGGAAACAAATCATGCATGTAGATGACATTAGAAATTATTACAATACCTGCCATTGATAGTGAATAATAACAATTTAAAAATAATAAATGTTTCCATCAAATTTATAAAACTATTATTGGGATAAAACAAAATTATTATCATTTAAAATATATCATTACTTGCATAATATCATTTTTTCTTGATGCCTCAACAATTTTCCATCCTTTAGTCAATGCATTTAATTTAATTTGTTTTTTTGGGGGATCAAGACAATGCATTTAATTTAAAGTACGAATTTAGCGATATATAAATTTATTATGAAAAGATAACGTTTGGACTTTGGATCTCGAACCGACCCAAAAGTAAGCCTTCAACTGGAAATTGGGTCCTTTTAGAAGTGTCTATAATTTGGACTAAGACTTCAGTAGATTTGGGCCAAAAATAGTTCCGAACCATTTTCTGCCCCAAAAGATACTATTTGCAGTCATAATATATATGAAGCCTCCTCAAGGCAGTCTTTTTGCATGAACTCGAACGTAAAGCGTAGACTTAGAATTACCTATAAACTAGTAAAAGAGAAAGGTTGCATATTGACTCGACCCAAAACCCAAACCCACTCTAAGACCCGAAGGGCCCCTGAACTGTGTCGGAAACTGTCCTCCAGCTATGGGAATTCACCTTCCTTACATTTTTTCAGATAGTAGAATGATAACTCTAATTTTTATTATCACACTCTTTCAAAAGATGGGATCACCAGTAGTAGGTTTCTGCCGCATTTATTTTTTCAGATTTAGCAAAGTAATTTGGTTCTCCTTCTCCTTCTTCTTCTTTTGTGTGTGATTTTGTTCTCTTATTGGTGCTGCTAATTATTTTTGTGGTTTATCTTTATTAGTGTATCTGTTTCTCCAACGTGTTATTCTGCAACATTGATAGCATATTATATGAAGTTTCCATAAAGAATAAGAAAGGGGAACAAAGAGTTGAATTCTATCATTCTCATCTCCAAAAGATTTAATTTTGCTGATATTTTCTTTCATGGGATGTTCTCATAAAGATCTTATTTCCTGTATCATCCTTAATTTGTAGTAACTGAAACTGATATGTCGCCACTCATGCGTATCTTTATGTCTGAAACTGACACAGTTTGTTCTTTAGTTGTCTGAAGGACTATTTGCGCATTGTAGAGGCACTTACGGATCGGATCTTCTATGACAATTGATGGATTGTGGTTGAGTGCAAAATTCTACATTTATTTTCATGTTATGGTTTCTTTTCACATTTTAGGAGAGGGACATGCCCTGCAAGGAATTGCATATATAGTACAGTTTTTAAAGAGAAGGTTAAATTATCAAGAATTGGCATGAAAAAGACACATTCAGGTAAATCTCACCAAATAACTGCACAAAGGAGAAAAATATCAAGAAAGAGCAAAGGTCACACACTAGGAACCGTTCCTAACATGAAATCTGTCCAGGGCAAAATTCTCCCTGTCCCTGATGACACACTCAAAATCACTCTGACGTTGCACCAATCCTGGTTTATATTTCCTGTTAAAAGGGGAAAATGACCAGGGCTTGAAATTCTTCACAGGACTTGCAGTTTTGAAGTCCTGGAATCTATAAATCAACCTATCTAAAAATATAAATACTACGTACCATACAGGGTCTCCTTAGGCACCCGTATAAGTTAAATCTACCTAGCTTTTTTGCACAACCAACGCTTGCCAGAATTATAAGACTAACTTTCCAATGGGTGATGAGATGTTTCCTTTGATCTCTCCCTTCTCTTTTTGTCTGTCTTTGCTTACAAGTATGCATATTAATTGAGAGGGGCACATATTGCTTCAACTGATAACCGCTTTAGCACATTGGGACATGGATCTTGCCCAAAGTTACTGTTTGATATTGCGACTGCGCATCTCTGCTTCCCAATGCACTTCTGCAAAATTAAAAAGAAATGAAACAGTTTGTGCATTAGACGAGGTTATATCTCTATTGAAGCTGTTGCAACATTGAAGGGAACTAGAAGTACCTTCTCTAAGATGGCATATGAGTTGGGAGCATGGCAAGGGCCTTGCTGGAAACTCCCACAGGTCCCTAGAGGAGTTCCAAAGCTTGCAAACTTGATGGAAGAAATGGACTGTCCGAGACCACAATGAAGGTGGATCTTGGGCTTGTGAAACTCTTCAGGTCTCCCATAGTTTTCAATTTGCCAGTTCCTAATATTTGGGTGATACTCAGTAACATCTGCACAAACACTGGTTACTGATCTCTTGACAAGAGTGATTCTCGTGGGATCACCTCCAAGTTCTTCAAAGAGCACCAGCAGATTTTGGGTTGGTTTTAGCCAAGAGCGCGGTAAATGATACCTGAAAGTATTTTTTTGGGTCACTACCAATAAATTCTTCTCATTCATTTGTAATATCAACATTTCTCTGTTAATGAATACTAGTACAAGTTCATTGAGACCTACCATCTTTGAGTTGGTTGCCCACACCCAAGTTGACATTTTGGTGGCCGAAAAGTTCCGGTGTAACTACATCCATTGCAATTACCAGTAGCATATGCAGTCCAATATCTTCCAAGACTCTGGCCATTAACCCACACTTGGCCTTTGCCCATGCTACTCATGTCCAAAGCCAGTGGCTCATCTCCATCAGGTGCATTAAAATAAGCCTGCAAAATTTCAACAGAATTATATTTGTATATGCATATCTTCCTTCCCCACTAGGGGATAGATTTTTGTTGGCTGTACCTTATGCCATGTCAAAGGCTGCTGCTTCTGGGCTATTAGAGAATCCTGCATCCAGTCAACTGAAGAAATACTATTTGGAGAGACAAGATTCATGGCTTCTCCCTTAAGCCCAATCTGCACAGGAGATATTCATGAGACCATTTTCTAAACAAAATAACTATATATTAATGGAAAATTCTGATGTTGGAATCTGGATATAATACCTGATAGGTCCATTTTGCCCAGGACAAATCCCATTTTCCCTGGTCAAGTCCTAGCAATGCAACGGGACCCAAAATTCCAGTGTTCCATGTCTCATAATGTCCACCAACATTCTCCAATTAAAAAGAAGTAGGAAATGTCAGAAAGAATTCCCAAAAGATATTCAGAATTCTAAATTAAATTTTGGGAACTCAAGTGCTAACTGTTGCTAGCCAAATATCCATAATGTCTTTTTCTTTTCCAAAATTCAAACATGATATATATATATATGTGTGTGTGTGTGTGTGTAAATATTATTCATCAAATATTTCAATAAATAGTCTTGTCCTATGAGCATATAAAACTAGAATGCACGTTGTAAGGATAAAATGGTCTTGAACTAACTGGCAATCCAACAGCCACACTAAGGAGGCTAATCTTATTTGATCCAGCACGTGGGTTGACTTTTCCTTTAAATGTAAATCTCCTGTTTTGCCTCGTTCCAGAAGCAGAACCTATATAACATAATAAAAATGACAGCAAAATTTAGCCTTAAAATGAAATGAGGAAATCTATTATGATTTGTAAAGCTTGAAAAGAATGAAATTGGATTGTTTACCAGAAAGCTGTCCATTCACAAAAACATGCAGAGCGTGACCTGTTGACTGAATGATAAGAGTTGGGAGTTCCCCACCATGCAGGAAAGACTCTGAGGAACCAATATCAACACTGCAGTACAAAGAACGCTCGATACTTTAACTTTATTATAAGATAAAAAATCTAAATAGATAGGCGAGTTCAAAGTCACATAAGCATTTCCACGTTAAGTAATCTGAATGAGATTCTGAAGGTGGTGATTGAACAACAAAAAGTACCACTAATATGCTACAAACAAGTTTTTAGTTCACAGTTATATACTGCACAACTACTCATTGTTTGCCTTTTAACCTCCTACATGATGATTCTGGTAAAAGACTAGTGACGAATTAAAAGGTTACAAAACACGCATGAGAAGTATCTGTGAGATACAAGGAGATATGACAAGAACGGGGTACCTAGTGTTTAAAAACATGCATAATAAGTAGCTGTAAACAGTGGTGGTTTAGTTGGCCACGTTCAAGTTACCTAGTTGTGTACCAAAGATAATCACTGGCATCTCTCGTGGCATTTATCTGTTCCAAGAGACCCACTGTAGTGAATGTTGAGCTGTCATCCAAAGAAGATAAATCTTCATTATAGGTGTCCCAGGAGAATATTTCAGCATCAGTGGGTAGCATTTCCATCTTTGAAGTTTGAACTCCAACCTGTTTTTCAGACAAGTATCATGTGAAGGAGAAAGTTTTAAGGACAGTTGACATTAAGGTGTATAGAGTGTAATAAAGTTTCTAACAGAACTTGCATGGGATACATGGTTTTGGACATAGTAACATAACTATTGATTACTAAGATTACATACTTTGGCTGTATTGAAGACTACATTCCTGCAGTCAGGAAGGATGCTAATGGACCAAGGAAGCAGGTTATAATGCATGTTATTGAACATAACTCTCGCAGCAGACTTAGTGTCATAATTGGAAAGAAAGGCTGCACAATCTCCTGACTTTGAAGAGTATACATGAGCCTGGAAAAATGTCAAATGTTCAGAGAACAGCTGTAAAAATCTCAACTGCATAAGCAAACCCAAAGTATAGAGATCGAAACCTGTTGAAGGCTGCCTAAAGAAGTCACAATGGGATCAGCTGAAACTAGAGCTTTCTCGCATAGCTTAACAGCTCTATGTAGTTCTTTCAGATGGCCATATTTAGGTTGCCGGATCAAACCTATAACGTCAAAGAAGCAAGCATTTAGCTAGGTTTAACTTTAAGTCCAACTCACCATAAATGAAATTTTGTTTACCATATTCGTCAAGTGGAGCATCATAATCATAGCTTGTAGTGATGAAAGGGCCTCCAGCAGACCGCCCAAAATTCGTGCCTCCATGATACTATTCATAAAGCATAATGAACTTAGTTTTTGAATAGATGGTATGTCATGTTGCCCATGTAACAAAACCAAAACTGCAGTAAATTCTCATGAAAAAAGGAAACCATCATATTGATTAATAATGAAACCAACCATGTAATAGTTAACAAATGAGCCTCCCTTCTGTATGAATCTAGCTACAGCAAATGCCAAATCCTGAACTGGCCGCTCGTGAGTTGGACCACCAAATTCCGAAAACCTAATTGTTGATGAAAGAGAGATTATAAATGATCCAGTTTGAATTTCTCACTCTATGAAGTAAACATAATTTTAGAAAAAGAAAAGAACTTGCTTACCATCCACTCCAAGCCTCAGTCCAAATCGCGGGCTTGTAAGGTTTGTTGGGGGAGAAAGCATCACAATAGAAACCGTTGCATGTGTTAATCTACCAATAGTAGCAGTAAAGAGTTATAAATGGTTAAAGGACATTGTTTAGAACCAAAAAAAGTACTTGGATTTCTTCCAAGTCTTCTAGAAGAGCAACAATTTCCTTTTTTTTAGTTTATACTTCCATTTCATATTAAACATGAGACATGTTCTTTCTATCAGAAGTATTCTCAATCAAATTCCAGTAAAGGCAATTAGGATAATAGAGCATCGAAGGAAAATGCTGATTTTTGGGTATAGTGATTTTCTTACCACAGGATCTGGGGCATCTTCTTCCTTGCACATCACCCATGGAACCCCAGTATCCAGTGCAACGGCCATGTTTGCAGCCCAAGTTGCATATTGATGGCCGGGAGCACCAAGTGCTTTTGCTTGTGGCCCATACTCATTCTCAATCTGTGCAACAGATTAGTCAACTTACTTTGGAGACACAGCCCAAATAATTAATATCTGATCCCTAAATCCTGCAGTAGTTGATGACCGAGGTAGAATGGGGAACAAGAAACAGAGACACTAAAGAGCTGAAAATCACACCTGGGAGAGTATAATGGGTCCACCCTGAGATTCATACAGATTTTCACTCTTCATAAGATTGACAATTTTCTCAGTAAACCCTTTCATAGCCATCTGCCACAATGAAATCATATATGTTTCACAGCAAAATCCAAATAATGTAAGTGAACGTAATTTACTATAACAAAAGTTTGATAAGGGCTTCCCTAGTAGCAACTGTAAATTTTTTGTCATTAATGGTGCAATTCTATTCATCATATTCTTTAATTAAAGAAGTGACATAATAAAAGGAAGAAGCAAAAAGATAGGGTATAGTTACCTTGAAAGGCTCATTATCTGTCCTGAAGCTAATCCCTGGTACATATTTCAGCCAAACTGGAAATCCCCTGCACACAACAAGCAAGAGAATATATACATATATACGCACATAAAAAGGAGCACAAATAAACACAAAAAGATTTATGCAACTAAGACCAGAAGCCATAGCACTGTACTCTCTCTCTCTCTCTCCCTCTCTCTCTGTGTAGAGAGTAATGATTTGCAGTTAGATCTAAGCAAGATAACAGAAATTGTTACCCAAAGTTCCATTCCGCGCAAACATAAGGCCCAATACGGAGATGAGCATATAGCCCTGCTTTCTGGATGGTCTTTACAAACCTCACCAAATCATATCTCCCTTCAAAATTATACTGAAACCCACAAACAACATTCACAAAGATAGAACCTTTAGGCCAAATTAAAAGGAAAAATAAAAGAATTAAAAAAAAAAAACGGCAGGGAGCCACCAGGTCTGGAGAAAATTCAGAAGAAAGAATAGTACATTGCCAGGAGAAGGCTCGTGAACATTCCAGAACACATAAGTCTCAATCACATCCAGACCTCCTTCTTTAGCCTTGTTAATCAGATCTTCCCACATCTAAATATGCAATTGCATTCCATTAACAAAAGGGCCACTACAAATTCTTCCAAGAAATTATCAATAAAATAAGAAAATGAAAAAAATTTCAGCTTTACTACCTCAGGGGTGCTTCTGGGGTAATGTATGGAACCAGAAATGAGAATTCTTCTTTGCCCTTTAATAACTATAGCCTTTCTATCATAAGTCACACTACATTGCGCCAGCCCACATCCAAGAAACACCACCATGCACACCCAGAAAACCCACTTTGAAAGTGAATTAATTTTCATGTTTCCCTCACTCTAATTCACTATTCTCTCTCTCTCTCTCAAATGGCTTCTTCTCTTCTCTTTCTATGTGCAAATTGCATTCATACTTAACCTAGTGGAGATTACGAAGCAAATCTAAGGAAGAATGTGTGTGTAGGATTACTTGGAGTTTGGAAAAACTGGAAAACTGTGCATTTCTATTGTGGACTACTAAGAGATGGAGCAGTAGGCAAGAAAAATGTGAATGCGTCTGCGTTTCATATATACACTTGGTGAGTGTACAGCTTTGAGTTTGACTGTGTGAGCTCAACACTAAAGCAACTTGGAGGGAAGGAAGTTAAATCATAAATGAAATGTTTTATTTTTTTAATTTTTCCTTTATTCTTTGGTAGGTAAAGCAAAGAAAATGTTGGAATAATAGGAAAAGAAAGTGAGAAACAAGCAGACAGCATAGATGATTCTAAGAAAGTATTAAAATCATTAATTATTACTAAGCATAGTCATTACTACTGTAAATTAGTGTGAAGTTTGAGGAGTGTTGCTCACGCTCCCGGATTTCAGGGGCCACTGCCAAGTGATTGGTTAATTTCATTACTACTGTAAATTAGCAAAGAGTGCAATCTTTGTTAGTGAAATCAGATAAATATGCCAATCGATGCTGTATTCGTACGGTGATATATGTACTAAACATGGTTAACTACATTAGAACTAATTTAGCTGTCTTTTTGGTGGGTCAAAACGTCACACGTCTTTGTCATTAATTAAAAAAATGTATTACCTTCAAATCCTCACCGACAGAAGTAGAAAACGTTAAATAAGTGTGAGAATTTGTGCGTCTGTGATGAAGGGTATTGTAACGGAAAGAAGCTGAAATTGCTGCATGTGTCGAGTTTTTGTGGCAAAAAAGAAGAAAGGCCCACAGGCGGAGGGAGGCCACTCCTCCCACTTCCATGTGAAATTTCTTCTTTTCTTTTCTGCCCATTTCACTTCTTTAAGGCCTGTCCTTTTCTTTACAAGGGAGACAGCACAACAAAGCCTTCTTACCAGAAATTACAGCTTAGCTTGCTCTCTTCGTGTCAGAATTTATGTCATTTTCCTTTCCTAATGGTGTTCACGGGCTTATGTGCCCTCTATTAATTCCAATCCCAGCGCAAAAAACATTTTGTTCAGTTGGATAGTTAGGGAAATTTAACGTTCTAAATTCGTTTAAGTACATATTCAAATGAATGAGATGACATTACTTGAACCCCGAGCATACACTTTTTACTTACTTTTTTTTAATAATTTATCATGGTGAAAATGTAAAATCAAAAAAAGGGTAAAGAATCCGGTCATGATTAATTTTATTAATTTGTAAAAAAAGAAAAAAAAAAAAAAGAAAAAGAGGAAAATAAAAAAAGTGGAGAACCAGTCAAAAAATGCCATAGTTGATGATGAGTAAAGAGAACAGTAAAAAGGAACTCTGTAGTTGGGAATCACTTTCCTCCATAATTAACAAACCGTTGAAAAGGGATTAAAGAGCAAAAATGGTCATGTGGGTTTAGTTAATCTGTGCCCAAATGATGACAAGTGAGAAATGGTCAACAAAAGAATCCTAATTGGTTAGATTATTGTTCTTGGGATACCAATTACCATACCGCTCCAGCTACAGACTTACAGTTAGTGCACTTGTTTTAGGGCTAAATTGGGGCTCTTTTTGAAGGGATGCTTTTTTCCGTATTCCATTTCCACTACGCTTTTTAAGCATTCAACGGCGCGACAGGCGGAAATATTGGGCGGGTGACTCTAAATGGATCCAACAACTCCCACCAAAATTGGATCCGTTTTCCAACCCATTTTAACGTTGACTATTGGGACTGCCACCCGTTATGATTTTAAAATAGTACCGATTATTGTAATAAAAAAAATACAAAAAAAGATAGTGCCAATGTTAACAGTTAACATTTAAACTAAGAAGAGAAAATGCAAATTATAGGAGGTCACACGCCTGCTGCTTATATTAAATCATGGATTTATTTTTAGATTATGTCTGAATTTTAAATTTTTAAGTAGAAATTGTTATAATAAAAATTGTTTCATTGGTGAGCCCTTTTTTGTTTTCCTGAACAATCCCTAAACCCTAAATATAAAATTTAAATAACATACTTCTAACATATATATTGAGGGTTGGTGTACCATATAAATATATTGTGAAGAAGTGAGAATCCTTAAGGGAAGGAACAACTAAAATAATGTTTGCATTAAGTTGTTGTTGGTGTTGTTATTATTATTATTATTATTATTATTATTATTATTATTATTATTATTGATGTAAATAATAGCCCATAAATTTATGCTTGGGATAACCAAACAAATATGTGGGCTCATGTCTAAAAATGTTAGAACCTTGCTTATTAAAAAAAAAAATAATAATAATCAAGATTAGTTTTAGTCACTTCATAGTCCCCCAAATTGAAGTCTCCGGACAAAAAAGATCTTCTTGAATGTACTCTAAAGATGACGTTAATGATTGCTACATCTTTAACTTACACTTGGATATAAGATGAAAATCAATTAATTAAGTTTTAGTCTTTTACTTAATTTGCATAAAATAAATATTTTTAAGTGGAAATATTTTTGAAACGTAATTAATCAGTGTAATAAAAATAAAAATAGGGCCTAGGATTAGTTATGCAAGAAATCGAAGGAAAAAAAAATAAAAAATTAATGGCAAGCCCCTTAATTGGTTCAAGATTCAGCTTGGGTTCACATATATGATGCAACATCTGGTGCAATTTTGTTCGTCATGTTAAATATTTCTAATTATTTTAGTTCATATTCAAATTAATTATATAATAGATTAATATATATTTATCGAATGATTGATTCATATTTTAAGAAAAAAGTTAAACTCACTAATTATGAATGCTGTAAAATTGAAGCCCTACTAAAAACTTTTGTTGGTATTTGGCTCCCTAGGGGCATGATGTTGTCTAACCAAAAGGGTACAATAACTAACTGCCTTTTTCTACACGGGAGCTATGAGTACGGTTAGTTAGACAGTTAAAATAATTTTATGAAGTCATGTTTTGTTTGCCTACTCACAACTATGATAATAGAGGGTGGACAGGCCCGACCATAAAAACTTAGGATTATTTGATTCTCTCGCACTTTACATAGACATATGTATAATGAAGAAAGAAACGTCATTAATTTATGTAACAAATTAAATATATTTGCCTTACTAGAATGAAGAAGCTTTTGTATTGTGGAATGTATTTTAGTCCATCTCAACAAGTGAAGCTTCATAATGATGTTCAATATTCAATAATTAATTGTCCTCCTTTCTGCTCAAATAAAAAAGAAAAGCATAAATAATAATAATAATAATAATAATAATAATAATAAATCCCCAATGGCCAATGGGGATGGCCAGGGCCACGGTAAGGCCCATCTTTTGACAAAATGGGTCGTTTATTTAAGTTGGGATATGAAGCTTTTTGCACCATTATTTGGTTTTG
Organism: Jacaranda mimosifolia; assembly: GCA_018894105.1. Lineage (NCBI taxonomy): Eukaryota > Viridiplantae > Streptophyta > Magnoliopsida > Lamiales > Bignoniaceae > Jacaranda > Jacaranda mimosifolia. The sequence goes on along the minus strand of CM032133.1, from coordinate 436,512 downwards.
GTGTCGCAGGTCCAGCAATAAAATTGGATTCCCAGCCATTATTTAAATGTTTCGGGCATTCATTGGCTGTCTATTTCAGAAAAGTGTTTTCCTTGCACTATCCAAACATATTGTGATTTCTAACTTATCCAAATTCTGGACATTGTTTCATGTGTAATAAACCCCCGTAGAATTAATGTGCTAGAAAAGAAAAGTCCTATATATATATATATATATCCCATCTCATTTGTTCCAAAGTTATTATCCTTTTCTTTTTTTTATATTTTGAAACATCTTACAATAAAATTTTAATTTCTTTGGATAATATTATTTCAAATATATATCATAATAGTATAAAAATCGCTAATTCTCAAAATTGTTGTTTTCAATGTATATATAATATCAAAAGTTTGTTTTTAAACTACTAATATTTTGTACTTGCGGAACTAAATTGGAGTATAAAACTGTAACATAAATAAATTAAAATGGATCATATTTGTCATCGAATAAAATATATATTAAATTAAATTATAAATTGTTAATGCATATATAATAAACAAAATTAATATTTGTACATTCTAATATATAAATATGTAGTATTATTTTAATATTTCACGGTCTAGTAATATCTATTTTCGGCAAAGGCTTGTCTTACTTTGTGTGGGTGGAAAGGCGTGATTGGCTCTAATTGTAAGACCCAGTGACCACAGCATGTGAATTCCCAATCTACTACAACACACCACCCACCGCTGGTTCTCCATTGGTCCAATTGGGGCCCACCATTAAAGGACAAGGCCACGTGCCTTCATGATGCCACCAATTATTAACGCCGTCAGCCACCGTTTTCGCATTTATAAGTCTCCATGGAGAGCCGTTAACTTTATTGATAATGGATCTGCCTTTTGATGTCCCATTTCCGTTAGCGTCGGTGGAAGCAAAACATGCGTCAATTCCGTACTCTCCTCTTGCCTTTTCCTGTTCTATTGTCTATGATGCACGGATACGAATAAGGCGATACGGACACAATATAACACGGATACAATAATATATTAAATTTTAATTTTTAGAGCACGATACAGTACCGATATGATTATCATAATATATATAATTATATATATAAATATTTATTAGTAATATTAATATATGTAATGTACAATATATATCAAAGAAAAGTGAAAAAAATCAACACTAAACATTAAATAAATATATTTTAAATTTAAATAAATAACGAATTCCCGAAATAGGAATAAGTATTAGACTTCATGTAAATTATATAATGAAAATTTTCAATACAAAAAAAAATATAATATTAGTCTTAAAAAATATGTGATAATGTAAAAATTATAACTAATAACATTTGAAAAAATTTATGCTTATCATTAAAGATTTTCCATCAATTATCAATGGTGATAATTAACTTAAATACAATTTTTGCCACTATTAAATGTGTAAAAATTATTATTGGTAATAGAACAAAAAAAAAATTGTTACTTATATATATATATATATATAATTAGTGCCAACTGCCAAGTTTTCTATGATCACTTACTATTTTTTATAAAAAAAAATTTCATAATGTGTTTAATCATCTAAATTTATTAGGATATTATAATCATAATAAGATTTTTTACTAATTTTGTTTGTCATTTAAAAAGTTTTTATATTATTTATTAGCCTTTAAATTTTGTAAAGTTTAGTAATAATAATAAAAAAAAGCTCTATCATGACCTGGCCGTGTCGAACACATCCTTTACCTGTGTTCAACACCGTGTTAGATTTTATCTTTTTTATTTTAATTTTCGAACATTTATTTGCATGTCCGACATGTGTTGGACACTGTACAGAGTGATTTTTTGGCGTGTCCGTGCATTATAATCTATTGTTTTTCCTGCAGATTAGGAGGAGTGTTTGTATGAGCTTATAAATTGCTCAAAACATCTTATAAAATATTTGAAAAGATATAAAAAAGTGTTTAGTAGTTTTTTTCAAAAAAATATTTATAAGCTTTCTAACTTATTTTTAGGATCTTAATAAATTCTTTTAATTTTAAGTATATTAATTATAAAATTATCATTACTAATATTTTATAAATTTCAAAATCTTATTTTATCTAAACACTTTAAAAACTTATTTTTAAAAAAAGATTTAGTATCTTATAAACGTCAAAAGTATCTTATTAAATGTAGGAGCGTATAAGACCTTTTAAGTAAGTTTAGCCAAACACCCTCTAAATTGGGAATGGGATTATGCAGAGCCTCGTTTGGGAGAGATTGAGGAACATAGGATTATGATTGATTTTAGCATAAACTGTAAAATTTAATTTTCGAAGGCATGATCCCTTGGTGAATATTGATCACAAACGTAACATTTATGCTTTTATAGTCATAGAGCTTCAATTTTGACTGCGAAATCAAAATTTTATTAGTACGTACAAATAAGTTGATAAATAATTTATAAGTTAAAAAGATATAGTCTTAGTACCCTCCTTAATTAGCAGCAATAATATATTTTAAGTACTTATTAATACTTTGATTAGTCATCTTATGCATTCAATTGAAGTAGACTGGTACTTACGTACTTAATGTTGAATTGATTTAGGAGAAGTAATTAATTAATTAATTAATTATGCATGTGAACCAATGTATATATATATATATATTTATCGTCCATGCCCTTCATCCTCATTTCTCCACTCAGGCTTGTGACTTGTCTCTCTTGTATACCTTAACCTTCCCATGATTGCATTCGCATCAAAAAAATTGGGGGCCGAAATGTGCGGGCTGGCATTTGTGGACACAGTTTTAGTTAGGCAAATTTTTATCTTATACCTAATATACTCAAGCATTTGGTATATTTTATTATTGTGTGTGATCATCATCGAGACCTAGCTAAAAACTATATAGGCACCTTTGATATATTAATAAATAGTTGTAAGGCCCAACACATATTTTTTTTAAAAATAAATTTGTAAAAATTTACATATGTTTTTATTTATTCTTGTTAACTTGCATCCGACGTTATAATTATGCTTCCAATTAGGTGCCTAACGTTGCTAATGAAACTTAAATTCTTGGGCAGGCCATGGCATCATGAGTTCTCATGTTCTTCAAGTTCTATTTTGTGGGGCTAGCTCAATCATTTGCTCTAAATATCGAGTATTTTTTTTTTCGTGTTTCTTTATTCTAATTAATCCAATGATTCTATCATATGCAGATGTGTCATTATCATTTGATACAAACGCATGATAATCATCATTTTGTTAAAAAAAAAGGGTAGACATGTAATATGTCCAATATTGAAATCCCATATATATGGTGCCTGTTCTTTTAAAAGAGATCACTTATATATCATTAACCACATTACAAATGTCAGTTGTGTAGTATAAAGGAAAGAAATAATTATATATATATATATTATGTGCATACAGAAGTCACACTCAAAATCTCTTATATAAATTACAATGCTAACTTGAGTTATTGAGTCAGATCAGGAATCTAAGGTTGTGATTGCTTGTGAGCCATGTTTCATTTTCCATATTCCTGGGATTTTTAGGTTGTTTTGGTATGTGAGAGATATAAGAAATGAGAAATGAGGTTGTGAATGGTTGTGAGATAAAATATAATGATTATAGTGATTTGATGGGTTGATGTGATATGAGGTTGTGAATGATTGTGAAATTGTTTGTGGGAAATGTTTGAGAGATTTATTTGAAAAAATGAGAATGTTTTATAAATTTTGATTTTTGGGTTTGTTTAGGATATAGAATATATAAAAAAAATCATAAATAATTTATTAATTTGAATATATTGAATTTTTTTTAATTTAAAAAAATTAATTTATCTATTAATATCATAATTTTGAAGTAGTCCACCCCAAATTAATTTTGTCGTAAAATTAATTTCCATAATGTTTTCAATTAATCTCATTTGTTGAAAATTTATCCTTCTCAATAATTATGAAAGAAAATAAAAAAATTACATATTGTCGGAAATAATTTATGAAGTTTGTTATTTATTTTATATATTATCTTATTATTGTAAAAATGAATGAATTAATTATTTTTTTTAATGATAGTTTTTATTTCTAAAAATAATAAATTTGCCTGGACCAAACTTTGAGATGTAATAGTAAAAAAATTTCTATTCATAATATATAATATAATTATAAAATCTTATATTTTCTCTAATAAGATATGTACTTTTTAAATTCAAAGATAAAATCCTTAATAAATTTTATAAAAATTAAATATATTTTAAACTAATATAATAATATTTAAATTATCTATAATAAATTTAAGTAAATATTTAATTCTTAACAAATTTTATATTTAAAAATTAGAAATACACATCTTCATATAATTTTAAATGAAAGAAAACTACATGAAGATGTGTATTTCTGTTTTAAAAAATAAAAAAGAAAGAAAGAAAAAACTTAATGTGCGTAAAAAATATGAAAAGAAAAAAAAAGAAAAACAATCGAAAAATGAGGCGAACAAACAAAAAGGAACGGGGAATTAGGTGTGCAAGACAGAGAGAGAAGAGTGAAGTGAAAAGTGGGCCAGTGTTGGGAGATAGAGAGGTGAGGTGATACATCAAACACAGGAGGAGAGAGAATAAAGATTGAGTCAAAATTTTCCACTCATCCCATGAGACATGAGATCACCCCACATTCAACCATATGTTTTCAATTTTTCCTTTGCCTCATAGACGGAGAAACGGGATTTTTTCCCACAAGCAATCGCAGTGTAATCAATCAAAACGGTGTACTAATGTGACTCATCTTATGCCTCTCTACACAAGATTATGAAATACACTTTTTGCAGAATAGCAGTCACATTCAACTAATAAGAGTGATTAAGTGTTGGAGACTGTAGATTCACATTTCACAATGATGTGCAGCGCTTGGTTACATTTCACAATCTGTAGATTAACGTTTATCTTCTGATAAGAAAACAGACAGCATTAATTAGTATTGTCTGACAGCATTATTATGTTGCCGTGCTTGCTTAAGCTCGTCAATCAAGCAACTTGGGCCCAACCTTCAAACAACAGCAATTAATGGAGGCCCAAACCTCACCTAATTTTCCACTAAAATAAGCTAAAACACATTGGTTACAGAATGAGGTTGTCACTTCTAATTAAGGCTGTAAATTGTAACAGCTATTATATATAGAACTCACTGCAAATTGTTAAACTTATTTTTGTTTGGCATACAGAGAAGCACAAAGACACTATACTATAGAAGCTTATCATTCTGGCCAACATTATCTATTGCAATAAACATCATCACTATAAATGGAGAAGAAAAGATGTCCCCTCCAAGAACAAACGGGATATCCCGCTTCCGCTGCAACTTCCATTTCTGTTAAAATTAAAAGATGCTAAGATCCTGGACCATACCGTCAACCCAATAGTTTCTTTATTGTGAAACCAAAAAAAGAATAGAAATTCTACACTTGAAAAGGGGAACATGAGAGCTACAACACTTTGGTTCAAGAAAAATGCACCATGAAAAGTGAAAACTTTTCATCCCTTGAGATGATCAAATAGAAATGCTAAGCAAGAATGCTCATACACCAATGAATTCCTGAAAAAATAAATAGCAAGTGATCCTATATTTTCAAGGAGCTCTATCAAAGGGCTTTGTATCATTATAACAAATATCCCAAACAGCTTCCATGGCATCCTTTGCTGCTGCTTCGGAGCAATATGGGTTTGCAGTCACTGATTTCATTACTCTTCTCCTCACACATTCCTTTAGCATTGCATTAGACAGACAGCATTTAGGCATCAAGTTAAAAGTGAAGGAAGGATGCAATTTGCATGCTCAAATAAACAAAGACCAGGACTTTGGACAAATTAGTATTATGAGATGAAACTCACTTGCTCATGACCTCTTATCTTTAGAAAACCACGAAGTAACTCCCTTTTATAATGGCAATCACCACTGAGATGACCAGCTCGAATCTGCTCCCATAAATAGTATAGTAGCCATATATCAGAAAATAAAACCACGACCAAATAATAAATCAAATTAAGAGAAAAGCAATTAAAAACAAAGTCAGTTTTGGTAGAGTATAACCTCACTGCAGGCATGATGAGCGCAGTTAGACCAGTCCAAATTTGCAGCACGACACTCGTCATATGCATGAATGAGCTCGTGAATCACCACTTGGGTTACCTCATCTTGAATTTGCAAGTTATTACTACAAATCATTATCTAACACACAAAGCACAAACAATCACGAACCATAAAATGCTGGATATGCTGTCAAATCAAATTCTTTTTTCACACAAAAAAGGCTATTAAGAAACTATTCATAATATAGCTAGCCCTAGAATAGATTTTCCTCAAAAGCACTGGATGCTACACTAACAGGTTAACACATTAAGTAAATTTAGAAAATAATGATATATTACTTTTATACTAGCCACAAGGATTTTAAGATTCAACCTAATAAAAAGTAAAAAGCAACGGGTTATCATTACCCCTTCACCGCTAACATATCCACCAGCGGTAGCTCCTTTTTTGCAATGGACGGCTTTTATGAAATTGCTACCAATTTTGCATCCAGATTTCTCCAAGTGCTCCTTTAGAAATTTCACCATTGGAGCTGCAACAAATAGAAAAATGTGTGGGTCTAGAACTGTAACCCAAGAGCTGATAAATAACATAAAAATTCAAAGGAGTAATACTTCTGAGACTTCTCTGGATCATAATCTGGCATTCCTCCACTGTCATGCTGCTGCCCTGGACAGTGGAGGGGAAGCCACCAGCATCAGAGGCTGGCTTTGAATCAGAACCCTCCGTCATGAGTTTCTGGTAGTTTCAAACTGGATTAGTCAAGCTAAAGTGTTTTATCAACTCATTCACAAGGTATTACTTGCTTCACTCTTCCTTCTTTGTCTTCCAATAGTATTTCCAAACTTATGTATTAGTAAGTAAGAAACATAACAGAAGATCTTGTCAAAAAAAAAAAAAATTGTAGGAAGAAAGGGGAACCCCATTCAAATAACATTAAACTAAAGGGAACCAATTAATAAAGAAAAATCTAAATTAGTGAACAAGTTCAAACCATCCACATCATTCTAACAAATCAATAAATTCACAGATCTATGTGGCAGCTGCACAAAACTACCCTAGTATTGAAATGCATGGCAATCAGGACATACTTCATAAGGTCCGTGTGGTTTTATTTCCAAACACACTTTTTCCATTTTCTACTATTCCAGAAAAAGAAATCATCACTTTTTAGAAATTTTCATCTAACATAATCTTTATTTCCATTTTCAAAATACATTTTCCAATAACCTATATATTTTTTCCCAATAATCTATATATGTTCTCTCTCTATTCCATTATTTCTATCTCTCTCCACCTACAATCTATTAAAACCAACATAATCATTACATTTCCCAACATTTCATCCAAATACATTTTCATTTCCACATTATATCACATAACTAATTCTCACTATTTTAGAAATGATGGAAATGAAAATAAAACCAAATGGCCATTCACATAGCTGATACAGTCAAATAAGGAGCTAACGCTTCATATACGAGCAGAAAAATTGTTGAACTATTTAGATAATATATAATGTGTAACTATAAATAACAAAACTTCCACTTTGGCAAAAATGTATTGGATATACCCTCACAAGGCAAGGATAAGCCTTAAATTCTCAAAATGCTCAATGACAAAAACACACTGGCAACATGATAATAATAATTAGTAATAACAATAAATTACAACAACAAGAAGAATAAATAATAGTGATAGTAGTAGTCGCAATAGCAGCAGCGGCTAGGGGTGTGCATTTGGTTTTCCAAATGAAAAACCGAAAATTGATCCGAACATGGTTTGTTATTAACGGGTAAAACTGAAACTGAAAACTGGTTTGATTTCAATTTCTGATGAACCGAACTGCTTCAGTTCCCCCGAACTGAAAACTCAGTCCTACCATACAAAGTCATTCTCCAATATTATTCTTCTTTTTCTTAATTCAGTTTGAAAGAATGAAAAGAAGCCATTTTTTCAAGAAAGCATAGTTCCAGAATTTTTTCATCCTTGTTTGCTAACAGAAAAATCAATCAGAAATCAAAAAATAGATATGAAAAAATCACCAACAAACAAACAAACAAACAAACCTGAAACCCGTGTGCTGTGCAGACTGCAGGTGCTGGGCCGTGGGCGTGAGCCCGCGCCGTGTGCTCAAGTTCCAAGCGCGACCAGCGTGTTGAGGAGGGGAGAAGCTGTGCGCCTGCACAGTTTGCTGTGTGTGACTGGTTGTGCACCTGTGCGGCTGCTGCACCGTGCTGGTGGCGTGGCTGTGCGGCTGACTGGCAGGGTGTGAGGCGTGAGGCGTGAGGTAGTGAATGAGGAAGCCGTCTGGTCGTGTGCAATTAGGGATTGATGTTAAAGAATGGACCTTGGGCCTAACTCAACCCCAAAAGCTAGCTCAAGAGGTGATGATTGCCTAAGACCATATATAGAGACCACAACTTATTTATTTCACCGATGTGGGACACTAACACACCCTGCGTACGCCCAGGAATGAACATCTGAAGTGTGGAATGACATGAAATGGGGGCCCAACAACATTGGCTAACCCAACATCGGGAATGAGTGGCTCCGATACCATCTTAAAGAATGGACATTGGGCCTAACTCAACCCCAAATGCTAGCTCAAGAGGTAATGATTGCCTAAGACCATATATTGAGACCACAACTTATTTATTTCACCAATGTGGGACACTAACACACCCCGTGCACGCCCAGGAATGAACATCTGGAGCGTGGAATAACATAAAATGGGTGGCCCAACAACATTGGCTAACTCAACATCGGGAATAGGTGGCTCTGATACCATCGTAAAGAATGGACATTGGGCCTAACTCAACCCCAAAAGCTAGCTCCAGAGGTGAGGATTGTCCAAAATCATATATAAAGACCACAATTTATTTATTTCACCAATGTGGGACACTAACACACCCCGTGCACGCCCAAGAATGAACATCTGGAGCGTGGAATAACATAAAATAGGTGGCTCAACAACATTGGCTAACCCAACATCGGGAATAGGTGGCTCTGATACCATGTTAAAGAATGGACTTTGGGCCTAACTCAATCCTAAAAACTAGCTCCAGAGGTGATGATTGCCTAAAACCATATATAGAGACAACGACTTATTTATTTCACCAATGTGGGACACTAACACACCCCGCGCACGCCTAGGAATGAACATTTGGAGCGTGGAATAACATGAAATGGGTGGCCCAACAACATTGACTAACCTAACATCGGAAATGGGTGGCTCCGATACCATGTTAAAGGAATGGACATTGGGCCTAACTCAATCCCAAAAGCTAGCTCAAGAGGTGAGGATTGTCCAAAACCATATATAGAGACCACAATTTATTTATTTCACCAATGTGGGACACTAACACACCCTGCGCACGCCCAAAAATGAACATTTGGAGCGTGGAATGACATGAAATAGGTGGCCCAAAAATACTGGGGTTGAGTTAGGGATTGAAAATTGAAATTTGGAATTAGGAATAGGGTAAGGTAGGGATGCAAACGAACTGAGCTAGCTCGCGAGCTTGATGAGCTGGATCTAAAAGTAATTGAGCTCGAGTTCAAGCCAAATAATTCTTGTTCGCAAGTTAGCCGGCTGGCTTGCAAGTCCATATTTTTTATTTAAAAAATATTTATATATAAAAAAATATAATAAAATATAATAATTTTAAATTTTTTTATAAAATAATGTAACTTTTCGAGCTCGAACTTGAGCCGAACTCAAGCTTATAGTTTGATTATAAGTTCAAGCCTAATGAATTGAGCTGAACTGAGCCGAGGCCGAACAAGTATTTGAGCTTGATTTCCCAAGCTCGTCGAGCTCGAGCCTGAAAAAAAGGCCAACGCTCGGTTCAACTCAGCTCGTTTGCATCCCTACGAGTAAGGAAGTAAGTAATATTTTTAAAAATTAAAAGAATAATCAAACTGGTTTTCGATTTTCGGTTAAATTGAGCCCAACCGATTTTCTTCTTCGATTTTCAATTCAGTTTCTATTAACAGAGAAAAAAAGAATCAAAATTTTCTAAATATATCATCAGAAGTAGAACAGAATACACTTCGATCGGTCCAGTTCCATTTGATCTGATATTTTTTATTTTTGATCAATTTTGATCTTTCTTCACACCCTTAGCTACAGGGGCAGCAGTAATGAGTAATCAGGTGGTAATGCAATTGTGGCATATACAGGCATATAATCAGATAAGGAATAAAGCAATTGTGATATATATATATATATATATACAGGCATATATCAGATATGGCATAATATGCTACGCTATCTTCTATTCATCACATTGGCATGGATGATGGATCATAAACTAGACGTGAAGTTACATAGAAATGAATGAGCACAAGCACTCAGAATATATCATAAAGTTAAACGACCTTAAAATTGCTTGAAGCCAAAACCCTGGTCAATTTGATTGGCTACGTTTAATGAATTTAAGAAATTTGATAAAAAAAACTTGCAGCTTCAGAACTTAAAAATAGAAAGAATTAGTAGGATATCAACATTCCAAGCATAAGTAGCATAATTTCAACTCAATGAACTAAATCAACAATAGATAAAAACTAAAGTGATCCACAAGATGTTCTGTTTTGCCAAGATAATAATGTATGTGAGAATAGTTTTAGAGTGATATGCTTAACTAGACTTGGCAACAAGGGTTTATAATTCTTCCTCCAAGGCCCAAGGGTAACATTTTATATGGCTCCGGAAGGAATTTTTCCATAAATCAGCAATCCTTCTAGCCAGATTCTATAAAATCTTGATCAATTATGCATGTATAAATCCACTGTGATCATCCATACACCTCACAGCAGGAAAGACCAGCTTAATTACCAGTAAGATCAACCCAGAACATATGCAAATCATACCCCTTTTAATCAAGGCAAAACCAAGGACAAAAATCAAACAATTACCAGTTTCATTGAAAGCATAGTCAGATGCAACCTATAAAAATTGTTGGCCATTTAATTTAAACTTGTGGCTTCTTATCAAAAGAAAATAATTAGATAAAGCAACTAAATCCCTAGTCTTCAAATCACTAAGAGGGCAATGATCCTTTGACAAAAATGAGACTTAAGGGCTCACCATTCCGGCAAGAGACTCGTCTCAATTGAACTTCTAAAGGAATTTAAATTGAACTACATTATAAGAATAAGTCCAGACTACAAAAACAAAGCACAAATTTACTAACCAGCTCCTAATTATCTGACCAAACAGAAAAAAAAAGGAAAAACATATCTTAAGTTGGCAACGCAGTAATGCAGACCCTATGCGCCCAAAAATCTTCACACTAAATTAAATCTTTTTTCTTATTATTTGTCTATTTATCCCATTTCTCTACACAAGAGCGCAGCTAAAATGCAGAAAATTTTCTAGAAAACCCACAGTCCAAATCTATCCAATTCAACCACATAAAACACGCCAATTATGCAGAAAAGTAAACCAAGAAAGAGAAATAGTACAATCATAATAAAAGTTGCAGAATAATTATTTCTAGCCCAGTTTTCTTGATGAATAATTAAGTAGAAAAAGCCAAAAAAAAAAAGGTCGAAGCTTTACCTCTGAACCACCAAAAATCCAAAAGCTCTGGATGAGAGAAAAGGAGGGAGAGAGAGGAGAAGAAGAACCTAACTCGAAGTCAGATTGAAGACTGCAGAGAGTGAGGGACTTTAACTAGTAGATGGAGGTTTTTGGGTTTTTTGGATTGATAGGGGGTTTGGGAAGGGTGTCACGACTTTGAGACTACAAGAAAAGCGCGTTCTTCTTCTTTTTTTATCCTTTTCCAAGTCCTGGCTTGAAATGATGCTGTTTTGACTTTCGAGTCATAGCTAATATAATAAATAATTGTTAAACGATGCCATCCTCGTTAGTAAGAACATCGCCGCTTTTAACGAATCTCAGCAAGCTATCGGAATATTTGAATGGTGACGTGTGGCAAGCTTAGTTTTTGTTAGCTGATCATTAGGGTCTTAATAGGGGATTGTTACACCCAACTAAGGATTTCGTTGAAGAGTTGCCCAGTGCAGAAGAAAAATAAGCTTTTCTGGATTAATTGCTCACTGGGGAGGGGGAGTTTGAGTTGTGTGAAGGTGGAATTTGTGAGACAGAGGAGACTGAACAAAGAAAAAAAAAAAAAGGAAATTCTTGCCATTAATATTTTAATTTGATTCCATTACAGGTCTGCTATTTAAAGGAAGGAAATATCAACTAATTACTGCTTTAAGCCCTAATCATCAGCTAACAGAAAGCTAATCCTCACCACGCATCATCATCTGGTCACTCCGATTGTTGGCTAGAATCTTACTCAAACGGCATAGTTTTTCTTATTCCGTTTTAAGATGAACATAATAATAATAATAATAATAATAATAATAATAATAATAAGTGCGTCTTCTCCAGATTTTTCAACGTCGCAACACAACCCCTTCTTTTTCTTTAGTCTTGTCCCAAAGGCTCCAGCTGTGGGAATTTTTCAACGATGACCTGATAGTCTTCCCAAGTCGCTTCAGTTTCTGGTAAATGAGCCCATTAGATTAATAGTTGGGGAACATGTGCGTTCTTCTGTTTCACCAGTCGCCTCGCTAGAATTCATTTTGGCTGCAACAGAAAACCTCCCTCATCATCAAAAGATAGCAGTACACTAGAGACACGTTCAAAACCTCCAAGTTTCTTCTTCAGCATAGAGACATGAAATATTGGATGTATCTTCACTCCTTCTGGTAGTTGTAGTTTGTAAGCTACCTCCCCAATTCTTTCCTTAACTGGAAACAGCCCAGCATACTTTGGGCTAAGCTTCCAAACCTTGCTTTTCTGTATAGACAGTTACTTGTAGGGTTTTAACTTTAAATACACTAAATCTCCTACTTGAAATACAACCTTAGTTTTCTTCTTGTTGGCAATTAGCTTCATTCGATCTTGAGCTCTTGCCAGATGTTCCTTGAGATGTTGAATGATCACCTGCCTTTCTTTCATGAATTGTTCAACCCTTATGACTATTCCTGGTTGTTGTGGTTCTAGAGTCAGCTGAGAAGGCTTGTAACCATATAATGCTTTGAATGGGTCATTGCTATGGACGTGTGATAGTTCATATTGTACCAATACTCTGCCATCGCAAGCCATTTCACCCACTTCCTAGGATTTGTCTAAGGGTGGTATGCTGTACTCAAGTGTTGCTGGATGCCCAGACTTGAGAGTAGTTCCTGCCAGAAATTGCTAATAAAATTTTTGTCTCGATCAGTGGTGATACTACAAGGTAATCCATGCAACTTATAAACATTATCAAGAAAAAGTTGTGCAATGTATGTAGCTATGAAAGGATGAGAGAGAGCAAAAAAGTGAGAGTATTTGGTGAACCGGTCCATAATCACCCATATTACATCTTTCCCCTCTGAACTAGGCAACTGTTTAATAAAATCCATAGTTAGGTGTTTCCAAGCTTGCTTGGGCACTGGCAAGGTTGCAACAACCTAGGGTTTTATACGTTTTAGTGTTTGTTCAACTGACAAATGTGACATTAGGTGACCACTTCATGCACTTGATCATGCATCCCTGGCCATGTGAATATGCTTTTTACCCTCTGCAAGGTGCCTTGTATTCCACAATGACCTCCAATACTAGAAAAGTGCATAAATTAGACTATTCTTTTCCTGAGATCAGTAGTGCTTCCAACATAGAGCTTTCCTTTGCATCTAATGAGTCCTCCTTGGCAATTATATAAAGAGAGATTGTATAGATAGAGTATGCTATCAGTTATCACCTCTTGGGCCAAGGAATCATCCTCATAGCTGCTTCCAAGCTCTTCCATCCATAGTGTTTTCAGTGTAGTAAGGGCCTGGCACTGTCCTTCTTCATCCCTTCTTGACAGGGCATCTACAACTTTATTTTTAGTTCCCTTTCTGTATTTAATGGTGTACTAGAATCCCAGGAGCTTAATTAAGTATTTATGTTGTAAAAGGGTGGATATCTATTGTTCAAGAAGGTATTTGAGGCTCTTTTGGTCAGTCTTTATGATGAAAGGGTTATGCAAAAGGTAAGGTCTCCATTTTTCTACAGCAAAGATGATAGTTAGCAATTCCTTTTCTTACACTGACATACCTAGTGCTTTTGTTCCAAGTGCTTTGCTTATATAGGCTATGGGGTGCTTCTCCTGTGATAGTATACCTCCAAGGCCTCTATAGCAAGCATCAGTTTCTACAGTGAAGGTTTTGCTAAAGTTAGGAAGTTGGAAAACTGGAGTTTGAGTCATGGTGGTTTTAAGGGTGAGAAAAGCTTGTTGAACTTCTTGGTTCCAGTGAAACTTTCCCTTTTTAGTGAGATTAGTGAGTGGCTTAGCTATTGTACCATAATGCTTGATGAACTTCCTATAATATCTAGTTAGACCTAGGAACCCTCTTAATGCTTTCACACTTTTGGGGACCAGCCAATCTATCATTGTTTTTATTTTTTCAGGATCTACTTCTACCCCTTGCCCACTAATAACATGCCCTAGGTAGTCAACACTTTCTTGCCTAAAAGAACACTTGGAAAGCTTAGCATGGAGCTGGTGCTGTGACAACTTCTTAAATAATGTTTCTAGATGTTTCTTATGCTCCTCAAGTGTTTTTCTATACACCAATATATCATCAAAGAAGACTAGGACAAAATCTCTCAAGTGATCCTTAAAGACATAGTTCATTAGTGACTGAAAAGTAGTTGGAGCATTGGTGAGCCCGAATGGCATCACCTTGAACTCATAGAGGTCTGATGAGGTGACAAATGCTGCTTTTGAAATGTCTGTTGGGTGCATTCTAATTTGGTGGTAGACAGCTCTTAAGTCAATTTTTGAAAAGATAGTGGCCCCACTCAATTCATCCAAGAGGTCCTTCTCAACTAGGGGTATAGGGTAGCTGTCTCTAATAATAAGTGAATTTAATTTCCTATAGTCCCTCTAGGAGCCATCTTTTTTCTTAACTAGAAGTATTGGGGAGGAATATGGACTACTACTAGGTTGTATTATCCCTTGTTCTAGCATTTCAGTCACTAGTCTTTCAATTTCTACCCTTTGGATATAGGTGTATCTGTAAGGATGAATTTTGAAGGGTTCAACACCTAGTTATAGAGGAATTTGATGGTAGTGAGACCTATTAAGAGGTAATCCCTTGGGCTCTTGAAAGAGAAAATGGTAGCTATCCAATAGTGGCTGCAATTCTGGATGTTTTTCAAGTTCCCTACCATTTGGAATAGCTGCGATCATCCAAAGACAGCTGATCAAGGGGAATTTCTTTTTTCTAATCATCTTGTTAAGCTCTTTTCCAGTTATCACGCTCAGAGAAACCTGGGCTGGGATACCTAACAACGTAACCTTTCTTCATTTTCTTTTAAACTAAATGCTAGGTTTATTAAAATCAAAGGTTATGGGTCCAAGTTTCCTAAGTATATCAACCCCTAATATCATGTCATAGCCTCCCAACCCCAACAGTCTGACACTAGTAGTGAATTAATACCCCCTATTTCCCAACTAAAGTTTGAACACTTGGAATTGCACTCCATTCTTCCCCCATCTGCCACAGTTATAGTCATAGTATGGGTAGGCTCTATCTCACATTGAAGTTGTCTGGTAGTGGCAGGGTCTAAGAAGCTATGTGTACTGCTTGTATCAATGAGTATGGTGATGCTATGGGCGCCTACTTTGCCTATAAGTTTAATGGTGGCTGGTAAAATATGGCCAGCTAAGGTCCTGACAAAGATGTTTAGTGGCTTTTCCTCTACTTCTTCTATGGTCTTAGTCTCTGTTTCAGACTTACTCTCTTCCCTTTTTTCCCCCAGTATTACAAAAAGCTTTTTACACTTATGTCCTATGTGATATGTCTCATCACAATTAAAGCATAGCCCATTTTTCTTCCTAGCTTCCATCTCTTCTGGTGATTGTCTTTTAATAGAAGGGTATTTAATGCCTTTTTCAGTTTTAACAGTGCTTGGTTTAGGTTTCCAGTTTTTTAAGTTTCCAGGTCCTATAGTCTTAGCATTCTTTGTCCATTTGCTCAAAGCCTCAATGAAGGTCTCTTGCTTTTGGGCCACGTGAATAGCGTCAGACAGTGAAGTTGGATTGAGCATCTCAACCATCTGACCTATTTCTTGCTTTAGGCTACTGATGAAGCTTTGAACAAAATAGTCTTCTGTCAAACTTCTGTTCATATTTGACATAAATGCTTTAAGTTTTTCAAATTTTAAAGCATACTTAGTGACAATATTTTCTTGCTTAAGCTTGTTAAAACTCACTACAATACTACGCCCACTTTGCACAGAGAATCTATGTAAAACCAACTCAATAAATTTTTCCCATCCCATGCTTTCTCTACCCTCAATGTAGTTAAGGTACCAACTATCTGCCAAATTATCCATATGCAAAGCAGTCATGAGTATTTTCTCATAATCAGGCATAGGGCTAAACAAGAAGTATTTATGACACTTTCTAATCCACTTACAAGGGTTTTCGCCACTGAATCTAGGAAACTCCACCTTGGGTTGGAATTTTCAGCAGGTTTGGTGAATAAAGGGGATAAAGGGATTCCAGCATCACCCCTAAGAAGAAGATTGGGTTGCGATGAGGATGGTGATGGTGAGATCGGCTCTTTTCCTTTATTGTAGCTCATCTATTATTCCATTCTCTTAAAGAGATCCTCTAGTTGTTGCTTCATTTCCTGTTGGTTGTCTATTAGTAATTACTTGTTCTCTTTAAGCTCAGCTATCTGCTGTTCCAGAGCTTCAGTGCGGTTGTTGTTGTTCCATAGCACTAGAATGTGTCGGCTCCGATGCCACTTGTTACACCCAACTAAGGATTTTGATGAGGAATTGCCCTGTGCAGAAGGGAAATTAGCTTTTCTGGATTAATTGCTCACTGGGGAGGGGGAGTTAGAGTTGCGTGAAGTGTGTGAAGGTGGAATTTGTGAGACATAGGAGAATGAATAGAGAAAAAAAAGGGGAAATTCTTGCCATTAATATTTTAATTCGATTCCATTACAGGTCTACTATTTAAAGAAAGGAAATGCCAACTAATTACTGCTTTAAGCCCTAATCATGAGCCAACAGAAAGCTAATCCTCACCACGCGTCATCATTTGGTCACTCCAGTTGTTGGCTGAAATCTAACTCAAACGGCATAGTTTTTCTTATTCTTTAGAAACTTAAAATAAACTGCGGATGGTGTCATTTTGGGAAACGACTTCATTTTAACATGAACAGAAAAAAAAAATAATAAGTGCGTCTTCTCCAAAATTTTCAAACTCTCAACACGGATTAGTTCGACTTTTCCTTTAAATAGCTTATGCTTTTTGTGATCTAACCATCAGAATATTAATGCTAAGTTCTCTATTTCTTTTTCACATTTCCCTTCAATTCTTTTCTTCCACACACACATACTCACTGCACATACACAATCTTAGTTGAGCAACTCACTCAAGTGGCGGAATTCTCTTTTGGGTTGGCAATCCGTCTGGGAGTCCTTAGTCGATTGCAGTAAGTGGCATCAGAGCAACTTTCCTGGACCGAGTTTTGAAATGACGAAGAACAATAACAACCAAAGGGAGCACTGGAGTAGCAGGTGCCCAAATTGAAGGAGAATAACCAATCTCTAATGGTGGGTCAAATGGAATTGAAGCAGCAATTGGAGGCGACGACCAAGAAAATGGAGGAGCTATTGAACAATGGCAAGGGGTAAGGAACCAGCCGCAGTGTCCCCATCCCAGCTGAGTCTTAGACCTAGAGGCAATGTTGGAATTCCCTTATCTTCCCCAATTATCAAACCCATAGAAAACCCCCAGCCTTTCTTGAAACCTTCCAAAGTTGAGTTCCCTAGGTTCACTGAAGAAAACCCTAGGAGGTGGATCAGAAAATGCACAAAGTACTTTATGTTTCATCTTATGTCTGACCATGAAAAAATTTTATTGGCAACTATGCATATGGAGGATCTGGCGGATAGCTGGTACGTGGACTACATGGAGGGTTGGGAGTACATAGGTTGGGAGAAGTACACTAAGATGGCAATCCAACATTTTTCATTCAACAGGGAGGAAAACCTCATAGGTTAGTTTAATAAGCTTAGGCAAGAGGGTTCAGTGGCTAAATATGCAGTGAAATTTGAGGAATTGAGGGCTTTCATGATTAGCATGAATAGGTCTTTATCTAAAGAATTCTTTGTAAAAAGTTTTAAGAGTGGCCTAAAAGAAGAAATAAGTCAGATGGTGGAAAAGCTTAATCCCACTTCACTATCTAGCGCTGTTAATTTAGCCAAAAAATAAGAGATTCTGGTGGAAGATTTGAAGGGCACTAAAAGTTCAAAGCTCACCACTAATGTGAACAAAAAAAATTGGAAACTAAAGAGTAGTAATACTAAGGTCACCCCTGAGAAAACATACACATATATATCCACCCATAAAGAATCTAAGTCCAAAAGAAATGGAAGCAAGGAAGAAGAAAGGATTGTGTTTCAATTATGATGTAGTCTACTATTTAGGGCACAAATGTAAAAGATTGTTAGCCATCTTAGGTGAAGAAGAGCTGGAAAAAAAACTCCAATACTGAGCTTGTAAAACCAAAAACCCCTGCACATTTCTGTAAGCACCATAGCAAGTCAGATCCTACTTGACACAATCAAGCTCTTAGGGAGAGTAGGTAACCGTCATATCACTATTTTAATAGATATAAGTAGTACTCATAGCTTCCTTAACCCTGTGACTGCTAGGGAACTTAAATGTGAAGTAAAGTACACTGAGGCCATGCTAGTTATTATAGCAGATAGGGATAGGTTGCAATGTAACTCTATGCACCCAAGGTTCAACTGGAAGATAGGTAGGTTAGGTTCACTACTTTTGTAAGGTTTCCAAGTCTAGGGTGGAGTGATATGGTTCTAGTGGTGGACATCCTGAGAAAACTACGTTTAGTAACCTTTGACTTCAACAGACCAAGCATCCAATTTAAACATATAGATCGAGTAATCACCCTTCTTTTGAAGTACTTTTGAAGTATCCTTGAGGATGATCACTAGGAAACAACTCCATAAAATGCTTAACAAAAACAAAGGGTCCTTGATCAGTTTCTATGCATGGCCTCAGATGTAGAAAAGGTTAAAAACTTCAAAAGTATCCAGGAGTTGCGCCCTTTGCTGGAAAAATATGGGCATCTTTTCATGGAACCACCCGGTTTGTTACCCTCTAAGAGCCATGACCATAAAATACCACTTAAACTTGGGGTAGAACCTTGCAAGTAGCATCCTCACAAAGAAATGAGATAGAAAGGTTGGTAGTAGAAATGCTCAAGCAAGGCATCATTTAACCAAGCAGTATCCCCTTCTTCTCCTATCCTCTTAGTTAAAATGAAAGATGGGTCTTGGAGGTTCTACATTGACTATAGGAAGACAAACTCTCTCACAATTAAGGATAACTTTCCTATAGCTCTCATCGATGAGCTGTTATATGAATTGAGTGGAGCCACAATCTTCACCAAGATAGACCTAACGGCTAGCTACCACTAGATTAGGATGAGTCCTTTAGACATACCCAAAATAGCTTTTGTGACTACTTCCAGGCTCTATGAATTTAAGGTGATGCCCTTTAGGCTTACAAAATGCTCTTGCCACATTCCAGTCATTCATGTATTTAGTTTTTAAAGACTACCTTAGGGACTTTGTGTTAGTATTCTTTGATGACATCTTGGTTTATAGCAAAACACTTAGCGAGCATAATGTCACGGACTTGTCCTTTCCACAACTTCCGTGCGGCACTTAGCTTCTCGATCGCCCCTTGCGACACTTGCTAAGTCAGCCTTCTACCCTTTTGAAGTTAAGTGTGGTGGGTGCTCAAAGTGTTGGACAAAAGTTAAGAACAAGAAAAGTAAGTGAAGAGAGGTTGCAAGAAAACTTTAGTAAACTTTCTTACTTGAATCTCTTGAACAAAGCTTTCTTACTTGACACTTTACAAATGACCCCCTTGGCCTATTTATACTAGTCTCCCTCCCGAATGAACGGTGGAGATTAATTTCATCCTACGGTCTAGATTGAGTGTTCTAGATTTTTCCTAGTTCTAGGATATTCTACAACTTTCTACAAGTATGTACAACTTTCTAGAGACTTCCAGAGTCTCCCAAAACATTCTAAAGTATTCTAGTACCTTCCAAACACTTCCAAAGTCTTCCAAAGTCTTCTAGAACCTTCTAGAGTCTTCTAGATCCTTCTAGAGTCATCTAGAACCTTCTAGAGTCATCTAGAACCTTCTAGAGTCATCTAGAACCTTCTAGAACCTTCTAGAACCTTCTAGAATCTTCCAGAATCTTCCACCAGCCTCTATGATTTTTGTTCTTTGGTACATAATTAACTGGGGCGTGACATCCTCCCCCACCTAAGTTAGCGACGCCCTCGTCGCGTCGAAATCTCGAAGTTGTTCTTCAAATTGCCACAAGTCTTCCTTAGTCTCCCAAGTAGCCTCGGACTCGGGCAATCCTTTCCATTTGATCAAATATTGTGTGCTTGGGGGTATTCCACGCCGTCTCACGACTCGGGAAGTTAAGATTTCTTCAATCTCTTTATCATAAGACTTCGTCATGGCGGGTGGTGCTCTCCGCGATTATCCCCTTTTTGGATCTCCCTTGTCTTCTTGATATGGTTTCAGCATGCTTACATGGAAGACAGGGTGAATTTTTAATGTACTAGGTAGGTTAAGTCGATAGGATACTTTACCTACCTGTGCTATTACCTCAAACGGTCCTTCATATTTTCGTACCAAACCTTTGTGCATGCCTCGTAAAACTTTGAACTGCTGAGGCAATAGCTTCACCATGACTTGGTCTCCTATCTTAAACTCTCTTGGCCGTCATTTTTCATCGGCCCATTTCTTCATCTTTCGCTGTGCTTTTTCCAAGTTTGAGCGGGCGAAGTCAGCCTGTTCCTCCCATGTTTTAGCCATCTTAGTGGCTCCAGGGCTTTTCCCATCAACCGATGTCGCTAGGGAATGTGGAGTAAGAGGCTGTTGTCCCATTATAAGCTCAAATGGGCTTCGTCCCGTGGCTTCACTCCGTTGCAAATTATAGGAGAATTGTGCTACGTCCAGGAGTTTAGCCCAATCCCTTTGATTTGCACTTACGAAGTGCCTCAGGTAACACTCCAATAGTGCATTCACTCGTTCCGTCTGCCCATCCGTTTGAGGGTGAAAACTTGTGGAGAAGCATAACTCTGTCCCGAGTAGCTTAAATAGCTCTGTCCACAACTTGCTTGTGAAGCGAGGATCTCGATCACTAATGATACTCCTTGGCAGCCCCCAATACTTCACCACATTTTTGAAAAATGCCCGTGCCGCCTCTTCAGCCGTGCAATCCCTCGAACATGGTATGAATGTGCCGTATTTAGAAAACCTGTCCACCACGACCATGATCGATCCAAACCCTTCGGACTTTGGGAGAGCACTTATGAAGTCCATAGAGATAGATTCCCATGGGCGGCTTGGAATAGGCAACGGTTCGAGTAATCCTGCGGGTTGCTTATTCTCGCCTTTGTCTTGTTGGCACACGAGGCACGTTCGCACATACACCTCGACTTCATCCCTCATCTGTGGCCAAAAGTATGCTGTCTCGAGTAATGCCAATGTCCTCTTTTGTCCTGGGTGTCCTGCCCATTTGGTATCGTGACATTCTCGAATAAGCTCCCGCCTTAAGTTGTTCCACCTTGGGACGTACAACCGTCGTCCCTTGGTGTAAAGTAGGCCATCTTCTACCCAGAACCGGCGTGTCTTCCCTTGTTCGGCCATCTTTTTAAGCTCCCGAGCTACAGGATCACCTTCCAATCCCTGTCTGATGGCGTCCATCATAGTCCCTTTGGGTAGACTAATGGCGGCAAGTTCAGCCTTTCGGCTTAATGCATCGACCACTACATTCGCCTTGCCAGGCTTGTATTCCAACTCTGGTGGTGCCAATCGACAAGGAGCCATAGCAAATGGCTTAGCACCAGGCTCTAACTCAATTTGGTGGTCCACCTCTCGCCTAGGTGGAAGTTTCTTTGGTAGCTCCGGTGGCATCACATCCGCATTCTCTTCAAGAACTTGGCTTATGATTGGCGATACGACATCCCTTTGCTCCCCATTAGTTGGTTCCTCCAACCTTAGGGTTGCTAAGAATGTCGGCTCGCCTCTCTTAACTCCCTTGGCCAGTTGCATAGCCGACAGTTGTAATGCTTCAGTGTTTCTTCCGGGTGGACTGGCGGCCGGTATCATGCATGCTGACCCTTTATCTAAAATACATACTGAATTACAATAAGGCATAGGAATAGCGATTACCTTGCGTAGGAAATCCATTCCCAGCACAACCTTGAAGTCGTCCATTGGTGCCACCGAGAAGTCCACTTGGCCCTTCCAAGTGCCCAACTTCATGCTTACATTCTTAGCGGTGCCATTAAGACGTCTAGCACTGGCATTCACCGTTTTGAGCCAACCGTCACCCCTCACGACATATAGGCCTAGTTGTTTTGCCGCTTGCTCATCAACAAAGTTATGTGTTGCCCCCGTATCCACTAGTGCCTTAGCGGGCTTGCCATTAATGCTAGCTTCGACATACAAGAGCCCCTTGCTCGATGTCGTAGGTACCGCCTTGGCATTGAGGGCATTGAGCAGCTGCAAAGACCCTACGTGGATCGTGCCTGATTCAGGGCTATTCGTCGCTGCCTCATGCTCTTCGACGATAGCCGACAGAGAACCCAGCTTTGGGCAATCCTTCATGGCATGTGGTCCTTTACACACATAGCACCCACTTTTGGGCACAAACCGCTTCTTCTTATCCTCATAGTCCTTGCGTGCAGAAGAGGACTTGTCAGGACCACCTTTATAGCCTTTCTTCTCTCCCCCACCTTTAGCCGAATTGCCCTTCTCATTCTTGGGCTTGCTAAGGTTGACATTTCTTTGGAACTCAGTAAGGGACTCGGCTGCAGCGATAGCCTCATCGAGAGATGTTACGTTCCTTCCAAGCACTTCTTGTCTTGCCCAACTCTGGAGGCCGTCAATGAAGTAGAACAACAAGTCTTCCTCGGCCATGTTGGGTATTTGTAACATGAGTGTCGTGAACTCCTTTACATACTCAGGAATGGATGTTCGTTGCTTTAGCTCGCGCAACTTCTTTCGTGCCTCATACACGACGTTCTCGGGATAGAAGTGCTTCTTCAGCTCCCGTTTGAAGTTTTCCCAAGTGTCAACTTGGCTTGCCCCTCTTTCTACATCAGCTTGCTTTCTTCGCCACCATAGGGTAGCGACTCCAGTGAAGTAAAGAGAAGCAGTTCTTACCTTCGTCGGTTCATCGGTAAGTCCGAGACCTTCGAAGTAAGTTTCCATCTGCCACAAGAAATTCTCAACTTCTTGAGCATTTCTTTTTCCATCGAACGTCTTCGGCTTTGGGTGGTCCACTCTCGTAGTGACGACCCCCGTAGTGGCAGCCTCGTTAGCGACTGCCCGTCGACATAATGTAATCTCTTCACGCATCCCTTCGATGCTCGCATGAAGAGCTTGAATGATGCCCTTGATTTCCTCATCCATATGGGCTAAGCGCTCTTTCATTTCGACCTCAAGTCGTGCCATCCGTTCCTCGATCAAGGTACCGGTGTCAAGGCAAGCTTGAAGGTCTCCCTTGAACGTGTCGAGTTGCCCGAGCACGTGTTCCTCCAACGTCTCGACGGTATGCTCAACTCGTTCTACCCTTTCACCTAGCTCGCCCACGGCACCTTCCCAAGCGGCTCCTTCACGAGACTTGCTTGGATCTCGTTGTTTCTTCTTGTGGGTAGGCACGGTTTCTCTTTCCCTCTCTTCAGTAGCAGCTGAAAGGTTTTTGCTAGCCATGCTATTCTTTTGCAACACTTTGCCCGACCTTGCTCTGATACCACCTGTCACGGACTTGTCCTTTCCACAACTTCCGTGCGGCACTTAGCTTCTCGATCGCCCCTTGCGACACTTGCTAAGTCAGCCTTCTACCCTTTTGAAGTTAAGTGTGGTGGGTGCTCAAAGTGTTGGACAAAAGTTAAGAACAAGAAAAGTAAGTGAAGAGAGGTTGCAAGAAAACTTTAGTAAACTTTCTTACTTGAATCTCTTGAACAAAGCTTTCTTACTTGACACTTTACAAATGACCCCCTTGGCCTATTTATACTAGTCTCCCTCCCAAATGAACGGTGGAGATTAATTTCATCCTACGGTCTAGATTGAGTGTTCTAGATTTTTCCTAGTTCTAGGATATTCTACAACTTTCTACAAGTATGTACAACTTTCTAGAGACTTCCAGAGTCTCCCAAAACATTCTAAAGTATTCTAGTACCTTCCAAACACTTCCAAAGTCTTCCAAAGTCTTCTAGAACCTTCTAGAGTCTTCTAGATCCTTCTAGAGTCATCTAGAACCTTCTAGAGTCATCTAGAACCTTCTAGAACCTTCTAGAATCTTCCAGAATCTTCCACCAGCCTCTATGATTTTTGTTCTTCGGTACATAATTAACTGGGGCGTGACAATAAGGTGCACTTAGAGCTTGTGTTTGATAAACTGACACAACACCAGTTGTTTACCAAGTTCTCCAAATGTTCATTTGGATAAGATAGGTAGAATACCTAAGTCACATCATTAGTATGCAAGGAGTTGAGATGGATCCTGAAAAGATTAAAGTTGTTAGTGATTGGCCTACCCTAAAAACAGCGAAAGCACTTAGAGGGTTTATAGGCTTGATCGGGAACTATAGAAAGTTGATAAGGTATTATGGGATCATTGCTAAGCTACTCACTAAATTAACTAAGAAGGGTAAATTCCAGTGGACCGAGGGGGCTCAACAAGCTTTTCTCACACTCAAATCCCCTATGATTTCTACCCCCATTTTGCAGCTGCTAAACTTTGAAAAAACCTTTATTCTTGAAACTAATGCCTATTGTTCTGGACTTGAGGCTGTGTTAATGCAAGAGAAGCACCCAATTGCATATTTTAGCAAGGCTTGGGACCTAAAGCTTTGGGGCATTTTGTTTATGAAAAAGAGCTGCTAGCATTAATCTTAACTGTGGAGAAATGAAGGCCTTACTTGCTTCACAACCAATTTATTATCCGAACATATTAGAAGAGCCTCAAACATTTGCTAGAATAGAGAATCTCCATACCTCTTCAGCATAAATACCATACCAAACTCCTTGGATTTACCTATGTCATTCAGTGTAAAAACGGGATAGAAAATACAACAACTGATGCCTTATCTTGAAGGGATGTAGAAGAGGGTACTTGCTAAGCACTCACCACTATTCAACCACTGTGGATGGAGGAGGTAAAGGGCAGTTACCAGGGAGATACAATAGCCTAAGAGGTAATAACAGAAAGCTTATCGTATCCATACAACTTGTCTTACTATTAGTACAAAGATGATATTATTAGGTTCAACGGGAGATTATATGCAGGAAACTCTACTGATTTGAGAATAAAGTGGTTCAGTTCATGCATTTTTCCAATACAGGAGGGCACTGCTGCATCCAAGGGACTATGCAAAGGCTCAAGAGCATCTTTTTGTGGCCTGGGATGTTTGGCTTGGTGCATAAAACAGTCACTGAATGCCACACTTACCAACTAAGCAAACATCAAAATGTGAAGACCACTAGATTGCTATAGCTATTTCTAGTTCCTGAGCAAGCTTGGAAGCATTTGACTGCGGATTTTATTGACTAATTACCTAATGTAGAAGGGAAGGATACCATTTGGGTATTTGTTGATAGGTTCACCAAATATGCTTACTTTGTAGTACTTTTTCATCCTTACACTGCTTCACACATTGCACATGTCTTTTTAGATCAAATTTACAAATTACATGGACTTCCTTGCAGCATTGTCACAAATAGGGATAAAGTCTTCACCAGCATATTTTGGAAGGAGTTACTCAGTACACTAGGAGTTTAACAGCACCTCAATACTGCCTGTCATCCGCAGACCGACAGGCAAAGCAAAAGGGTTAACCAATGTCTGGAGAATTACCTCAGAAGCATGTATGGTGCATCCCCAAAAAAGTGGGCGCACTGGCTGACCATGGCAGAACTTTGGTACAACACTAACTACCATACCACCATCACCATGACTCCATTTGAAGCCCTTTACAGATACAAGCCCACTCAACTTACCTTCGATGCTTATTGCCAACCAACAGCTGAAGAAGTTAACTAGTTCATGAAGGACAGACAGTAAATCATTTACTACCTCAAACATCAGTTTACTAAGGCTTAAGAACAAATGAAGTAGCTAGCTAACTGCTATCGCTCTAAAGTTTAGTTGCAAGTTGGAGATTGCATATCTTAAGCTCAAGCCGTACCATTAGCTATCTGTGCAAAATAGTAGGATCTGGAAGCTTAGTCCTAAATATGCTGGCCCTTTCAGGTCATTGAAAAGATAAGAGAGGTTGCCTACGAACTTAAACTACCAGAAGATGCCAAGATTCATCTTATTTTTCACATCTCAGTACTTAAAAGAAAGATTGAATCAAGTGAATGAGTCACTAGTGTGTTGCCACCTTTTGATTCAGATGGAAAAGTACTTCAACCAGCATCAATCCTAGCTCGCCGACTAGTCAAGAAGAACAACGAACCAGTACCACAACTTCTCATCAAATGGGTACACTTACTATAGGAGGAGGCTACATGGGAAGATTACTACAGCATTATCGCAAAATTTCCTTAGTTGGAGTCTTGGGGTCAAGACTAAAAGAATAGGAGAGCCATGTTATAACTTTGAGACCACCAGAAAAAATGCGTTATTCTCTTTCTTTCTTCTTCGAAGTCCTGCCTTGAAATAATGCCATTTCGAGTTATAGCTAATATGATAAATAATTGTTAAACAACGTCATCCCTATTTGTGAGAACAATGCTGTTTCTAGCAAATCTCAGCAAACCACCGGAATAGCTAGATGGTGACGCATGGAAAGCTTAGTTTTCATTAGCTGATCATTTGGGCCATACTGGCGGATTAGTTCAACTTTCCTTCTTTAAATAGCTCATGCTTTCCGTGATGTAATAATCAGAATATTAATACTAAGTTCTCTATTTCCTTTTCACCTTTCCCTTCAATTTTTTTCTTCCACACTCACATACTCACTGCACACACACAATCTTAGTTGAGCAACTCACTCAGGTGGTAGAATTCTCCTTTGGGTTGGCAATCTATCTGGGATTCCATAGACAACTGCAACAAAGGGGATGACAATAGCGATCTAATTCATTTTGTCTGTCCCATCTTGTTTTTGAGGTAAGTGCTCTATCCATGCTTGGTTTCAAAATATTTTTGTGTCTGCCTTGTGTTGTTACGTTACCATCAAGGTGCTCTACCTTTAGTCGAGAAAGGCAACTGCCTTTTGGAGGCTTCCTACTTATATTTTTTTCTTGTATATCTTAGGCCTCAAGATGAAAAACTTATGGGTTAATCTCTTTTTAACATTTTAGGTTTAAAATATACATAAAGTCTTTAATTTAAAACCTCATATATATATATATATTTTAAAATTTTAGGCTTAACAAAAAATATAAAGCTTTTATTTGGAGGCCTTATTATTTAAAGTTACCATAAGTAACTAATTGATTATAATAGATCAGGGCCGCATTTGTTTTTGTATTTAGTCAATAGATGCGATTACAATTGTGGTTTATATAGGGCATGCGATAATTTTAATCGCTTATTTGATGCGTGAGATTCGCCGTGTTGATTACCCAATACACCAATCTCACCTAATGGCTTATCTTTCATTTGATGTTGTCTTCTATTTCTCAACTGACTAGAATGCCCTTGGTATTGACTGATCTCTATCTTTTACCTAACGCTTCACTAATAGAGAGCAATTCAGAGATCCCCCAATTTTCCTTTTATCTACTTCTCTACAAACCCAATCACTCCGGCCAGACTAACACCTAAACACGCCTTTCCTCATCAGAATTCTAATCTGGATAGGCTTAATCAACGTACATTTGAGAATCACAAAGACCCATCCTCTACGTGAATGGCGGTATGTAAGCTCAAAACCCCTGCCATTATTTTCTCTTTTGCCAATGATTTCACTGTTCAGTTGGGTTATTTAGGTCATGTTTCTTGTTTCCTATACCAATTGGTAGTCTTCGCTGTTGTGGTCAGTTTGGTAGCAGTCGCGGTTTACATAATCGTTCATAACCCTTTAAGAAATACTTGTTAATTTGTATCTAGTACAGTGAAGTTTGAAGTTTTTTAACGATTCATTTTTTGTGTTAAATAGTTATTATTTGCCTTTTTTACCATTTTATGAATTCTGGATTAGAATGAATTCGCATATAACATTTTGGAATGTTAGATTGAATGGCTTGCAATCTGCTACTTCGTTTATAGGAATTTTCATTTTCTTTGTGTGTGTTGTTTCACGTGAATACATGTTTATGGCTATTAATCGCTTTTTTTTATAGTTATCTCGTATTTATTTTACGAAATCCATATGTTACTTTAGATGAGTTCCCACATCTTGGTAAATTTCACTTAAGGTTTTTTTGTGAGTGATGAAATTTTGGTGTGCCATCTAACCTGTGGACCCCCTGATCTTTATCTTATTGTACAAGTTTTAGTACTAGCATACTTCGTTCCCTGGTTTTTATAATTCTTCCATTGCTATTAAATTGACTTGATTTTTTGAGAAATTTGCTGTGTGCCATCAATTTGCATTTTCTTGCTTCATATGGTTAGGAGGTACATATTTGAAACTCATTAGTATGAACATGTAAGGTTCAAGGGTGTTCTTTGCATACAACATGGTATATTGTTCATTTATGTCTTCATATGTAACTTTGGTTGTCAATTGAGTTATTCGCCAAACTACTTATTATTATTTTTTATTGTAGGGTGCAATGGAACTAAAGTTTGCGCTGCAATGCCCATGTGGATTGGGTACGATGATGCTGTGGCAATCACACACTTCTCAGAATCCCAGAAGATGGTTCAACAAGTATCCAAAGGGAGCTAATCACGGTGGACACTTCATTTGGTGGGATGACTATAAGGGGATAACCTTACCACCATTATCTATCGTGCATGGTTCATACAAGCCCCCAACTGGTACTTTCAGTTCGAGTGGTTCTATTCATAATACGTCAGCTTATATGGGCACCAACTCCCCGGATGGTGGCTGTTTGGACAATGGAGGATGTATGGAAAGTTCGCATACTACTCATTCGGTGCATATCCCTCATCATGTGATAAGTGGTCCTTTTACCCCCCCAAGGCCTTGTGTTAAACATGCATGGATATTGGGTGATTGTGTTGGTTGTGTGCTTGTTGTGATTGTTGCATTTGTTGGGATGTTAATTGGTTTAGCTATTGGAAAGCTTGTCTTCTAATATTAGAATGCATAATTTAAGAATTATTTGTAATGATGTAAGCAAGTTTATGTGTAGTTTGTACATAGAACCAGCACTTTTTGTTATGGATTATCCTATAATGCATAAATGAGACATTCGGATTGTAGTTTGTAGTTTGTGTGACAAATGCATGAATGGGTGGATTATCATGTGTAATATGTGGCCACAAACGGTGATCCTAGTATTATGTTGTGCTCAAGTGTGCTGTGTACAAAAAAATATTCTGGAATGAGGTTATTTTCAAGTTACAAGTTTTTATGCATTTGGGCTTGTGTATATTAAATAGAAGCATCCCGTGGTGGAGCTTGTTGAATTCATGAAACAAGGTTAGATGTCATTTGTATAAGACCTGCGTTCATCTAGCAACATCACCATTTAGACAGTATACTAATAGCTAATTGTTCTTCAGAATTTTCCATCCTTGTAGTATCTTTGCTTCTATGATGTTATATATTAATATGATATAATATAATTATAATAATATATATTATATTATATTATAATATATTATATGTTTCTAAACAATAACCAAAGCTTAGCTTATGTCACCATGAGAGATAATTGTTCATTATAATTACTTAATTTAATATTACTTAACCAGCGTACATTCATGACAAAGAGCAAAATTGAGGATTGGAACATGTCAAGTAATATGCCAGTTTAAGTTTACCAATGTTTTGACAATTCACTTCTTTCCCATCTGATAACTAACATTAAAATTATTATTTTTGCTGGAATTTCTTTGTCCAACCTATAGATAACTAGCATTACTACTACTACTACTACTACTACTACTTATTATTATTATTATTATTATTATTATTATTATTACAAAATCCAAATTACCTTTGTCAGTGGGATAAGACATTCCTTATCCCCATTGATAAGAGGTTTCAACAGCATCAATACCCCTTATATTTGCATACATTCGGTTGTCTCCTAGCATGTGGTTCTTCCCACCACAGTATCAAATCTCCCTTGGCATTGCAGCAAATTTCAGTAATCAAATTTCCACCCACTTTAAATATTCCCATTATGTTGTTTTTATTGGAAGTTGCAGCCAATTCACGAGCCCTGTGAAGTGCCTTTACAGGCTTGATTGATAGCTTTTTTTTGTTGTATGCCTGTTGCTCAAGTCCTTTCAATGCACGGGTGTCTACAAGAAAATAGGACTCTATACGTTGAGTAAATATATATTTATCCATAAGAGGGTGGGGAAACAACATCATTTCATAGTCCCATTTTACTCTCATACACACGAACATTCAAATGAAGTTAACCCGCCAGTTAAATGACATGGCTCCATGCCATCCCTGAACACAAGCACAAATCCTCTATAATCCCCATGGGCGGAGGAAATTGATAAAGAATTCATCTCTCGACAGGCAGAGTTTGCTTGCTTGGATGGAAGATATCTCACTCGATCTGATGGCGCTATTATTCAGACGTGCTTAAACTTGGTTAATATTAAGTTCAGAATCAACTTGACGTACAAGGATGTAAGCATGTGTTTCAAATATCTGCAATAAAGACATACTGTATTTGGGTTTTTGATCTCATTAGACCCGGTTACATATGATTCGAATAACAATTTCATAGCAGCTGAACCATATATATGAGACTATATCACGATGGCAATTATTTAAGTTAATATTGGTCTATTATTAATTCATAGCTTTATATAGTTTTGTGTCGATGTAAACATTTTTTTTTTTGTAGAAATATCCATTATCTGAGGCTTACATGATCAAAGGAGAAGCTCAATGGGAACATTTATGTGAGATCTTCAGCCCCCTCAAAGATATAAACCTATTTCCAAAGTCTGACGTTATTCAAATTTCAAACGATAGTGCATATAACCCAGTTGAGCCTATGCTAACCAATCCGGTTGTGTATTGCTACACATGCACCGGCCATTGCAAGCGGTTTGGATTCATCTTTCTGGAATATTTTGTACCTTCCTGATGGCAACGATAATGCAAGTTAGGACTTAGTAAACTTACTGAACTAGAATATGTTTTCAACTCCACATGTCGATACCATCCTAGATGTATATGATAAGCTATGGATAGAGCAGGATGATCGAGAATGGTTTGGAACTTTCCAACCATCCCTAAGTGCAAGCCCAACGAGCTCACAAGCTAGTTCCAATAACATTCCCAAGATGAGCGATAAGAAATGAATATCTATTGGTCCATTTGAATTAATATGGTGGTTCTATCATAGTTGGGTTAAAATACTCCTTCAATGTCCTCATATGAATTGTAGTGTGATCCATTTTTTGCTTGTCTAATACCTATATGTGCATGGAAAAATCAATTATGTACTCGTTATAGGTAACAACCAAATTATGTATTGTTCGGTTTAAGTGTTTCTATTAATGTTTTCAACAAAAGTGTATGCATTACTTTACTAGGATTTGAATTTGTCCAAACAGCCGACTAATAGAAACAAGGGGATGAGTTTAAAAATTTCCAACATTTATGATATCCAAAGTATCCAAATGGTGATAGTATGGTGCCTGCACAGTTAAAACATAACACATGGCATTAGAGCATATTTATATGACATTTATAATAATTTAACATTTTTGAATAATCACAATAATTATATTAATTAGTATATTGAAAAATGTACTAATCCTTACCTTTAATTAAAGGTGGTACCTGTTAGATAAAAAATAGTATAGGTAATTAACTGAAATATATGGCAAATAATTGATACCTCTATAATTTACATATGTTAAATAAAGGTACCAAGTTTCATTAACTTACTTATTTGACCATTACCTAATTGACCATTCCAAGTTTACCAATGATGCCTATGTTCTGATACTCAATAAGCAAAATTCCAAGGAGCAGCAAGTTTGTGTATAAATACATGATAATTTGACTTGCTTGTCCACAATTCCTATGCTTATGATAACTTGGACCATCACAGGCTCATTAAAGGGCTCAAATATTATATGACGACATAAACCAAAATGGGTGTTGACTTTTGTTTAAATTATATCAAGAGAAACAGAGTAACATATAGCTACTATGAACTGTTGCATTAGCTGCCCACCTAGGAAACATTAAAACTAGAACTGAAAAAAGACTAATCATGCTGTAATATGCGTTAATGAGAAAGATAATATTAATTGAATCAGTGACAACCAACACTAATCCAAATAACGTATTTCCAACTAGCTAAAATTTCAATATAATGTGACCATTCAGCACTCGGTCATAAGCACAAGTCACATGCCATGAACAAAGAAAGCGTAAATACATAAAGTAGCAAAAACAACGAGATAATGTCTGTAACCAAAAAAGAACCATGGAACTAACATAGTTGATTAGCATATAAAAAGT
The DNA here is from genome assembly GCA_018894105.1 of Jacaranda mimosifolia. Classification (NCBI taxonomy): domain Eukaryota; kingdom Viridiplantae; phylum Streptophyta; class Magnoliopsida; order Lamiales; family Bignoniaceae; genus Jacaranda; species Jacaranda mimosifolia. The sequence continues at coordinate 403,721 of CM032133.1, read as the reverse complement.
TCACAGTTAGGCTACGATGTAAACTGTCTTCTTAAGTAGATGCAACTATAGGCTAGTAAGAGCGCATGGGAGAATGCAGTACACTCGAAAGCAGCAAAGTGACGAAACGAGCCCGAGCCTTGTTGTTTATCCCCAAAAATGCGTCCATATCCATTTTATTGTACGCCAAATAATGCGTTGCCTTTATCTGATCGTCAAGACTGAGATTCAAAATGGCTTGTAGAGCCTCAAACAATGAAGTTGTCAAGGAGGAGTCGAGGTTCGACGTATTAGCCTGCGTCTGTAGAAGCTTTTCAACAATACTCCCCAGGTGCTTTTTGTGTCCTCAATCAGTGTCCCCATCATCTTTTCCAATTCAACGCCACCTTGGTTGAGCCCCTTTCATTTCCCCAATGAGGATGCCCTTTTTTTCGACCCAGAACCAGATAGTAGAGTGATAGACATGACATCAAGGTCGGGATTAGTCCCTGAAGGAAATAAGTTAAGTGATTCTCCACCCTCAACTCTCTTCTCGCCCTCATTCTGGGAACCATGTAATAACTCTTGTACAATATCGACGACGTCGAATGCTTGCTCTCTGGTAGCCCTATCATTCCCAAAGATCGCCACCCAATTATAGTACCAAGGATGCGGCTTCCCTCTAAGCTTTGTTGCATCAAGGTTTGCCTACACAAAAGATTAATAGACTTAAGAATGATTCACTTGGTTAATAGTTGGATGGTGATATCATAATATATAGCCAAGAAATGTTTTTTATACCTTAACGTAATTAGCCCACACTGCCTCACCCTCCACGATGATCATATATGATGTGGAAGCAATGCTTACGCCCCCATCTCCACTACACCCAAGTATGCCTCGTAAAGTTAAGTATTTTTTTTTCTAAACTTGGAGCTTCGATTTGATATGCTTGACGCGGATGCTACAGTTTGAGAATTTCTGGGCCAGCATTGTCTCCAACCTAACCACGTAGCTGTCGCAATGCTAACCACCAGTACGCAAGTTTTTCAACATGTGTATCAACTCCTCATCTTCTAGATGTCCAGTAACATCTTGGGGCAACTGGTGCTTTATTTGACCTTTTGGTGCTATGAGATAAGCACCCTGATTGCGCTATAACCTGTTAATTACAAGCAAATGTACATTAGATGTAACTTCAAGATATTCTTTTCATATAAGTAGGTAGCACAATCAAACATTAAGCGACATTGTTAATGAGGCACGTAGTCACAAGGCAGATAATATGTGCACGCAGAGAATGAAAGTTACAAATGACAAACCATACGATATTCAGAAACCACATATTGCATTTCATAATAATAATATGCACATCAAACATCACATATACACCTAATAGTTAAAATATATCTCTCCAAGTACAGATACATCATAAATCCCAACGAGGAATAATTATCCTACTATTGCCTTCTACAATCACTTGAAGTGAGTACATAAACATCTTGTGAACCCTCTCCACGATTGGTACATATTGCTGGCGAACTGATCACGCCGGTTACTCCACTTGAAAGAGCTCTCAATAGTCTCAATATAACCAATAACCATTCATCATCAATCCCTGTTGGTCCCCCCAATTCAGTTTCTTCCAAAGGGTCAACACGCATATGTGTACGAATATAATTGTGTAGCAACGTACACTCCAATATTATCATATTTTGTGTCTTAATTGGATAGTAGGTGGTGCTCCTTAGCACAACCCATTGTGACTTGAGGAGTCCAAAAGGCCTCTTAAAAACGTTGCCTGCCTTAGTATGCTTTATGTTGAAATACTCACGAGGGTTTTGTGGTGCTAATATTCCATCAATCTAATTGTTGAGGTGGTATCTGATCCCATGATATGGGGTCAGAAAAACTTTACAATTGGTTTAGTCGGCATTGCATGGGTAGTAATTTCCTGAAAAAGCATGAAAATAGCTGTTAGATAAGGTCGAAGTCCTTCAAACAATAATATTGATGTAGCTTAAAGCATCTTTGATCACATGGCTTGTAATATCAACTTACCAACTGGCACTTTTAGTCCATTAGGTTAACAACCGCGCATAACACCCAGCTATCTGTAGTGGAGCCTTCCCACCTAACAGGTACATAAATGAAATTCAAGTCCAGATTGCATACACCAAGGACATTCACAGCTATATCACTCTTCCTAGACCTGTATTTATTTTTTCACTAGCTGGTACACAGACCAGGATATAGGTGCTATCAAATGAGCCAAGATATTCCTACACGATGTGAATGTCAAAGTTGGGTTAAACTAAATGAAAATTAATAGGCAATAGTTAAACTAGCTATTTAGTGGATTTAAGCATACCTTAAAGTATCTCCAAGTTTCATTTGTGCAGTGATCATCAATGGGTTGAGGATCGACAAGGAGTAACGGACTAATCTTTAGAACAACTTAACACATTCTTTGAAATACTTGCCAACTCTGTGATCGGATCTTTTAAAATCATATTTAACGATCATATTTTTCTTATGATGCGCTAGTATTGATAGAAAAGTGGCCACTTTTCTAGAATTCCTACAAATTTTTTGTTTCGAAGTCCCCCACCCCCCACATGCTCAAGCAAATAACAAAGCCTCCAGAATCCATTCCTATCTATACGCAAGTAATCTATACACGCTTGATCATTTATTTCAACAATCTCTCTCAAGTATTTTAGCTGATCCAATATCTTAGATATTGCACTCCTTCCTAGGCATCCGAGAATGCTTACCCCTCATACTCCCAAAATATATAACGTAAGCACGATAAAGCGAAAGAATGCAAAGAATCCTTTGTAGCAAAAGTATGTAAATCCATATAAAAATACAGATTTTTGTATTCAAATATATGTTAATACCCTACAACAGGTTTAAGAGGAAACAGACCGAGTGACATATATAAGTGTTGTTGTCTTAATTTAGATACAAGTACAAATTGAATGTTATCATCAAATAACAAAAATTATATGCATTAGCATGCAAACATATGATATCTGTACATCAAACATATGTTAATACAGAGAACGATCTGAATATAAGCATTATCACCCAAAGAAATTTGAAGAAAGCATAATTCCTATTTATATACTACACCAATTCCAAAAAGTGTGAATAAATCACATGTCAGGTAGCAATTAATATAAGATCCCAATGTTAATTTAGTTTCATACCTAATAACTATTGCAAAACACCGTTGCAAGATATATATTTGTATATAATCACAAACTAGTATATATTGGGCATTGATTTTTTATTTGCTCACAAATTGCAAGTGCCTTTCATTAAACTGATGCTTATAAAGTCACAAAAATCAAAATGGCCGTGAGCTAAACATGCATATTATAGTTATGTCATACAAATGCTGCCCAACTCATCCCATTATCTGTGCAATCATTCAACCATTGGAATAACGTCAAAATTTCACCAAATATGTGAGTTGGTCTGTGCACTATAAAATTCCAACCATTAACTGTTCAGTTTTTTATTTGGGAGAAAATTGTATTTTTAACTGAGTGTGGCAAATACTTGAAAATCATTCCACAAGGTTCCATATTAGGTAATACCAGTCTACGATACAACATTTACAAGGTAAAATAGAGACCAAAAACAAAGCACCAAAGGGTAGTGAAGAATTTCACGAGAATATTTACCCGTACCTTCAACTTTGATTAATGTTAGAAGCTCCGTTCCTCTCTGCACCACACACAAATGGGCCATCACACCTCAACCTGGGACAACATGATGGCAATCTATTATTGAACTGTAAAGGAAAGGGTGAACAGAGAAAAAAAAAAAATAATAGAGTTTCCCCTAAAAAAACTGTAATAGGGTCACGGGCCCAAAGCAAATTTTAACTATCCAATCCATCTTACCAGCCACTACATCGCAATGGGTCACTGTGTTTCGCACATTACCTACACTAGGGCTGCTGGGTATTTTAGTAAGGGAGAACAACGATGAAAAGAATTGTTGTTGGGGTTGTTGAATTTTCAAACTGGATGAAACAGGACCAATTATGTAAAATTCAATACTTAGTGAGGGAAAAGCTCGAAATTTCCTCCCCAGACTTTGATTACTCGTTGCCTGCCATTGATGAATCGCAGGGTAAGACCTGCTACTGGATTAGAGCACAATAGCGTGAACAATAACGGGCCATAGATTTAATAGTGGCCGGCCCCGCATCCTTTGTAGCGCATATCAAACGTGCTATTGGCTGACATTACCACATTCAATCTGTGCTAATCTATGACATCAAACGCGGCCCTGCAAAAATATAAATTTAAATTTAAATTTTATTACTATTAATTCTCCTAAAACCCATCTATCTTTTCAAATTCTTACTATTCCTTATAAATCCTAACTACTTCCTTTTTTTTTCCCAATATTAATCACTAATAAATTCTCTCTTTGTCAATGTTAATTACTAAATAATGTTTCAATATTAATCTTCAAATAATATTCTAGTATTAACAAATAAATAATGTTAGCTTCAATTCTGTTTTATTATAAATCAAGATTTTGTTTCTTAACTTTTTTTTTTTCTTTTGCTCTGGCTAAAAGAAGTTTTTCAAATTTGATACAAATAAAATCTTTCTTAAGGTCAATGACCTATACCTATGCTATCAATTGAAAAGAAAATGCTATAAGAAATTAATTATAAAAATATAAGCAATAATTTTGTATTTCAAAAAGTTAGAAAAGTAAAATTTAAATAGCAATATTTTATATGGAGAATTTTTTTCTCCTATAATGTATGAATTGCCAGATGTGTAATAGAAAGGCCTTATTTTCATATTTTGCCTAGGCCTTCAACTTTGTTGAGACTGCCCTGGTTACCATCATTTCCTGCCTTACTAGTGGTTTTGTGAAATTTGATCCTTAGTTCAAAGAAAAATTAATTGGAACAGTTGCCAACTTGAACTTGTGTTCTCTTCGCAGAACCAAGGAATTACAGTTTTATTGTTCTTCTATCGCCATCCTGCATGCACAGGTCATCAGTTCAACATTTTTAGAAACTGACGAGGCTCTCATTGTACTCAAATTAACAGGGGCCAAGGGTATAAGCTGCAATGTCTTCCATATTGAAGACTTACTCTGATAAGTGCCAGGATGCACATGAATGTCCAGCATGGTGAGCCCAGGCCAGGAGCATGCTTACCGTCTTGTAAAGAGATACAACCTACAGGGGTATATGTATGCAAACTTTCAATAATTGTGTGGTGTGTGGAAATTATGATCTCTTTTCCATTTTTTTCCCGGAGTTGCAAGTCATCAGCAAGAACTAATGTTTTTATCGTATGTGATCTCTTAATTGCTATTTCATGTCTGTTCCACTTCCACCTCACCATAAAAGTGTTGATATATATATATATATATATATATGAAGGCTTGGTTCAAGTCTTCAACAACTGCTGCTGCTATATATTGCTGCACTGCAAATAACTTAATTCTGTTGGAAGATTCCGTAGTTAAGACTATAATCAGAATTCTAGGTTGTGATTCTTTGTTCACAGATAAATTTAGCATATTTTAGGAAATTCTTTAGCTGCAAATTCTTCTTTAGATTTGAATTTTGACCCTTGTAATGAATCTAACTCAGATACTGAGATAATGATCTTTGGTGAGACTGATATATATATATATATATATATATATTATTTTTCTGTTGTTGAAAACTCTTGGATCTCACAAATTTAAATTTACAGTCACAAATCTTTTATGCAGCCGTTTCAGGTATTTCAAGATTATCTAAAAGATTTAATTATGTTGTAATGCTGAAAAAGATTTCAGCTTTCATTACTAGGTTTGTTGTCATTCCGGTTTCTTTGACCTTTCAAAAAAATATTTTTAACTATCATTCCCTTTTCTTTAATATAATGTGATAGCTTGATAACTAACAACCAAAATGTCCCTTTAGATATTATATCAGCAGTTACATCCTCCAAGCAAAGGGAAGTAATCATAAGCATTCTTTAAAAAGCCAATCGGCCTTTTCATGGGTTACTTTTCTTCCTAAGTATAATGTTATAGCTTGCGCAGTAATCATGTTAATGTTTACGTAACAATCAAAATGTCAACCAAATCTACTAGATCAAAACAAGATTTTGTTGATCCTCTTTGCAGTGCTTCTCAGAAAAGCTTGAAATCTTCCAAGAGTCCAGATTATTATTGCAAGAGGAAGGACGTAAATGAATCATCTGTAAGCATTAGTATATCTCACACTGAATCTACAGGAAATTGTGCTTTCTACCATTAGAGTTGAGGGAAGAAAGAATTAAGTGATCAAACTCCGAGACCCGTGCCGTGTGGATTGAACAATCCATTTTCAATTCAATCGATTTTTGTTGAATTTAAATCCATTTTAAACACAAAGCATATGCAATGCCACCCAAAATTTTGAACTGAAATTAACAAACAATTAAAATGTCGTGGTAAAATATGTATATCTGCTATCATTTGGAAAATCCTTAGAAATACAATGGTTTAGACCTTTGTTTAGGATGGGGATGGAGTCAAACATAAGTAATGGATACGCGTAACAGTACAAATTGGTTGATTCTGTGAATTACTTTGGACTTTTTCTTAATTACATTGACATTAGGCAATAGGATATTAGTTTGCTGAATGTATTGTATTCTTCTTCATTCCCAAATAGGACAGAGGTAAATATTGAAAAAAATTACAATTCAAAATTCCAACGAAAAAAATATAAAATAGGATAAGGTTAAATGATACAAAGCTTTGCTTATGTCATCAACAACTAATCAGGCAGAGATATTAATATTCAAACAACACAACGTGGCCAATTTTATATGCCATCTTTTCTGACTATGAATGTCAAAGTTCCAGAGTACTATTTGCCATCTTTGGCATTTGCCTTCTCGAATCCGTTGAATTTTTTAACCTCATTCTTTTTACTTTTTCCTTCTCCTTTTTTTTCCCCTTCTTTCTCTATCTATCTGTCTGCGTGCAAATACAAGAATAAAGAGAAATTGAAGGGGGGGAAACGAAGACTTTAGAGAAAATAAGAAAGAAAGAAAGAAAGAAAAAGAATAAATAGGGAAGAATAATGATGTCGATATGTGATGTGAATCATCAAAGGATAAAAACAAATGGTATATGGATGCACATAGCTGAGAAGGGTTCTGGGCCACTTGTTGTGCTTCTCCATGGCTTCCCTGAAACCTGGTTTGCTTGGCGCCATCAGATTGACTTTTTAGCCAGCCATGGCTACCATGTGGTTGTACCCGACTTGAGAGGTTATGGAGACACTGATGCACCACTTAATGCTTCTTCTTACACTTGGTTCCACATAGTTGGCGATCTCCTCGGTCTGCTTGATCACTTTGATGTCCAACAGGTTATCTCTCTCTCTCTCTCTCTCTCTCTCTCTCTTGGAGAGTTGCTTAATTTGGACGGTTTTCGTGTATTTTATTGTGTGTTGGCATGTCCATAGCTCGCTTGTCAATCTTGAACGAGAAGATTAAGGTTAGTTTGTAATCTTGAATTTTGATGATTAATGTGGAATTTTTTGTACACGTACACTGGAAAAAGGCCTTTGTGGTGGGGATAGACTGGGGAGCTCTGGCTGCTTGGAATCTCAGCTTGCTGCGCCCAGACAGAGTCAAGGGAATCATAGCTCTTGCTGTTCCATTCACACCCCGATTTACTAGTGTTAAGCCTGTGGAATCATTTAATCAAATGTTTGGAGATGACTATTACGTCTGTCAGTTTCAGGTAAATCAATTACCCAATTCTTTAACTCCAATGCCTACAGAAGAAAAAAGAAAAGGGATTAAAAGGGTGGTATTTGGTTATGAAGAGCTGTGTTAATTAATGGAGCAGGAACCAGGGAGAGCGGAGAGGGCATTTGCAAGGTACGATTGTTTGACAGTGATGAAGAAGCTTATGCTGATCAACAAAACAGATCAACTTGCAGCGCCTCCTGGAATGGAGATCATTGATTATTTAGGAACCCCTTCATTCTTGCCGTCCTGGATTACAGAGGAAGAACTCCAGGTGTTTGCTGACAAGTTCCAGGAGTCTGGCTTCACCGGTGCTTTCAATTATTACCGAGCTTTCGACCTGTGAGTGTAATTACAATTACTTTTTACCAATTAATTTAATAAGTTCGTACTTCCAAATAATTAACAATTTAATTTGATGTAACGACAGAAATTGGGAGCTACTAGCACCATGGCAAGGGTCGAAGATCACAGTTCCAGCCAAGCTGATCGTAGGCGACAAGGATATTGGATTTGATTCTGGTGGAACAAGGGAATACATACAAGGGAACACTTTCAAGACCTTAGTCCCAAGTCATGAAATCGTCATTCTTGATGGTCACCACTTCATCCATCAAGAGAGACCTCAACAAGTTTCACATGAAATTTTATCCTTTCTCCAGAAACTCAGTTGATTAAATTGATTACTCTGCTGTTAAGTATCACTTAATTCTCATGCAATTCCAGTGTACAAATGCATGAAGAATCACCAAGAAAACATCACAAAAGAACGGTAGCTGGGGTATATATCATGATTCTTATTTTGCTTGCAAATTGCAATAGAATGTTTCTTGCTTTTCTGTTATCACAGTGTGAGATGTTGAAAAGTTCAGCAGCTTTTCGTGGTTTGTTGTTTCTGTTAAACAAAGGTAGTAATTGATGCAAACAATTAGGTTACTGCCTCTGTGCTTGGAGTTGGAGGCTTGGGGCTGGTGACCATTTTATTGCCTGGTGACAGTTTTATTAATTGCACTTTCATCAAACAAATAAATCATTTCAAAACAAGTAATACTTAATTATCTTGAGATCCACTCCAACAGCAATAGAGATCCATACATATATTTTATACATACATACATACATATTACTTGAAGCCTGCTAAATTGAAACTCCAGTTTTCTACCTGTAACTTTAGTAGAAACGACGCAGCAATGCTGTTTTCGAATCTACAATTCCTATATTAATCAGTGCATGATGAGAGAGCTAAGACAAATTGATGCCTACGTGCATGTTTTGTTATGTTTTCATTTTCAATATTTTCAAAATTTAGAGAAAAAGAATTAAAAATGAGTTTGTATTTAGATAGTATATTGCAAAGGTAATGATTATATATGATTTAATAAGTTATAATTGGGGAGAGATAGCAATATTAAAGAAGAGACTGAAGAATTACATGTTATTGAAAAATATGTTTTGAGATGAAAATGAGTTAAACTATAATTAAAAATATGATAAATTGTTGATAATTTATTTTTAAATCATAAAGATGAGTAAAAATGACTTTGAAAATATAAACAAACATGCTGTAAAAGACTCAATCAATACAATCAAGCAAAAATCTTCATGGAAAACCGAGGGGTCTATGCCTATAGGATGTCTGATTGAAGTCATAACTCTAGAGAACACTGGCTAACACTTGATATCAGCTCACATCATTTGATAAAACAATCAACAACGCAAGATATAATAAACACCATTGCTATAAATAGGTAAGTCAAAAATTTCTCCTCCAAGAACAAATGGAGTAAATTTCTCCTCCATCTTTGACTGTAAATGTCAAGAGAACATCAGAATATTTCGATTAAGATTTTAAGATGATAAGATCCTGAACCACACATTGATCTGAACAGTTTATTTATGGGGAAACGAGGAAAAAGGAAAAAAATGTCTACACTTGAAAAGGGAAATGAGAGCTTATGGGAAGCGAAAACTTTTCATCCCTTGAGAATTGAGATGATCAAATAGAAATGCTAAGCAAGAATGCTCGTACGCCAATGAATTCCTAAGAAAAAATAGCAAGTGATCCTGTATTTTCAAGGAGCTCTATCAAAGGGCTTAGTATCATTATAACAAATATCCCAAACAGCTTCCATGGCATCCTTTACCGCTGCTTCTGAGCAGTTTGGCTTTGCAGTCATTGATTCCATTACTCTTCTCCTCACTCATTCCTTTAGCATCACATTAGACAGACAGACAACATTCAGTCATCAAGTTAAAAGAGAAGGATGTAATTTTCGTGCACAAGTAAAAGGAAACGGCATCAAATTTAGTTAATAATAGTTATATATATGACAATATGGCTCAAACAATTCTGACTGGAATCCCTCTGGATACATGCAGGAGGTTCTGCTTTTAAATATATCTCATTCGACTGTTCGATTGATCTCTCCTCCTCCTACCATGTGTAACTAAGAGATAGAAACATTATGGAAACAGATATTAGCCACTGATAAAAGTCATACAACCATGAACTGGAGCTTGAAAATGTTCATAAAAGGAGTAACAACTAAGCCAGTGGGAGAAAGCTCTGGTTATATAATAAACAATGGCAATCTCATTCTTGACTTCATTCCTTCCAAATGCTAATGTAGGATGTAGTTAGGCATATCCCATCACATCCCAACATGTCCCTTCAAACCCAATCACTCCCTTAATTTTTAAGTGCCCGTTTGGTTTTGTTTTCAAAACCCATTTTCATTTTCTCTTTAAAATAAAAATAGAAAGCTCAACTTCTCCCATATTTTCGTAGACATTTTCATTCTCAGCATATTTTTCCAAACACACTATTACACACACACACACACACACACACATACTATCTATTTTCACACTTTATTTTCTCCTACTTACATTTGCATGATTTTTAATACAAAAACACTACATTATCTAAATACAACTCATTTTCAACCTTATACAATTATTTTATTTTAAACAAAATATCCAAACAATATGTCATTTTTAAAATCACACTTATAATTGACTTTTAACTATTCCTTTTTACCATAAAATGAAAATGCTTCTAGAAAACAAAACCAAACGGCTCATAAGGAAATAGTTCCCAGGAAAATTCCTAGCTGCTCAAGACTAGAGTCACTAATTTTCCTTTCTGCTTTTCTACGATCAAGCAAAATATTAATAAGGATCCATACCACTGTGTTTGATCTTGGCACATCATGTAACAGAAATGAAAGACCAGGACAGCATGAGGTAACACTCACTTATTCATGACCTCTTATCTTTAGAAAACCACGAAGTAACTCCCTTCTGTAGTGGCAATCACCACTGAGATGAGCAGCTCGAATCTGCTTCCAGAAATAGTACAATGGTATCCATAAATCACGAAAATGAAACCATGACCAAATAATAAATTAAGTCAAGGGAAAAAGCAATTAAAAACAAAGTAAGTTCTGGTAGACTATAACCTGACTGCAGGCACAATGAGCGCAGTTAGACCAGTCCAAATTTGCAGCTCGACAGTCATCATATGCATGAATGAGCTCGTGAATCACCACTTGGGTTACCTCATCTTAAAGTTTCAAGTGATTTCTACAAAACTTTATCTGATTGATAAAAGGCATAAAAAAAAGAAAAAAACAAGAAATAGTATTCCCAGAATAATGGTAAGCCTTGAATAGCTTTTACTCAAAAACACAGGACGCCACACAAATAGGTTCACAGATAAATAGCACATTACTTTGGCAATTAACATATCAAGTAAATAATAATTGCTACATTTATATTGGCTATTTAGGATTTCAAGATTCAAACTTGTAATAAGAAAAAGACAATGGATTATTATTACCCCTTGACCACTAGAGTATGCACCAGCGAAGGCTTCTTTGCAGTGAACTGCCTTTATGAAATTGCTTCCGACACTGCATCCAGATTTCTCCAACTGCTCCTTTAGAAATTTTACCATGGAAGCTGCAACATATAAAAATGCACGTGGATCTGAAATGAACCCTGGAGTTGATAAATAACATAAATGCTCAAAGTGATCATACTTCTGAGACTTCTCTGGATCATATTCTGGCATTCCTCCACAGTCATGCCACCACCCTGGAAGGGGGAGGGGAAGCCACCAGCATCAGAGGCTGGCTTTGAATTAGGACCACCGGCCATGGGTTTCTGGTAGTTTTAAACTGGATTATTCACGCTGGCGTATGTTGTCAACTCAACTACAAGCTATAACTTTGCTTCTCCTAAGTTAAAATGATATGGTGGAATCAACTGAATTAAAGAAGACAACAAAACGTTCTAATTAAATCCATTAAACTACATTGTGTGATACAATGCTGACAAATGGTTCGTTAAACATGTCAAAATAATATTAAGTACTCCTTCATTCTAGTCACGTATGTTCTTCACCATCGGAAAAATTTCCTTCAGACACATGTGCATTGCATATGAAATAGTTCACAAAAAATATGGGGTATATAAAGGTTAATACACCAAAACAACAATGTCCAACCTAATCCAACTCCCCTAACAAGCAACAGTAAATGAAAGAAAAATTAAACACGGTTTGCTATTACATTTGTTTTAATCTTGAAAGAGAAAAGTACAGCAATGCACTTACTCTCTAGGGGTTGGACTTTCTCCTTCCAAAAAATGGGGAAAAATATCAAAAAGAAAAAGATTAATACTTTGCTCTACACTCCCATCTCTACTCTCTTATATCTTCCTTCTTTTCTATTATTTCACAAGATGCATACCTCTAACATCTACTAAATCCATTCATCCATCTACTCAACTCATAAAAAAAGATATAATAAAAGAAAACAGCACATACGATCCTTTTATCCAGACTAATCCAAGATTAAAGAACGAAGGCATCTAAACTTCCAAGCCTACCATTCTCTATCCTGAAAAGCTACGAAATTTCAAAATAAGATGCAATTAAAAAAAAAAAAAAAAAAAAAAAGGAGCGTTACACTCTGATGAAATCTGACATTTGCTTTCGCAACTTCTTAAATTGAAAAATCACACTCGAAATGCCACTATATACAACTCTTCCGGGGTAAAAGTTCAAAGAAAAAGAAAGCATATCAAGAAAAGAAAAATCAAAGCACCACCTGAAGCAGAGAAGTATTCAGTATGGATAGGAGAGTCGAAAAGAGTCGTGATACAGAGGGAAGAGGGTTTTGCTTCGGTGTTTTCAAATTTGCAACACGATTCCATTTGATTTTACAAAACAAAAGTTTATGGTTCATTGAGCCAACAGAAATCCGTTGTAGTGACTACAACGGTTAGGATATTCCCGGCAACGGAAATTGGAAAAGCCTTTTTACCCTCTCTTATCTTTTGGGTATTCAAGCCCATCGGCTTACGACAGGTTCAGGTTGGGTCCAGTAAGAAAAGTTTTCAGAAAACAACTTGCAAACATATAGAAAGTGTCCTGACTTCATCTCTACATTTGCTTGATTGCTTCTACTTTTTCACTTTTGTCTTCAAATCCTTGTTTACGCCATTTTTCATTTGATTAATTATATCCAGTTGAAATATTGATCAACTGATAAAATGTAGCCATCCATTTATTATTTGATTGATTGAAGAACAAAGTTGAAGAGTAAAGTTATTAGTCGATTAACCTGAGAAATGAAGGTTTTTATAGTCGCTATTTGCTACAACCATACGATAAACATACAAACATTACACAAAAATAGGAAAAAGGGAAGAATGGCATGCCAGGCCCGCCCAGAGTTAATAATTTCTTGCTTGCTAGTTAACAATAATAATAGTAATAATAATAATCATACTGATAACTGCATGCATGCATTGTAAGCTATTCTTATCATCAACCAAATTGATCACTTCAATCAACAAAATGGTGAAGTGATTTCAGAATTATAAATTCTGCTGCCGTACGTCCCACTGATAAGGGGGTAAAATTCAACCACCAGCAGCTGCTGCAAGTGCAGCAGGATCGCATCACATGTTTTCCTTCCTCTGGCTCATGGTATTTATCTATGAGAATTGCCTATTCGAGGCCGAGCAACTCTTCCTGTATATGCTCATAAACTTGGCTACAAATTCTGCACCATTAAATTTAAAAACTTATTTGTCAACCACTGAGTTAGTTCTGTTCTAAAAGTAAGGGTTTGAGTTTCAATATTGTCGTAATTAAGCACACACGTAGGACTGAGCTAGCTATATATTCTTGTGGTAGACTTATTTAAATTAATACCTTCTAACTTTAGCAAGGCACTTGTTCCTGTTGGGAGTCTCTTATCCTGCAAATCAAACTTGAAATAATCATTCATCTCTTTTTCTTTTTCCCGTTTTTCTCTTTTCGGGTTCAACTTTAAAACTTATATTAATTAATATTAGCCAGTGAACAATATTACTTAATATTTGATACTTACATAGTAAGCATACCAATAGTAGAGTTCCCTTGTCACACTAGCTTCAACTCCCCGAAGGAATTGTTCAACTAGCTTCTGCATAGTTAAAATTCGCTCTTTCTAATGTTAGATTAAAAATATAAGGTAAGCAATATTTTGTACGATGCTTACCAATGTGTATATATATTCAGTACATTACCAGGAGGATTAGTTTAGGATGAACAAAATCTGCCAGAAGTTTTTGAATTTTCCCTCGAACGATAAATAATCTATAGCCAAGACAAAACCACAACATGGAGATTCAGTTCACCATTAATTACTACTGTCATTTATGCATTGACCATATAAAAAGTTTTAACAACATATATTATATAGGTCAATGGTTGTTGCTTGAGGATATATATATAACCAACCAAGTAAGATTGATAATCAAAGAGGGAGTGTACCTCTTTGGCAATGGATCTGCTAAAATATCTGCAGCAAGTTCCACAAGGGCTTCTTCCCATCCTAGTGGAATAGGTTGGTCTTCCAGAAAGGGGTAGCTGAAAATGCATGGTTTCTTTTTGTTAAGTACGTGAAAAATCAGATGAACATAATTTTCTTCTTGTTATCTATCTTACTTGTGTGCTTTACAGGCTTCAAGTGCCATGATTGCCCTCCTTAGATTTTGCTTTGATTTGGTTGCAATCTTAGCAGCAAAGCTCATGGATAGTTCAAATCCTTCTTTTTTCGCTATCTGGATGAGAACCTCCATTACCTAAGGCATAAGAAGAAATAAAAGCGCACAACTCATCAGCAGGTACACCAAAAACTTTTCCAATGAGAATAGAGAATATGTGTCCTGCGACCAAGCTGCACTAAAGAGCCAGCATCAGTCCTTGGACAGAACCTTCTTTTGAGTGTCCCAATAACAGTTTTCCTCAACGCTGACAAATAAGTTATCTTTCACTTTCAGGATGCCTCTTAAAAGGAATCATTGTTCAATGTTGAACATGTGACAATGTGATTGCCGTGAGTCTTACTCAGCAATGCTTCATTCATTAGATTCCTTGAGAACTTTAAAAGAACTTGAATCAATGATAATACTTAAGCATTGCCAAGCAATTTGCTTTCCAGATGTGGATCAAATGCAGACACATGGAAAAACTTCAGAGAAAATTTTCAACACAAGAAAGAATTTTTTAAGATTGTGGAATCAAGAAATTTACATCCATTTTACAGCCTGCTTCTGCAAGTTCCTAACTTGTAATAAATATTTTGGTATTAATTTACAGCAGCGAATATTCCAACCTAGCCATATGGGACTGTGAGGCGAAATTCTTGTTTCATATGACCAGTACTTGTATCTGCCAAGATCAGCAGCAAAATGAAAAAATAATACAAGCCTGGGACTTGAAGAACATACAGATTTTCTCAAGTAACCTTTTTGGGTATCACAAACACTAGTCCTAGAAGCTGGTTGCAACTGAATGGAGACTTTGTGTTGACCACACAAGGATTACAAACAAATGGACTAGTTGGCATGAATATAACTTTAGATTTTTCTTTTAATTAGACAAATATTTTGGGGTTTGGATGTGTAATTATCCATACTTAACTGCAAATGAAAGAGAGATATGTGATATACTAATTCAGAAAATAGAAATGTGAAGGGATAGCAAAAAGACTAGTTGGTATGCTTACTTCATGAGTTACAGGAGCTTCAACCTTAATAATTTTGCAGCGGCTCTTCACAGATTCAAGTATATCCACATCATCCTCACAGCAAATGATAAGTTTGCAAGAATCTGAGTAACAGTCCATGATCCATTTTATTAGGTGCTGTATGTTCTCTGCGGCTTTATCAACATCAAAGAGAACCAATACTGCAATTCACATAATCTGTCACTTTGTTAATAATTTCCAAGAAGAATGTTAAAAGGGACTAGAATCAAAATATTAATATGATCATGGAGGTGGACCTTTATAATCTGCCTTTGTAGGAGCTGTGCTGATTTCAGGGGTGATTGCGTGCTCACTGCTTATTTGCTTGACCAACGCTGTTAAGGCATATGCTGCTTTAGGCTCTAAGTAAACATTGAGCTCCACATGGTGAGGACTTGAGCTTACAGGAACAACTACTTGGATTGGCCTTGATTCCTGCCCATATAGCAATATAATAAACTGAAATGAAGAAATTCATTAAAGAAGTAAGATGAAAATCATGTTTTTTCACTTAGAGAATCAACATAAAGATAGCTGAAACTTCGTGGCTTCCTAAGAAACCCAGCCCAGTTCATATCTGAAGATGCCATTAATATCCAATTAGTGTCATTATTGGGCTATTGTAAGGCCAAAAAACCAAACAAAGGGATTTCTGATCAAGCTATGAAGCTGGGGAGACCAAAGCATATCTTGACGAAATAAGGACACTAAGGGAGGACCCCAGTGAATCGAATAATGTAGTCCCTATGTAGCATGCTAAACAAGCTTCCTGCATAAGTACTACTTTTATCTACTTTCAACATTGATACTTCTGAATTTACCTCAAATGAAAGGCATAAGCGTACAAATTTGTTGCATCTGTATCCAGCATTGACTCAAAGTCCAAATTGAGGAAAGTTTAAAGTTTAAGCCAAAAAAATGAATCAGGTTTGAGTATGGACTTGCTTTGGCGAGCATTCAATTATCCTATATTTCAGATTCTACATGGACATAAAAGCATGAAAGGATCCATCAAAAACTGGACATACCAGAATGTGAAAGTATCGTAAGTTATGTGATATCTGCAGAAAGGAATGAAAGCTTCAGCTATGTATCCAAATTTAACTTTATGGTTATACAATTATGCGTTTAGTAAAAGGGAACGTACATTCCAAACAGGATCCCCATATATCTCACGGAGAAGAGCCATTGTCAGTGCCTTCTTACCAGTACCAGGTGGTCCTTTCAACAAGATGTGTGGAAAAATCTCATTGGTTGCCTAATAACAAAGCTAAAGTAAGAGATCAACAAAATAAATTAAAAAGAAAAAGTAGATTTATAAAGTATATTTATCTTGTCATGCGAAAGAGGAGACCAGTCTTTCGTTGGGAATTTAAATTGGAACTTACAAGTTGCAGGAGAAGCTGAGCTTCTTGCTTGTGGCAAGTGAATCCAATTAAGGAAGCAGGCTGATGTTTATCAGCCCAAAGTGGTCTCAAGTTCTCAACCACAACTGCCTTTTCAATAAATGAAGCTTCATCAAAAGGCCTTTCTTTTTCTGGAGATTTATTGGATGTCTTGCAAGATCCTTTCTTGATGCAAGAAAACCATGCATCTGATTGGCTCTTCCGTCTGTTTACTATGAATTTTCTTGTACTTGCAGTTGTCCTACCACTAGACTCAGTTACATTACTACTCTGCCTGCTTACGGCAGAACTGGAGTTTGTAGTTGTTTGTGACATAGCCCGAGAGTTATGATTGAAACTGGCATTAATCACCTTGGTGCCCTGATGAGAAGCAACAAAACCTGGTGGCTTTGGGAGAAATGTTGTTGGATTGGCTGTACCATTTTTTGGAAAGACAACATTATTCTTAATGGCATTATAGTCCCTTGAAAAGAAAATATCCCCGGGAGAAATGGAATCAGTGCTGTCATAGTTGGAAACATGACCATTAAACCCTCCAGATATTTTAGCATTTGCAACCATTTCATTGATCTCACCCACTGAAGGGCCATGTTTATGAGAAGCATCCTTGTCCTCTTGAGGGATAGGGGAGAGAATCCTGTCTTGTTTCTTTTGCCCCCTTTGATCATAGTTGATCTGCTGCTCTTTTTCCCTCAGCCTTGCTCTAGGAGCAGATGCTGCCCTCCTATTGCTACCATAAGTCGATCTCTCTCTCCCTGATCTACTCATCATATCATGATTTGCCTGCAGCCCATCATCCAAACCATGGCCCTCATCTCCTGCGGCTGCTTTGTAAGGAGAAATATATCTCCTGCGCTGATCAGATACTGGAAAGGGACTGATATTTTCTCTATTGTTATAATCAGGATTAGTCCTGCGTTCAGATTGCGAAAATGGACAAGCATTTCCACTATTATTATTGTTGTTGTTATTATGAGCTGGATTAGTCCTCCTTTCAGACATAAAAAATGGACTAACATTATTATTTCTACGAAGATCAGAATAGGTTCTACGCGAAAAAGGGCTTACATTTCTGCGAAAATCAGGATTAACATTACCATTCTGATCTCCACGTGGTTTATATGGGGACTTGCTATGCCTCCTTCGAGCAGGACTACTCTCCATCTCTGCAGGCATCATTGATTGCAGCCTGCTGGTGACACTCTGCAGAGGAATCTTGCTCCTGCCAACTTCATCATACCCGTTATTAATCTCGGACTGTCTATTGTTATTATTCCCACGCCTTGGACTGTCGACCCACTCGGTCTCTGTATCCGATGGCTCATACCCGCTTCTTCTCCTGTTTGACCGCAATGAGCTCTCCATACTTGACGTTGACACCTATATATATATATATATTTTTTATTTTTTTTTTGCCCTCACAAAATGGATTAATTAGATACCCAAATTATATTTTGAAAGCATTTTCTGTGTCTCTCTCTCAGAGACTGAAGCCACTTAATTACCTCGTATTTGAAAACATTCTGAAAGTAAAGTGAAAATGGAAGTGATGAATTGGGGAGGCTGAAATATAGAGGCACCAAAACTAAAGAGAGATGTGGATTTTGTCTGAATGATGGATGAATCGAAATTCTTGAAATGGTTGATGGTGAGAGCATAGTCGATGTTTATATTTGAAACAGCGATCGATGTCCACAAGGCCGTAACATCGGTAAAGACGATGAAATAATGTGATGTGATCGATCATGCACAAAAGTTAAAAATACCAATGATTAACGCACACTGGCACGCATAATTAACACCGGCCACATCGCCAACGCAAGCTTAGATACAGCATGTATATATCATTATTCACAAACGATGAAAACTACCAAGGTCAAGGTGGTGTACTGTTCTTTAATTTCCCTGCAATTTCCAAGGTTGGCATCCAAAGGGACTTTTGTCGTGTCGAATCCTTCGTTTGTCGCCAATGGACACGAACAAAGACATCTCCCATGCACTTTGGCATTTCCACTACATACCAGCTGGGGCTGGATGGACTCGGTATGGGGGGAGAGGGAATATTTAAAAAGTTTGTACAAAGCCCTCGTTCGTATCCATATGTAGTAGTGTAATAGAGCTTGGCCGGTTTTTAATGCAGAATCACATAATTAATATTGCTAACTCCTTCGTTTTCTTGTTAAAAAGAGTGAAGACTCTCTCTCTCTCTCTCTCGTTTCATTTGGATCCTCTATAACCAGTACTTTTTAACTTTGGATTTTATTTTTATTTATTAATTTGATCTTAATTTGTCGTCGATCATGCTTCCCATTATATCCCTTAATAATTGCACTTTAGATCATCTATTTTATTCTGTATTTTATCTTACATTTTAATGTGATATATATATGTCAAGGGCTAGTTTTCTTGGAGTTATGTGATTATAAATGATATACAAATAAATAAATATATTTTAAATATATCAAGATAAAGTAATATAATATCACATTTGGTTGATAAGATTAACTGAAAAGTAAATTAAAACAAAATATATGATTTTATTATTATAACCTTGTATTATTTATTTTAATATATCTTTTTATATACTAATCAAGGATAACATGATCTTTTTAAATCTTATCCAATCCAAAAAATATATATCAAGCCCTCACCTCTTGATTTATATTTCAACTTAATACAAGGCCAATGACTTATCATGGGCTCTATATCAAGGCAAACAAATAATAAATTAGGAGTGATTATGCATCTATCAAATATATTCAATTGAAGCAAACAAGCCCCAAGTGTATTTGGTTCCTAATCAATTTTTTTAAAAAAAAAATATTTAATACACATGCCGTAAATTCATACAATAGAATAGGAAATGAAACATATACTGAAATAAAAATTTTAAACCGTAATAATTGAGTTTACATTTGACTTCCGCTGCCATGCATGAATATACAATGGCAAACAATGAGTGTTCCTTGACCTCCCGTGAGAAATACTATAAGCAGCTCCAGTCTGTAGAATTTTAAATTTGACATGCATAAAGAAATTATTTAAAGGTTTAAGTTTTTGAATATCAAATGGAACTCCTAGAAGGTAATTTTTAATATGATCAGTTTCCCTCCTTGAGCGATCAATTCCACCACAACGCTCGCTGCTCTAACTAATTGTCCATCTTTTTTAAGTGTGATTTTTATTTTATGTATGGCTGTGTCTAGGGGCATATCAGTTGAGGTAGATTCACCTTTTTTATCTAACAAAACCCCTTCCAAAATTGTACAATGCCTTCTCCTACAAAGAGAAACTTATATCCCAACCCTCTTCATAATTCCATCAATTAATCGTCTATCAAAAAAATGAGTTAAGTCAATTCCTTTATTGATCCAGTAAAAAATATTGTATAAAAAGCATCTATATAAGCACGATTATATATATGACCAATCATATAGGACATTTAGAATTTTATCCCAATGATTTCCCTTCAAACCCTCTTTTAACAACTGAATTAATTAAGTCGACTTTCACACTTTTTTTCCTTGTAACACCTTCAACTAGGCCTGTAAATGGGTAGGGTATCACCCTACCCATACCCATACCCTAAAATACCCAAACAAAAATACCCAATTTTTACCCTACCCTAAAATACCCAAAAGAATGAGACCCTAATCCTACCCTACCCTAACTAACCCAAGACCCATTGGGTCTAGTTTATTATACTTATGTTTTTAATGTATACACTAATTTTCTTAATATATACTAAAAATATTATTTTGCATATGATAACAAAAAATAATTTTTTTTCTATATTTAATTTAATCATTAAATTTAAATTAATTAATTTTAAACTTTTTACTAATTAAATTAACTATTTTATTAATATAATAGTTAAACTTTATTAATATTATTAGCAGTTAAACTTTTTGCTAATTAAAAAAAATACAGTTTAAAAGTAGTTAATTAAAACAGTTCATAAAAACAGTTTATTAAAAAAAAGTTAATAAAAACAGTTAATAAAAATAGTTTATTAAAAAACATACAGTTTATTAAAAAAATAGTGAATAAAAACAGTTTATTAAAAAAATACGGTTTATATACAGTTTATTAAAAAAATAGTTAATAAAAACAGTTTAAGAGCAAAAACTTTTTCTATATTTAATTTTATAAAAACAATTAATTTCTATATTAATAAACTTTATTCATTAGCAAAATTAATTTTATTAATTGTTTTTATAAAAATATTTATTCCATTATTAATTTTATTAATAAAAAGTGTTCAACTGTTGCTATGCTATTTCATTTTAAAAAAAAAAAAATTGCAATCTCAATTTATTAATTTTATTAATTTAGTTTAATTTTTAATAAAAAATTTATTTAGCTCATTCACATATTTATAATTTT
Source organism: Jacaranda mimosifolia (assembly GCA_018894105.1). NCBI lineage: Eukaryota > Viridiplantae > Streptophyta > Magnoliopsida > Lamiales > Bignoniaceae > Jacaranda > Jacaranda mimosifolia. The sequence goes on along the minus strand of CM032133.1, from coordinate 382,094 downwards.
TATACATAAAAAGTTTATCATTAATATAAATTTGATTTCGGTATAAACAATTTTTAGGTTCATAAATTAAATTTAAATATAAAGTAATGGGTAATGTATGGGTATGGGTACATGGGTAATTTATGGGTATAGACCCTACCCATACCCATTACATTATATTTAATAAGTATGGGTACGGGTATGGGTATGAGTATGACATTTTGGGTCTTACCCTACCCATTTACAGGCCTACCTTCAACCTTAATTTCAGCTCTTTTCTAGAATACATTCATAAGAAAGTCCCTTCAGACTAATTAACACATTTAGAGAACACAATTACTATAGATGGAATATGGTGACAATAGCAAATTAATGGTGTTATCCTTGATCATAAATTAAAATATCATAGGGTCAATCAAGAATCATCCGATAAAATAACTAAAATTATATTTGGTTATGATATCAATTTCTTTTTTTTTTTTTTTCTTTCTTTCCATTTTTTTTATCTATACAGAAAAAGGGTCTTTCTAACAAATACTAAAAATAAAAATAGTTTTCAAATATTATAAATTTGAAACATAATAAAGCATCACCCTGACGCGTGCATTGACTTTATTTTATTTTTTCAAAAATCAAGAGAAAGACATTACATGTCTTATTTAATACAATTCTTTTAAAATGAAAAATGCATTACGTAACAATGTCTTTACTTGAAAAATGTATTGTTGAAATTCAGAAGGATTTATTGTTAAAACTATGAAATAACAATAAATTAATTCAATATAAATTGATAATGAGATTTAATGTGATTCGGCGATGTGCCTAATCTACCTGACAAAGAAAAGAATTTATTGATCTCAAATCAAGTAACAAGTAAAAAAACTTGAATCCCACAAATCTCACAAGAACACACAACACTCTTGTTCTAAACTCCGTCTCGAAAAACTATCTCAAAAGCAGTTAGAATATATCATGTATGTGTCTCGTCTGTTTGTCCCAGAAGAAAACTAATTAAATACCTGCAAAGTAGAGTCCTAGGTGAAGTGGGCATTGCCGCGTGCCAGGCCGCGCGTGTCGGCACGTACAAAACTAACTTGTGCCAAGAAAATCAAATGTTGGGCAAAAAGTTTGCACCAGGACGCAAAAAACTTGTGCGCCGGGGCACAAAGTTACTGGTCACTACGTGCCGAGGTGCAAAAAACTTGTGCTGGTGTGCACAAGGCGTAGTCTGCAAACATTAACCAAATCTAAGCAATGTTCGTATTTGATTCCTGGAACTACCTTAGTCAACATGTCTACCGAATAATCCTTAGTCCCAACCTGATCAACCAACATGACACCTTGAGACACCATATCCCGGACAAAGTGATACCTCACATCTATGTGCTTTGTTTTATCATGAAACGCTTGATTCTTTGACAAGTGTATGGCACTCTGACTGTCACAAAATACTTTAGTGATCTCAAAAGTCATACCTATATCATCGATCAACCCCTTTAGCCAAATGCCTTCCTTGACACCTTTAGCCAAAGTCATGTACTCAGCTTCTGTTGTGGACAATGCAACTAATGATTGCAAAGTCGCCTTCCAGCTAATCGTACAACTTGATAAACAAAACACATAGCCCGTCATGGTCCTTCTGCTGTCCAAATCTCTGGTATAATCTGCATCCACATAGTTAATAATTCTAATAGTAGAGTTCAATCGATTATACCTCAAACATCTGTTTATAGAGACTCTCACATACCTCATGATCCATTTCACAGCTTGCCAATGAGTCTTTCCTCGCTTGTGCATGTATCTGATCACAACATTGACTCTGTGTGAAATATCTGGCCTAGTGCATACCATGGTGTACATCAAGCTACCCACTGCACTAGCATACAACACATTAGACATGTGCTCCATCTCCTATTCAATACTCGGTGATAGATCTAATGGGAGCATGAAATGAGTTGCAAGTGGCGTACTAACTGGCTTGGACTTATCCATCCCAAATCGCCTAAGTACTTTCTCAATGTAATATTGTTGAGACAAGTACAATATTCCTGCGTGTCTGTCCCAGATGATCTTTATGCTTAATATCTTCTTTGCATCGCCCAAATGCTTCATCTCAAATTCTTCACATAACTGAGCTTTTAATTGGTTGATCTCAGATATGTTTCTAAAGGCAATCAACATATCATCAATGTACAACATCAAATATATGAGAAAACTATCACTACAAATTTTATAATATAAGCAACAATCAAATTTGCTTCTTGTATATCCTATTTTGGTAATAAAAGCATCAAACCTTTTATACCACTGCCTAGGAAACTGTTTCAAGCCATATAATGACCTCTTTAAAAGACATGCTTGATTTTGTTTCTTGGAAACAACAAATTCCTTTGGTTGGCTCATGTAGATTTGTTCCTCCAACTCACCATGCAGAAATGCTATTTCACATCCATCTGCTCCAGCTCCATGTCAAACAAAGCAACCATGGCAAGTAAAACATGAATGGAAGTATGTTTCACAAGTGGGGAGAACACTTCATGAAAGTCAACTCCCTCTCTTTGAGTAAAACCCTTAGCAACCAATCGTGCCTTGTATCTAGCCTCTTCAATCTTGAGAGTCCCTTTATTTTTCTTGTAGATCCATTTGCAACCTACAATCTTCTGCCCTTTGGGCACATCAACTAGCTTCCATGTGTTATTCTTTTGTAGAGACTTCATCTCTTTACTCATAGCTGCAACCCATTTATCAGAATCTGGCCTAGAATTTGCCTCTTTGTATGAGACTGGATCATCTCCTACAAACTTCTCGGCTGAACTCAAAGCATAAGCTACTAGATCTGAGTAAGCAAACCGTTATGGTGGTTTGATCTATCTCCTTTCCCTATCGCAAGCTAAGCGATAATTTTGTAGTAGCCTGCTGTTGATTAGGTGGTAGTATGCTCTCACCAGCTTCATCTACCAGCTTCTGTTTCTCCTTTGAAACGTGTGTAATGTCAAGTTCAAACTTCACCTTCTCCTTAACACCCTGTTGATTGCTTTCAGACTGCTCCACCTTTGTCATCATTGCAGACTCATCAAATATCACATCCTTGTTGATAATCATCTTGGAACGCTTGTCATCATTACACCACAAATGATAACCTTTGACTCCATTTGCATAGCCTAGAAATATGCATTTCCATGCCCTTGGCTCAAGCTTCCCATCCTAGACATAAGCATAGGTTGGACGCCCAATTACTCTCAGATTTGAGTAATCAACAGGAGACCCAGACTAAACTTCCATTGATGTCTTGCAGTCCAAAGCAGTTAGTGGTGACCAATTCACCAAATAACACGCAGTGTTAATCACTTCTACCTGAAAACCTTTGGATAATCCGACGGTAAAGAGCATGCATCTAGCTCTTTCCAAGATAGTCCATTCTGCAACTCCATTCTGTTGTGGTGGATGTACAACTGTGCGATGCCTCACAATTCTTTTTTTATCATAAAATTCTTAAAATTCCTTGTTGCAGAACTCCAATCCGTTGTCAGTCCTCAGGTGCTTGATCTTCTTTCCTATTTGCTTCTCAATTAAAGTTTCCATTACTTGAAGTTAACAAACACCTCATACTAATTATTTAGCATGTACAACCATACTCTCTGTGAGAAATCATCAATGAATGTCAGCATGTACCTAGCACCTCCCTTTGAATGAACCTAAGAAGGCCCCCAAAGATCTGAGTGAATGTAATCCAAGGTGCCCTTGGTCCTATGAACTGCAGTCCCGAATTCACCCTGTGTTGCTTGCCAAGCACACATTGCTCACAGAAATCTAGTTCTCCAGTCTTCTCTCCATAAAGCAAACCTCGTTTGCTCAGTTCTAACATCCCCTTCTCACTTTTATGCCCAAGCCGCATATGCCACAATCTTGTATTATCATTGATTGATGAAGAAACTGTTGTAGTACTAGAAGTCGTGTTTCCCTATAATATGTAAAGGTCATTCCACTTGTCTACCTTCATGATGAGTAATGCACCTTTGGAAACCCACAGAACTCCATCTCAAGCTTTGTACTCACAACCATTCTTATCTAGAGTACCCAGGGATATCATATTTTTCTTCAGATCTGGAACATAACGTACATCTTTTAGGGTCCTTACTATGCCATTATGTATTCTAATACAAACTGAGTTAATTCATACAACCCTGCAAGAAGCATCATTTCCCATAAGCACTTTACCACCATCGTATTTTTGATATGTGGTAAACCAATCTTCTCGTGGGCACATGTAATAGAAATAGCCACTATCCAAAATCCATTCAGAGCTTAGTAAAGTTTTGGCAACGTTGAGAACAAGCCTACCATCAGACTCATCCTCAATAATTTCTGCGACATCATCTCGTTTCTGGTCAAAAGTTTCACATGTATCTTTCACCTTTCCTCACTCCGGATAATTTCGTTTTCAATGCCCCTTTCCACCGCACCTAAAACACTTGTCACTATTTTTAGGCTTGGTTCGGGACTTCGATCGGCCTCTGCTCCTTCCCCTTTCTCTCGGTCTCCCTTTCGTCACCAATTCTTCCCCACTTTAACTATTGTTGCTGTCTAGGACATATTTTCTCAACTCGTTGGAATTCAATGAGGCAATTTACATCCTCCATTGAAATCATATCCCTCCCGTACAACAAAGTGGTAATCAAATGCTCAAAAGATTTAGGTAAAGAATATAAGAGAATCAATGTTTGGTCTTCATTTTCAATTTTAACATCTATACTAGCAAGATCCAGAATAACCTTATTGAAAAAATCAATATGCTGAGTAATAGATGCACATTCCTTCATTCTTAATGTGTATAACCGCTTTTTCAAATTTAGCTGATTTGTCAAGGATTCGTCATATATAAACTCTCCAGCTTTTTCCATAAATCCACTGGCGTACTTTTCATGGCGACCTCTCTTAGTACGTTATCCACCAATGATAACACTATAGTACCATAAGCCTTCGCCATGAACTCATCTTTCTCCTCTTCTGTCAACGTTTTCGGCAAGGAATCTCTGCCCTTTAATGCTCTATGTAAATCTTTTTGACACAAGAGGGCGTGAGCCTTCATCTTCCACTACCCAAATTTGTTCTTCCCATCAAATTTCTCTACCTCATACTTCATGCCTGACATCTGATCCAACCTGCTCCGATACCAATTTATTGAAACCCATGAAGATCTATTGTTAAAACTATGAAATAACAGTAAAGTAATTCAATATAAAGTAACAACGAGAATTAACATGGTTCAGTGATGTGCCTAATCTACCCAACAAAGAAAAGAATTTATTGATCTCAAATCAAGTAACAAGTAAAAAAACTTAAATCCCACAAATCTCATGAGAACACCCAACACCCTCGTTCTAAACTCCGTTTTGAGAAACTATCCCAAAAGCAGTTAGAATCTATCGTGTATGTGTCTCGTCTGTTTATCCTGGAAGAAAACTAATTAAATACCCGCGAAGTAGATTCCTAGGTGAAATGAGCATCCATCGCGCACTGGGGCACACATGACTTGTGCCATGGCATGCACAAAACTGACTTGTCCCTAGAAAATCGAATGTTGGGTAGAAAGTTTGCACCCCAGTGCAAAGTTACTGTTCACTAAGCGCCGGGGCGCAAAAAACTTGCACTAGGGCGTACGAGGCGTGTTTTTCCCTGTTTCTTGTCGTGCTGCGCACCAAAGCGCACACATCCTTGCACCTCGGTGTGTGGCATCCTACCAACACACGTCTGGGTGTGTTCCTCGAACCAATTTCAACCGATTCGCTCCATTTCTTTTGTTCTTTGTCAATTAAGCCCCAAATTTCAAGGCAAAATCAACATGTATATTTTAATTTTGAAAAACTTTCACCTAAAACATATTATCACCAAATATTCAAGTTTTTTGCAAATATGAAAAATGTGAGAGCTAAGTGCCCCTTTGCTTTTGTTTTCAAAACCTGTTTTTATTTTCTCTTAAAAATGAAAATAGAAAGTTATCAACTTCTCCCTTATTCTCACGAATATTTTTATTTTCAGCACATTTTTTCAAACACACTCTTACAACTCATTTGTTTTTATTTTTTGGCACTGATTTGAAAACCGGACTGGACCGGTGACCGGTGGCCTGTCCGGTCTGGTTGAAGCCTTAAAATCGGTGGTGGTCAAAACCAGTCAAAAATTGGTTGAACTGGTCAAAACCAGACCGGTTTATTCTTCTTCTTCTTCTTCTTCTTTTAATTTTTAATTTTTAATTTTTTTTAAAAAAGTAAAAAAAGAAAAGAGAAATTGTGAGTTGAAAATGATGATTAAAGATTTTGGACATATAATTTTTTGAAACATGAATTTATTTTCTTAAAATTTAATGAAGTGGTAGTTGTATGTGAATATTTATGTTTAATTTGTTATTTTATTTTGTTTAATCTCTCTTAAATTATGTTGAATATTTAGCGTAGAAGAATTTATTTTTATTTGGAATTGAAGTTTGAAATGAATGATTACTTAAATTAATATGAAACATTATTTTTTATTTATTTATAATTGACTAATTGTGAAATAGTATTATTTTCTAAAAAATGTACTTAAAAATAAGCGAGTTGAATTTTTTTTCAAATAATATTCTTTCTATGTCAATTGAAAGTTTTATTTTTTGGTATTATTAAAATATTATATATTTATAAAATTAAATATAATTATTACGTCATACTGGTTCGACTACTGTTCGAACCAGATGAACCGATTGAACTAGTAAACAGTAAGGTCACCGGTTCATTGTCCGGTCCTATTTTGAAAACATTGTTTTGGGCTTATTTTCACAGACATTTTCATTCTCAAAATATTATTCCAAGCTCTCTCTCTCTCTCTCTCTCTCTCTCTCTCTCTATTTTCACACACTTTATTTTTTTTACTCTCATTTGCACGATTTTTAATACAAAAACACATTCATATCCAAATATAACTCATTTTTCAACATTACATAATCATTACATTTTAAGCAAAACATTCAAACAATATTTCATTTTCAAAAACACATCTATAAAACTTTTCACTATTCCTTTTCACTATAAAATGAAAATGTCTCCAAAAAACAAATCCAAATAGCCCCTTACAACCTCTTTCCATTTTCATACTTTATTTTTTTATACTCTCATTTGCACGATATTTAATACAAAAATACTATAATATCCATATACAACTCATTTTCAAGCATATACAATCATTTCATTTTAAACAAAATATTCAAACAATATTTTATTTTCAAACTCACACTTATGACTAACTTTTCACTATTTTTTTTCATCAAAAAATGAAAATGCCTCTAGAAGACAAAACCAAACGGATAGTAAGAGGATATGAAAAATGGGGTGAATTTGTTAAAGAAATTGGGGCCGATCACTTTTTGACTCTGAGGCCCAAAATGTAGTGTTTGAACAATTAACAAGGGAATAACTTTGTAGGCAACTTCGATTAAAAGAATAATTGAGATTGACGAAAAGAGGAAAGCATTGCTTTTGATTTTTTTGATGGAAAAGGAAGGCATTGCTTGCATGCTGCTGCATGGCGACAAGACATCAACTATATATCAATATTTTCAAAACAACTTCGCATAAATATATATTATATTTTTTCTCTTATGGTAAAAAGTGAAGGTACTACATGGTGCAGCTAGCATTTTTATTACTTAATTTTGAAAAGTAAAGTCGTATAATAGACCATATTAAATAATCTAGTGTAACAATTTATAAAAATAATTTGCCTAAACTATTAACAATGACGTGGACAGATTTTATATATACACATTAAGTTTGTATTACAATACCTAATGCAAAAAATTAAAGGGCCGAATGTCCTAGTAGTTTTTCAATTTCAAAATTTTCCAAATTAGTAAAAGATAAATTACATTTTTTATTTAATGTAATGTGTAGATTTGTTTAAAAAAAAAAAAAAAGAAGAGTTGCTAAAAAGAAAAAATAAATATTTCATTGTGGCTTGGTTTGTAATGTTTTCTAACAGCGTTCTCCATGCTTCTTACATGATTGGCCAGACGGTTCTACAGGAGGAGCCTACTGTATGGGTGTCTCCTCATGTACTGGGGTGTATCAATGGTAGGATTTGGCATTGATCAGGTAATATTTCCTGTTGGTGACTTTCAACATTTTTTGATGTTGGGGCATTTGATTGCTAGGTTTGCAAGCTCTCAATCTCATTTTTAATCTCAACGTTACTTCTTCTTCCTTTGAGTTTTTCACAGACGGCGCCAAAAAGATGTTACTCGAAAATGGAATGAGGTCCCTTTTAGAAAACAATAGAAGTGTTGGTTCATTTTTTTAGGAACGTACATAGAAAGATATGCTCCTCACGAGCTCTTCCACTTTGAGAGTTTCATGAATGATCTTTTGTTCCCAATTTCTGTTGTAATTGGCATCAAATCAATTGGAATTTTTGTTTAATTACATGTTTAAGAAGTAATTAAACTTATGGATAGATGCCAATTTGGTTAGAATCCGTAAGTGTTGTGTAAATATGAAAGGGGAGACAAAATGACAAAAGATTATGTATGTGGAAAATCTTACATTGCTTGTGAGACAAAGTATGGGGGAATAAGTGAAAGTATAAAAGGTTATTTGTCTGATACAAGACCACTTATCCCACATTGAAAGTTTACCCAATGGAAATACATTTTATATATGGTTCAAGTATTGATGCTCGGTAAAATATCAACTAAGGGACTTATGGGGGTGTGTCCACATGCGTGCTGCTGCTGCCCACTTGGCTCGGGTGATGGCGATGGCAATGGGCATTTGGGTGAATTGTCTCGAGTCTCTGTTTAATCTTTTTATTGAAAATTCCAATTTTGTCTAGAATTTTTGTTTTGCTAGCCGTTTCTGCAGTTACAAAAATTGCCAGAAATGTTTCTGGAGTTACTAGTTCAATATATTTGGTTCAAAATGAATTTGGACATACTTTACACATTTGTTCTATAATGAACCTAGACATCCTTCAGGCTTCTCCCCCTCGCCTATATATAGTTGTTGCTACAGGCAGAATAAGACACAACTAAGAAAATCTCTTCTCTCTCTCCGATATCTATCTTTCTCACATAGTGTTGCTTGTCTCTTTCTTGCAATTGAGTGGTGTTCGAGATGAAGCTTTTTGGGCTGCACCAAAAGGCTTTTGAGACTGTCTTATTTTAGAGAAAGTTTTGTTGTACCCTTTGCACTGGTAGGGGCGATAATTTCTTCAAAGCAAATCATATTCTGGTGATTCAGTCTAAGTTCTGTTACAATATAGAACTTTAAGATAATTTCTCGATTTATATATTGATCTTCGTATTTCTGTTCTTATATTCCAAATTAGTATGCTTGCTTTGGTTTATGCTTATGTTAAACTAAATTGCAACTGAATAGTTTTTGGAATTTTTGTACTAGTGTTTTCTATTTTCTAAAATATTTATAATATTGATTTTACAAACACTGCCCTTGTGATTATAAATTGTTTTATAATTTCTTTATAAACTGTTGTTTATAATTTGTGTTAACAATAATTTCTATCTGGGATTTAATATTTATGTATTATAGTTTTCATGAGTTCAAACTCATTAGAGTTTTTTTGCCCTTTTTTTACGGACTTGATTGTCCTTTGGTACAGTTAATTAATTTTAAAGTTCATTTATTATTTTAAATTAATTTATCTAATTGTCTTTAAGATAAATTTTAGTTATTAAAAAAAAAAAAAAAGGCATCACATACAGATAAAATTTAAAGTTTGCTTCCGCAACTTCTTAAATTGAGAAATCACATAGAAATGCAACTAGATACAACTCTTCGGGGAAAAAGAAAAATCAAAGAAGCACCTGAAGCAGGGAAGTATTCAGAGTGGATAAGAGAGTCGAAAACAACCGTGATATAGAGGGAAGAGGGTTTTGCTTCGGAGTTTTTAAATTTGCGGCACAATTCCATCTGTTTACCTTCGTGATTCATTAAGCCAACAGAAATCCGTTGTAGTCTAGATGGTTAGGATATTCGGCTCTCACCAGAAAGACCTGTGTTCGAGTTCCGGCAACGGAAATGTTTTGGGTATTCAAGCCCATCGGCCCACGACAGGTTCAGGTTGGGTTCAATAAGAAGAGTTTTTAGGAAACAACTGACAAACATATGTTTGCTTGTACTTTTTCACTTTTATCCTCAAATCCTTGTTTAGGCTTTAGACCATTTATCATTTCGATATAGTTCTTGGGCATGTCTGTCTTTTTCATTTATATTTGCTTAAGTATTGATGTTTAATTTTCAAAAGTTAATAAATAATGATTTGGTTGCCTGATTAATTAGGAATTTAGGATATGCAACTTGGGGTTGGTTAGGGTTCGATACCTATGATTTTAACTTAATATTCTACACTTTTAAAAAAATTGACACGTGTACAAATAATTTTTTAAAATTATTAATAATTAAGTTAATTTAATATACTAACTTTTTCTAATTAAATTAAAAAGTAAAATAGTTTTTAATATGAAATACCTTAATTATCCTTATCAAAAGTTAATATATAACTAAAACAAAAAATAAAATATAATTACCTACAGAATAGAAAAATAAAAAAAAATAAAATTTAAATTAAACAAATTGAATCTTCATCCCAAATTGAACTTGCCGGAAGACGATGGCCGTGATGCAAAAATTCATCAATTATCATCCAACCACCAAGCGCATCTGGTTTTCTGAGCCCAGCACTGGTGGATTGCCACTACACCACGCAATTGCTTTCGATGCTTTCAGTGGCTAAAACGAAAACCACGCACGCCGTACAATTGGCCACGGTCTTGCTTCTGATTTTCGTTGACGGATGTGGCTGGTGCATGCCGGGGTGAAGAACAGAAATTGGAACACTGGTGGGGTGGGCAATTCGGCAGGTTCAATTTGGGATGGAGGATTCAATTTGTTTAATTTAAAATTTATTTTTCTTTTTTCTTTTTTTATTTTATAGGTAATTATATTTTATTTTTTGTTTTAGTTATATGTTAACTTCTGAAAAGGACAATTAAGGTATTTTATATTAAAATTATTTTACTTTTAATTTAATTAGAAAAGATTAGTTAGTAAATTAATTTAATTACTAATGATTTAAAAAAACTATTTGTACAGATGCCATTTTTTAAGGTGTGTAGGATGTTAAAGTTAAAATTATAGGTATCGGACTTTAGCCAATCCCATGTAACTTAGACATTCCAAATAATTTAGTTTGCATAGGTATGGTAAGTTACAACAGATTTTCTAGGGTCCTGTACCCATAGTTCTAACTTGTCATCACATACCTATTTTTTAACCATTTATATCAATTTGATTTAATTCTCACATTCGAACTATCATAAAGTGAAAATTCATGGTTATTCAATGGTTCTTCCATGGAACCATCTTCTTTTAAAATTAAATTATATAAAATAAAATAAAAATCATTACCCTTCCAATGCTTAATGACTAAGTTAACCTTATTAATTTTAATAAATTAAAAACCCTCTTTTCTTAATATTAAATCCTAATTCGATCAAAAGAAAATAAAAAGAATGAAATAAACATTAAGAGACGAATTCAATCAGAAGAAAATCAAGAAAAATTCATTGTAAAAAGGCACTGATTTTCTTCTCCTAATATTAAACACTAATTCAATCAAAAGAAAATCACATAAAATAAACTCTAAGAGGCGAATTCAATCAAAAGAAAATTAGGGAAAATTCATTGTAAAAAGGCACTGAGTTTCTTCTGATTGAATTCGTTGTAAATGAATAAGGAATTAATATTAGTATTAATATAATCTTTATTATTATTAATATATTACTAATCATATTATTAATATTAATTATAAAAGTAATACCATTAATGATATTAATATATACACATATATTTATATAAATATATGTATTATATACATAATACAAACACATATATACATTTATATACATCCCATCATCCATCCACCCCCAGCCCTATCTACGGCCGCCGGCCACTGGCCCCCAACCCACTACCGCTAATCGGCCCCCCAAGCACCCGGTTGGCCATTGACCATGGTAGTCGTGAGTCAGGCGGCCAACAGGCTTGCCATGGCCACGCGGCTGCCTGGGCATGGCAAGCTTGTTTAGGCAGTCGTTCCTAGAAGTTTGGCAGCCGTGGCGATCGCCTTAAACTTCCAGGCATTGGCCGCTGCTGCAAGCTTCCAGGCACCGCGCCTAGAAGCTCGCCCGCTGGCCATGGGGGGGTGGGGGAGGGTAGGGGTTGGATTCTTTTTTATTTATTTATATATAAAAAATTAATTAAATTATTTTAATTGTGTAAGATAAAATTTTGTGGTTACATGGTAGAATATGTTTTTTATTTGTTAACTTAGAAGATAATTATAAATTATATATATTTATACAAATATATGTGTACATTTATGTGTATATATAAATACATATCATAAATTCAAAAGTCATGTGGGCACTAACTTTTTTGCCAATATGGCAAAAAAAAAAAAATCCCATGTAGGTGTCAACTTAGCAAAATCCCCAATTTCAAATCACTCTGGCTCGACGTGTTAGATTTTTCGGTCAAAATTTTCAATTCCGGCTACAATCAAACTAAATGTGTAAATTTTTTTGTACTTACATGACTAATTTTTTAATTGTGTAAAATATAGAGCTAAATTGAAAATTGGGTAAACTTATAGGATGAAAAAATTAATTTTCACTATTAGGAAAAAAGGGTTTTTAATTTATTAAAATTAATAAGGTTAATTTGGTCATCGAGTATTGAGAGGATGATGATTTTTATTTTATTTTTCATAATTTAATTTTAAACGAAGATGGTTCCATAGAAGAACCATGATTTTTCACTTTATGATGGTTCGAATGTGGGTTAAATCAAACTGATACGAACAGTTACAAAATAAGCACATGATGACAAGTTAGAACCATGGGTATGGGACCCTAAAAAACTCGAAGTTACAAATCGTATGCTGGCTGCCATTATGCATTTGTATTATTTTTGCATATAATTGAACTTTTCAAATTCTTAGAGTTTCCAATTTTAAAAATAAAGATAATTTTAATAATTAAAATTGAGAACAATTTTATTATAAATTATTGGGTTTTGAAATGATTTCAAAATTAGCTGAGCTTCAACTCCATCATTTCTTAATTAGATAATTTGGCAAAACATACCACAATTTCTTCATATTCTTATTCAAGGTCACCGATTTTTAAAATTCTAACCATACAACTTTTCTAAATCATAAAAAAGATACATAAGAGATAAGAAAATAACAGTAAGTTGTGAAATTACAAATAAATATGAAAATGGGATGAGGATTCTCATTGTCACATGAGGTCCACATACCTCATACAGAATAATAATAGAATTTACTCTGAAGAAGCAAGCAGAGCGGACAATAAGGTAAAGAAACCAACCATATATAGCGAAAACTAAATACAATAATGCAGGGAGAATAGACTTTTATTGCTTCCAAAGAATTTGGGCGTTATCTAAGTATTAATCTTTCTGCAGTTCTTCCGGATTTCTCCCCTGGAACCTGTCAATGGAGAAATATTTCCCATCTTGACCATGGACTTTGCAAATTGCTCAAAGAAAAGGTGGTTATGGGCAGCATATTTCTTCACTAGCTCCGCTGATGCTCTATTGCTGGTGACGAGAACTTGGTCCGAATTCAAGAGGCCCTTGAAACTCAGCAAATTCTTGAAGTAGCTGTTATCAAACTTTGTGGGGGAGACAAAGTCCAAGAAAAACAGATTCTGATCACCGCCGGATCTTGGACACCTGGTTCGCAACTGGGCTGCATAGGATTGATCCAGGGTCCGGTCAGGTTGAGAATTTCCTGATTGGTTATAGAGCCTTTGTCTGAAGCTGACACATCTTGAATTTCCAATGGTGTGGCTTCCTGAAAGGAGGATTTTAATCTAAATATATATCATATATGGTATCGATCGAGTTGAAGTTAAAGCCATTCATCAACAGCATGAAACCTGTCTTATTTAGTTATATTCCGAAACAGAAAATAGAAATTAGAAATGATCTTATTAAAATCTTTTTACCAGATAATGCCACAAGATCAACAATGTCAAGGCCTTGCAGCTTAAACTTGGTGAGGATGGTCTGGAATGTGTTGTTAGGAGCAGGAATGTTATTGTTTGAGCCACTCAAACTGGCACTTCTGGAATCCCTTCTTCCCAACGGAACCACCCAGCTAGGCCCTCCAGCCTGAGCACAGTGCACACACAAAGACAGAAAAAGAACAGGACTTGATGATCAGGTAGTACGTAACTTCAAAATTTAATTTGGCTCTTCCAAAATATAAATTCTTTCATGATTTTACACTCACGAGAACGGTGGAATCCCTAGCAGCCAGAGCCATAATATCGGCACAAGAAACTGTTTGAGGGCACTCTTTCTCTAGTGCAGATTTAATCTCATCAAACACTTCAAATCCACGAGCTGAATTCCTGTTAGGATTTGATCTCTTTTCACGGATTATGCCTCCACCGCTGTCCAAAAGGATTGATGCATCACACCCCTACTTATATTGTCAACACAAGAAAAGAATACTAAATTACTTATTTCTCGTTTTACATGTACATTTTAACATTGTAGTAATAGAATGTGACATAACATTATTGGTACTGATAGCAAACCTTGACAAAGCAGTCATGAAAATGAAGCCTGAGAAGTGAAGCAGCCATACGAGCCTCTTTTGCAACGGCCTTTGCAACAATGGACTTAACAATTTGTTGTGCTCGGGGGCATGACCGGTCATAGAACTGTGGGTAAAGGCAGCCTCCTTTTGTTTTATGACAGAAGCACAGAGGTGCAAAAGTGATCGCGAGCAGAGTTGAAACCATGAATACTTTGATGGACTTAGCCATTGTTTGTTTATTACAGGAATACTATAGAGAGAAAGGTTTCGGAGGAAAGAGTTTCTATGATGAAATTTGGTGACAAAACACACAAATTTATAGAGTTCACATCAGAGAGAGAGAGAGACAGACAGACAGAATACAGGATTTGGTGAAATTTTTGAAGGGGGATTTGGTGGGATTTTGAGTTAAAAATTGTTACTTGGTCCATGATAAGAATTCGTATACGCATGTCTTTGAGTAGTCCGGCCGATCCTTACCTTGATGTAGAAAAAATTATACGGTTTGGAAAAGTAGCTTACAAGTACTAAAAGTCCAGATGGCTTTATTTCAACATTTTATAGCTTACAAGTACTACAAGTCCAGATGGCATTATTTCAACATTTTATCTTACGCGTATTGCTGTCCAGTCCCAGATGGTCCATTTCTCAATTCTTGAAACATTTTAATGTGGGAGTTATATGTATATACTATATAGATTGAAGTCATATATAATCATAAAATGCAAAGGAACATGCAGTAAGCTGATTAAGGAACATTTTGAGAAAGGACAAGTGAACAGAGAAAAAGTGAGTGAGAAGATGGGATAAATTAAGGTTGGATTAGAACCACCTAAACCTGCCTCCCTGCTCACAAAATTAATTAGGTTGCCGCAAGTTATGTACAGAAGCTGCAAGAGTATGTGTATGTGACTTTGAAGGTGCGAATCCCTCATTAATTCACATATTATATATATATATATATATTATTTGTAGTTGCTTTAGCAAAAAGTAAGTGAGGTGAATTGCTTGTGGCCATCATGATATATAGGATAGGATGACTGTACATGTTATCAATGTGTGCCGTGTCAAAAGAGATAAAGAAAGGTTTTAGTCTCCAAGATAGTCATGAAAATTCTCTTGGAAGGCCTAGATTATTAATTAGTTGCAATTGCGCTTTCACACTCTGTAAAATACTTATTAGTCATATCTTGTTTTTCAAGCTCGCACACATTAATTTCATCTTCTGAAATTGAATTAAAACAAGAGATATCCCTCTCCACAGTTTAAGGCGAAAATTACATCTTTTCATCAATGTTTTTGGAAATCTGTGCTCAATTGCTAAAAAGTAATTAAGTTACGCTCCTTCAAACCACAATTAATGTTGAAACCCAGGAGGATCTATTGCGAAAACAATGAAATAATAGCAAAGTAATTCAATGTAAAGTGACAACAAGATTTAACGTGGTTCGGCGATGTGCCTAATCCACCTGACAAAGAAAAGGAATTTTATTGATCTCAAATCAAAGTGCAAGTACAAACTTGAATCCCACAAATCTCACGAAAACACCTAACACCCTCCTTCTAAACTCCGTCTTGAGAGAATTACTCAAAAGCAGTAAAGAAGCCCTTGTTTTATGTTCGTGATATTTTCTTCGAAAGAAACAACTAATATTTATAGTCAAAAAGACTACTTTACCTAGGACTAGAAAACCCAATAAAAGAAGGAGTCCTAATTCTAGTCAAACTTGATCTCCTTGTCAAACTTACCTCAATTTCAAGGCAAAATCAACAATTCTCCACCTTGACTTCAAATTTCCATTCATCTTCTTTGTCCCTGCCCCCAATAGGGCCTCTTATCTGAGTCTACAAATATTAATCAAATCCAAGCAATGCTCGAATTTGATTCCTGGAACAGCCTTAGTCAACATGTCTGCCGGATTATCCTTAGTCCCAACTTTGTCAACCAACATGACTCCTTGGGACACTATATCCCGAACAAAGTGATACCTCACATCTATGTGTTTTGTTCTCTCATGAAATGCTTGATTTTTTGACAAGTGTATGGCACTCTGACTGTCACAAAATACCTTAGATATCTCAGAAGTCATACCCATATAATCGATAAGCCCCTTTAGCCAAATGCCTTCTTTAACGCCTTCAGCCAAAGCCATGTACTCAGCTTCTGTTGTGGACAATGCAACTGATGACTGCAAAGTCGCCTTCCAGCTAACCGTACAACTTGATACACAAAACACATAGCCCGTCATGGACCTTCTGCTGTCCAAATCTCCTGCATAGTCTGCATCCACATAGCCAATAATTCTTGTAGTAGAATTCGATTGACCATACCTCAAACATCTGCCTGCAGAGCCTCTCAAATACCTCATGATCCATTTCACAGCCAGCCAATGAGTCTTTCCTGGCTTGTGCATATACCTACTCACAACACTGACTGCATGTGAAATGTCTGGCCTAGTGCACACCATGGCATACATCAAGCTACTCACTGCACTAGCATATGGCACATTTGACATGTGCTCCACCTCCTCCTCAGTACTCGGTGATAGATCTGATGAGAGCCTGAAATGAGCTGCAAGTGGCGTACTTACTGGCTTGGACTTATTCATCCCAAATCGCTCAAGTACTTTCTCAATGTAATGCTGTTGAGACAGGTACAACAATCCTGCTTGTCTATCCCGGATGATCTCCATGCCCAAAATCTTCTTTGCACTGCCCAAATCCTTCATCTCAAATTCTTCACTTAACTGAGCTTTTAATTGGTTGATCTCAGATATGTTTCTAGAGGCAATCAACATATCATCAACGTACAATAGCAAATATACGAGAAGGCTATCACTACAAATTTTGTAATATACACAACAATCAAATTTATTTCTAGTATATCCTATCTTGGTAATAAAAGCATCAAACCTTTTATACCACTGCCTGGGAGACTGCTTCAAGCCATATAATGATCTCTTCAAAAGACATGCTTGATTTTGTTTCCCGGGAATAACGAATCCTTCTGGTTGACTCATGTAGATTTGTTCCTCCAACTCACCATGTAAAAACGCTGTTTTCACATCCATCTGCTCTAATTCCATATCAAACAGAGCAACCATGGCAAGTAAAACACGAATGGAAGTATGTTTTACAACTGGGGAGAATACTTCATGAAAGTCAACTCTCTCTCTCTGAGTAAAACCCTTAGCAACCAATCGCGCCTTGTATCTAGCATCTTCAACACCAGGAATTCGTTCTTTCTTCTTGTAGATCCATTTGCAACCTACAATTTTATGCCCTTTGGGTACATCAACCAGTTCCCATGTGCTATTCTTGTGTAGAGACTCCATCTCTTCACTCATAGCTGCAATCCATTTATCAGAATCTGGCCTGGATATTGTCTCTTTGTATGAGACTGGATCATCTCCTATAAACTCCTCAGCTGAACTCAAAGCATAAGCTACCAGATCTGAGTAAGCAAACCACTGTGGTGGTTTGATCTGCCTCCTCTCCCTATCGCGAGCCAAGCGATAATTTTGTAGTGGTTCATTTTCCTGCTGTTGATTAGGTGGTAATGTGCTATCACCAGTTTCATCTACCACCTTCTGTTTCCCCTTTGATACTTGTGGAGGATCAATATGAATCTCCACCTTCTCCTTAACGCCCTGTTGACCGCTTTTCTGCTGCTCTACCTTTTTCATCATTGCAGACTCATCGAATGTCACGTCCCTGCTGATAATCATCTTGGAGCCTTTGTCATCATTACACCACAAACGATAACCTTTGACTCCATCTGCATAGCCTAGAAATATGCACTTCCTAGCCCTTGGCTCAAGCTTCCCATCCCGGATATGAGCATAGGCTGGACACCCAAATACTCTCAGATTTGAGTAATCAGCAGGAGACCCAGACCAAACTTCCATTGGTGTCTTGCAGTCCAAGGCGGTTGATGGTGACCTATTCACCAAATAATAAGCAGTGTTAATTGCTTCTGCCCAAAAATCCTTGGACAATCCGGCGTTAAAGAGCATGCATCTAGCTCTTTCCAAGATAGTCCTGTTCATCCATTCTGCAACTCCATTCTGCTGTGGTGTATGTACAACTGTGCGATGCCTCACAATTCCTTCCTTCTCACAGAATTCCGGAAATTCCTTGTTGCAGAACTCCAATCCGTTGTCAGTCCTCAAGCGCTTGATTTCCTTTCCTGTCTGCTTCTCAATTAAGGTCTTCCATTGCTTGAAGTTGACAAACACCTCATCCTTATGCTTCAGCAGGTACACCCATACTCTACGTGAGAAATCATCTATGAATGTCAGCATGTACCTTGCACCTCCCTTTGAAGGAACCTAAGAAGGCCCCCAAAGATCTGAGTGAATGTAATCTAAGGTACTTTTGGTCCTATGAACTGCAGTACCGAATTTCACCCTATGTTGCTTGCCCAGCACACACTGCTCGCAGAAATCCAGTTCACTAGTCTTCTCTCCGCAAAGCAAACCTCGTTTGCTCAATTCTGACATCCCCCTCTCACTCATACGCCCAAGCCGCATATGCCAGAGTCTCGTAGTATCATTGATTGATGAAGAAATCGCTGCAGTACCAGAAACCGTGTTTCCCTGCAATATGTAAAGGCCGTTCCGCTTTTCTCCCTTCATGATAAGCAGTGCACCTTTGGAAACCCGCAGAACTCCATCTCGAGCTCTGTACTCACAACCATTCTTGTCCAGAGTACCTAGCGATATCAGGTTTTTCTTCAAATCTGGAACATGACACACATCTGTTAGGGTCCTTACTATCCCATCATGCATCCTAATACAAATTGAGCCAATTCCTACAACCCTGCAAGAAGCATCGTTTCCCATAAGCACCTTACCACCATCAAGTTTTTGGTATGTGGTAAACCAATCTTCTCTTGGGCACATGTGGTAGGAGCAGCCACTCTCCAAAATCCATTCAGAGTTTAGTAAAGTTTCAGCAACGTTGAGAACAAGCCCACCATCAGACTCATCCTCAACAATGCCTGCGACATCATCCCGCTTCTGATCAGAAGTTTCACCTGCATCCTTCGCCTTTCCTCGTTCTGGACAATTCTGTCTCCAATGCCCCGTTCCACTGCACCTAAAACATTTGTCACCGTTTCTAGGCTTGGTTCGGGACTTCGATCGGCCTCTACTCCTTCCCCTTTCTCTTGGTCTCCCTCTTGCCACCAATCCTTCCCCACTTTCACTATCGTTGCTGCCCAAGACATGTTTTCTCAACTCGTTGGAATTCAATGAGGCCTTCACACCCTCCATTGAAATTGTATCTCTCCCATACAACAAAGTAGTAACCAAGTGCTCAAAAGATTTTGGCAGGGAACACAAGAGAATTAAAGCTTGATCCTCATCATCAATTTTAACATCGATACTAGCGAGATCTAGAATCACCTTATTGAAAAAATCAATATGTTGAGTAATAGATGTACCATCCTTCATTCTCAATGTATATAGTCGCTGTTTCAAATACAACCTATTTGTCAGGGACTTCGTCATATATAGACTCTCCAGCTTTTTCCATAAATCCGCTGGCGTACTTTCCGTGGCGACCTCTCTCAGTACGTTATCCGCCAATGATAACACCAGAGTACCGTAAGCCTTCGCCATGAACTCATCCCTCTCCTCGTCCTTCAGCGTTTCCGGCAAGAAATCTCTACCCTTTAACGCTCTCTGTAATCCTTGTTGACACAGGAGGGCGTGAACCTTCATCTTCCACAGCCCAAAGTCATTCTTCCCATCGAGTTTCTCTACCTCGTACTTCATTCCTGACATCTGATCCAACCTGCTCTGATACCAGTTTGTTGAAACCCAAGAGGATCTATTGCGGAAACAATGAAATAATAGCAAAGTAATTCAATGTAAAGTGACAACAAGATTTAACGTGGTTCGGCGATGTGCCTAATCCACCCGACAAAGAAAAGGAATTTTATTAATCTCAAATCAAAGTGCAAGTACAAACTTGAATCCCACAAATCTCACGAAAACACCTAACACCCTCCTTCTAAACTCCGTCTTGAGAGAATTACTCAAAAGCAGTAAAGAAGCCCTTGTGTTATGTTCGTGATATTTTCTTCGAAAGAAACAACTAATATTTATAGTCAAAAAGACTACTTTACCTAGGACTAGAAAACCCAATAAAAGAAGGAGTCCTAATTCTAGTCAAACTTGATCTCCTTGTCAAACTTACCTCAATTTCAAGGCAAAATCAACAATTAAATATATACAAATCTAGAAGAAAAATTATTACTAAGAGAGTAAGGAAAAATTTATTGATTTTATCTTTGTCCTAATTTGATCACAGTTTAATGCTTCCCACTATATCTCCTAATAATTGAGCTTTCATCTGACTTATGTTGCCAATGCCATGCATGAATAATACAATGGCAAACAATCATGAGTGTTCCTTGACCTTCCGCGAGAAATGCTATAAGCAGCTCCGCAGGGTCAATCAAGAATCATCTGATAACATAACTAAAATCATATTTGGTTACGATATCAATCTATTATTTTGTATATTTTTCCATTTTTGATCTATAAGAAAACAGGTCTTTCTAGTAAATATTAAAAATAAAAATAATTCTCAAATATTGTAAAATCATAATAAAGCATGTATGCTGCCCGGATGCATGCATTGACTTTGTTTTGTTTTATTTTTTCAGAATTAAGAGAAAGACATAATTGCATGTTTTATTTAATATAATTTTTTTAAAATAAAAAAGGCATTACTTAACAACGTCTTTACCCAAAAAGTTTATATTTTAATTTGAAAGTGAAGACATTCAATGATATAAAACTTTCACCTAAAACATATATCACCAAATATTAATTTTTTTTTTTTTTTTTTGCAAGTGTGAAAATTGTGACAGCAGAGGATGCGAGGTAATTGTTAAAGAAGTTGGGGCCAATTACTTTTTGACTTTGAGGCCCAAAAGATAGTGTTTGAACAATTAATAAGGGAATCACTTTGTGGGCAACATCAATTTAAAAGAATCATTGCGATTTGGGATCGACGAAGAAAGGAAGGCATTGCTTGCATGCTGCTGCTGCGTGGCAACTGGCGACAAGACACTCAACAGCTATATATCAACATAAAATGCGCATTATATTTTTTCTATTTTGAACAAAAGTGAAGGTACTAAGTAAATGGTGTAGCATTTTTATTGAGGCACGTACACTTTATTTTGAAAAGTAAAGGCGTACAATATTAGACCATGTTAAATAATCTAGCTAGTGTAACAATTTATAAATATAATTTGCCTAAACTATTGAAGATGACGTGGACAGATTTTATGCATACACAAAGTTTGTATCACGATATCTGATGCAAATAATTAAAAGGTCGAATGTCGGTGGAAGTACTTTTTCCAATTTCAACTTCATAAAAGATAAATGACATTTTTTAATATTCCAATTTCAACTTTTCTCAATTGAGTAAAAGATAAATTACATTTTTTATTTGATGTGATGCATAAATTGTTAAAAAAAGAAAAAGAGTTGCTAAAAAGAATGCGATTGAGTGGCGAATCAGTACTTTAAAGGAAAAGAAAATGAAAGAATCGGAGTATTATATATTCATATATAGTACTTGGGAACTTTAGATTTTTATAACAATTTGTAAAGTTCAACAATCCTTTCTCCTTTTTAAGGAAGCGGAGAGAGCTAATCCAGAAAGGATATGCGAATATTAGGTCAACCTGATTGGTATGTACCTGATTAATAAAAATAGGCAGAGAAAGCGTAGAGGAACTACTCCTGTGAAATTATATGGTAAAGGGAAATAGTTTATGTTTATTATGGCTAGCAAAGGGAAATAGCTAGCTGCTTTCATTTTTCTTTGTGTAAAAAAAAGCTGTTATCATTTTCTTTAATTAATTGGAACCTTATCCTGTTATTGGGGTTTTTTAATTTAGGACGACAATAATATATGTCACAACCAAAGTTGGCAGAAAACTGCACCTGTTATATTTTTACCATCTTTATAATTGAGTGGCACTCCCCCGTGTGGATATCATGTTTGAAGTTTACGCAAGGATCTACAATTAATATTGTCTAATGTCTTAAAAATTACAGGCCCCACTAGAAGCGGAGGGGACGAATTAAAATGCCCTCCAACCCGATTACCAAGTTACTCATACTATTTATTAATGGGAAATGGGGCCTGATGGCCTTTGGATCATGACAATTGACAGGAGGTCGGCTAAGGCGTGCTTGAGTATTTTCAGACTATAATGGGCTCTTGAACATTTCCATGTTTGGACAAAATATGTATAGTTTAGTTTAATTATTTAATAACAAGGAAAGACTCTAATCTATGCTCAAAAGAAATGCCAAAGCAAAAGCAAAACGCTCCTATTACTAACGAATTAATAGAACGAATCTTTTCTGTAGCAGACCCATAAATATATTTAAAAAAAAAATAAAAATGAACATAGCAATTAGCATCTCCCCCGTTATAGCATGACAAGAACAAGATGAACATAGCATTATATTAATACGCACTACTATCAAAGACCCTTTCTCATCTCATCATGTCTTTTATTCTTATGTAATATGTAGGTGTAAAATAAAAATACTTAATGGCCGTGATGGTCGTGGTGGCGGCGGCCGCCGGGCAGCTTCTCCTTGATTTTCTCCATAATTCCCTTCTTCTCATGGTGTGGGCGCTCTGCTCCGCGGTAGTCATCATGATAACCGCCGCCTACAGGGGTGGTGGTGGTGCCGGCCCCGCTGGAAAGGGTGGGCGCCAGGTAGCTTCTCCTTTATCTTCTCCTTGAGCCCCTTCTTTCTCCTCCCACCATGCTCGTCATCCTCCGAAGACGACTGTCCCGCGCGCGCATTTCCATCGAAAATTGAACATTAATTAGTATTAAACATGCAAAATATATAATATAATATATAAAAATTAAATGTCGGGTGTATGTGGGTCTTATTGATAGCTATAAATAAATTAAACATAACAACTATAACAGAGTTCCAGTACTGCTAGTAGAATAACAAAAGAAATTAAAGCCAGGCGGGCGTGGGAATTCAATTACATACCGAGCTGCTTGAGCTGCCAGAGCGGTGGTGGTGGTCTCCACCCAGGTAAACGTCAGTAATTCGTGGAGCAGTAAGGCCACTGCCACCGTGAGTTCCATAGGCACCGGTGGTGCTGGTGGTTCCATAGCACTGATCAGTTTTATAAGCTCCGGTGGTGCCGGCGGTACTATACTGGTCAGTCCCGTACTCAGTGGTGGCTCCATAATCTCCCAAAGTATCCCCTCCAGTGGGGTGAATTGGGTTTCCATACTAATCATAGCTCTGCCTTCCGTATTGATCTCCGTGTTGCGCCATATTGCGTTTTCCTTTCTCTTTAATTTCTCAGGCTGGTAATAAGATGAAACAGAAAATATATATATAGATTTTTGCACATGTAGCCTAATTCAATGGATTCGGAGAATTCCAATTTCCATGCATTTGATTTATTATGTAAAAGAACATGAAAGTGAGTAACTTTTGAAAATGAATAACACGAGAGGTTTACAAGTGTACTCACATGAAAACAAATGCAGATGCCACGTAGTCGGGCTAGGGCATCACACTTTTAGCGTGCATGGCAAAATAGAGAGACGTGTGTTCCCTGGCCAGTCACCACAATGGATATTGTTTATTGAATTTATTAAAGGGTTAATAATTTTTTATAATTATAAAAATCTCTCCCCTTAAATTTTCAACATTTATCAAACTTCTTCTCTACACTATCGAGATTTTGGACGGACCAGCAGAATATTTAAATCAACTTAATTCTTATTTTGCTCCTCATTCAATCATCATTTTTAATTTGTTTTCCACTAATTAAATTAACTATGATAAGATTTAAAGTTCAGATCAGACAATATAAATAATAATTAAGTGTATATATATATATAATTAAAAGAGAAAATATTTAACAAAACATCAATTGTACTCCGGTCAACTTCTCCATCAAATCATGGGGTGCTCACTAGCTAGTTTAGTATCTATGTGTATTATCCTCTTGTTTGGCTATTACATGCATGACCTCTCAGAACAAACCCAGCCTGTCGTTTAATAATAATAGAACGTAATATATATTGTGTAGCAAAGTTGGTCGTCTATAAACATTGTTTTTAGGCAAAAGCGTTTATCTATGGGTGGTGGTGCTTTAGCCCTCCAAAATAAATATTAGAGTATTGTCTCAAGCATTATCAGAAAAGAATAATTTGTTTTATATACATTTTCTTAAAATTATAAGATTAAAATATTAAAAGAAGACGTTTTTGAAAAATAATCGGACTTAATTTTAGGTATAAAAATAATTAAAACATTTTTTTATGTTTTAGTTTTCTTTTTCTTTCATAATTTGTTCTTTTTTCTCAAATTTATTTTTCAGTCTTGAATTCCCCCTGGCCCTCATTTTTGGTATTTTTAAGAATGTGGATAAGAAGAATTTCATAGAAAATCGACACCAAAAGGAGAGAGCAAAAGCAACATGGGGTGGGAGTGAAGGAGACTCGAAGAAGAGTGCTAGAAGAGAAAAGATTGGACAATAGAAAGAAAAAAAAAGAGGACTAAAAAAGAAGAGAGAGAGAGAGAGAGTCCTTCTTTTCTTATACTCTTACTATTGTCAAATTACTCCTTTTGCTTGGATATTGCTTAGTACACTCATTGGTTTAATCATAAGCTAAGCAATTCAAGAATTCAATGTAGTTTTTTATTTTATTTATACACACGTACATCAGGAGTCCATTAGGGCCTCCCACATTATGTGGGAGACTAATGCCGCTGGGCCACGGCCACTCGGCAATGTAGTTAATAATATGAGTTTAATTAATTTTTTATCGATTTGAGTGGAATATATACGCATGCCATAATTTGATATTCATGTATTCTTTTAAAAATAACGAATAAGAATCATTTTTATTCTCGGTTAATCAACTACTTACTCTGCTTTTCATGTATAACTATGTTGCCCTAATATTCTAATTAATATAATATTAATTAATATAACTAAAATTAATGCCCCACACCAACAATGGGGCCGGTATTCTAATATACCACCAATTAATGTTTTTAAAATTGCAGATTCAGAGAGTTAATGTATGTATATGATCAAATAATGACTTGGCTTAATTTCAGAAATACCCTTTTTCACTCAAGAAAACAGCTTAGCAGAGCAAAAAGAGTAGAAGATATTTGCAAGTAATTCTGTACACTATCATTAATTGGAGTATTGATTAAAATGGTCCTTGCTTCATTTCCATCAAATTCTATCTGCTCCAAACCCTCCTCCCCAAGCTCTTTTCGCACTACGTATTTCCGACTGCTACTCATCATAGAACCACTTTTAAACCATTTTGAACTAAATTTACTCAACATTGTTTCGTGCTCAATGAATGAAATAGCTTTGGCTTTGAGGCTGAAAATAAAAATATGTATGTATATATACTTAAATTTCCATGAAGCATCATAATCACTATCATGTTAATCCTGGATTTCTTTCATTAAAAATTGGCATGCTTCTTTTGCATGCAGATATTAATGTGAACATTAATTCTCCCACACATTTAATCAAAACGCAATATTGGTTCGACATGCCAGAATAAGAAAATATGATAGGACATGTGCTCCACATGTAATTAATCTTCTACTATCATCACTTCTATGTCTTTCTCAGTTATTGATCTTTCTCTTATCTGTAGTCGGAATTATTGTGGGAGCAAGCAACAGATGAAAATCAAACCACATGGAAAATTGATCACTTTTCCCCCATTTGAAATCTGCACAGAGAATCACGCCTTGTCAACAAGAAGCAATCCTCAAAGACCAGAAATTTCTACTTGAACGAAGTCATTGCATATGTTCTACCCCGGGGGATTGCTTTGCTATGCATACTTGTCGGGTGGGGCTCAGAATCCTGGAGAGAACTCCAAGTTCAAAAAAATATGCTACAATTGTTTCTGTAGCAATATACTTATATACAAGTACATAAATTCATTAATACACAAAAGTTTTGGATATGCCAGTGGTATACTCAATGACCAC
Organism: Jacaranda mimosifolia; assembly: GCA_018894105.1. Lineage (NCBI taxonomy): Eukaryota > Viridiplantae > Streptophyta > Magnoliopsida > Lamiales > Bignoniaceae > Jacaranda > Jacaranda mimosifolia. The sequence continues at coordinate 355,377 of CM032133.1, read as the reverse complement.
AAAAATTACTGCATGTCTTTGCACCTCTATCTCAAAAAGAATGAAATAGACTTACATTCTTGTGTTCGGTTCAACAGAATTTGCTTCCTATTTTTTCTGTTCCTTATTATTTCCTCCATACTTTACATTTCTATCCAGGAAGAATACAAAAGAAATCTTATGACTGAACTTTAATATAGCACATTGGCATAAGCAGCTTCGGGATGGTAATAGAGAATTTCTCTCAACATCATCTCCCTAATAACTGGTTCTCTGATTTCCTCATCGATGTCAACATTGATACGGTACTGGGCTGGAGGGTTGCAACTTGGATCGTACAGACTTGAGATGTAAGGGTGACAGAGAGCCTCTGTAACTGTAATTCTTTTGGATGGATCAAATACAAGCATCTTCTCCAACAAATCTATTGCCAAAGGGTCTGCGTGTGGATATAATGTAGAGAAGTGGACTCCTCTGAAAAGGTTAAGTGACTGTATGAACTTCTTGGCTTTTGCATTATCTATAAACTTGAGATCAACTTCAGATTGGCTGCCGAGAACACTGATGATAAGCTTGAGTTGACTGAGGCAATCAGTTCCTGGAAAGATTGGCTCTCTGCCAAGAATTTCTGCTAAAATGCATCCTACAGACCAGATATCAATGGAGGTTCCATAATTGTCACACGAAAGAAGTAGCTCTGGTGCACGATACCATCTTGTGACTACATACTCGGTCATGAGCTGTCCGTTGTCTCTGTTAGTTCGTGCCAATCCAAAATCACAAATCTTTAGCTGACAATTAGCGTTGATGAGGAGATTCCCTGGCTTTAAGTCCCGATGAAGAATGTTGGCAGAATGTAGATACTTCAACCCCCTTAGCAGCTGCAATACAATCATACATTGCACTATAATGTGAGCATTCTTGCATCACTTAAATCAGAATAGAAAATAATATCTGAAAAGGATGTTGCTAACTCTGAGCTTTTCTTGAGTTTGTATTATGCGTTAATTGTCATGGGGGTTACTCATGGTGATGGACTGAAAAGGGAAGCACAGAGAAAGAAAAGCAAATGCGAAGGAGATAAAAGAACAAAGAGGAAATCACAATGGTATCAAAATACTTAATCTACTGCTACAGGAAACTCCAAGGATATAGATGAATGAAGAATTTATAGTCTTGAAACAGTTAATATAGGCGCAATGCTCTTGCAATCAATTTCTTGCACATGCAGTTTAAAAGTTCCTGAGAGCATATCACAAATATGATATAGTCTTAAGGAATTACCAATTCATATACCTAATATTCAAATGGGATCCAGTAGATTGTTGAAACATATTATCAGTAAATTGTGATTTCATCACATCAAACGTTAACAAATCATAATATATTTCTTTCCATCATTCATAGAAATGCATTGCAAGTCAATATTTCTTTGAGAGATAACATCAGAAGAGCCAAAAGACAGGAGAATCATTACCTGAAAAATAAAGTATTTGCAATGGTCATTCGACAGAGACTGTGGGGACTTAATAATCTGATGTAGGTCAGTATCCATCAACTCATACACCACATAAACATCCTTAAAACCCTTCCAATTGGTCGGCATCATTACATCCTTGAGAGCAATCACATTTTCATGCTTTATGCATCGCAACAACATCAGTTCTCTCAGAGTCCTCAGAGCATCAATTCGGTTTCCAAACACATTGTTGATCTTCTTGATGGCCACTTTGTCATTTGTCTCCCGATTGATCGATGAACAAACCACCCCATATGCTCCTCTGCCAATGGGCTTGATCGGAATATATTTGGTGTCAATCTCAAACATCGTATGCCACATCGTGTAGTAATGTTTTCCTTTGGGCCCATTTCCATTTGGAGGTTGCACAGGAGTCGCCATTGCACTGTCAGTTTCCATTGAACACCCTTCTCAAATGATTGATTGAAATAACAGAACAAATACTCAATAGATACAAGCATATATATATATATATATTATATTCAAGTGAGTCTCAACGAAAAAAATAATAATACTTTTATGAAGAAATTAAAATAAAAGAGGGGCACTTACATTTGGGTTCTTTCAATTGCCGAAGTGGGATATATAGAATAATCTTGGAATTTTCACTTTCCTTTCCCTTCAATCTTCCACCTTAATTTATCAACCCTGAAAAGGCAACAGTTTCTCCAAAGCCAAAGCTTCAAGATTTCACCGCCGACTTTCCTTCCAGAATCTTTCGGAGATAATAACACATTATTGCAAATCTGCGATTACTCTCTCTTTGCCGATCAAACCAAATATTAGCAAATAAATTCTTACCATATTGGTATGCTTGGTCAAAAGAAGGTGATAATGCGTAGAATTGCGAACATAATTGGAAAGGGACAAAACAGGGGATCATACAATGGAACCTGGTATATGTCGTCTTCTCCACTATAAATCCACAAACAAGACAGCTGTTTTGTCCACAAATAACACTATTTATATCTCTAATTGGATATAAGATAAAAATTCGATAAATTTGATAAGAAATAATAAATAAATCTAAAGTTTGCAAAATAATTAATTATTAATTAACCATCTGAATAATTCCGATAATGCAGATGACATAATTGAATATTTTCCAAGAGGCAAGAGATTAAAACTACAACGTTTCCTTTTCCTTGTTAGGGATATGCTCTAACAAGATTCGAGTTTGCGGCCGGGGCGGCCTTAATTTGGTGAATTTGTTTGCAAATGAGATGAGATGAATGAGACTTGTAATGCTGGCGTGAGTAGTTCAACTTTGAAAGTTGGAAGGTTCTCCACTTCTGCGATGGGATGACATTACAGCATGAGGCGGCCATGTTCCACGTGGAAAGATATGACATGCAGATGCAGGCCGGCGGCGGCGGCTCTTTCCTTCCTTTTTCGTTTATATTATATTGGAATACAACCAAGAATTAGAATTTAGAACTAACTATGCAAAAACCAATTAAATGCTTTGTTTTATGGTTTGGTAGTTAGATCACCTTTGTACTAACTAGTTTTTTAAATAATAATAATAATAACACACACACACACAAAAATTTTAGTTTCCCGTTAAGACTAAACTTCATTTGGAACTTGCGTACTTAGTCGGTCAACAACTACTGGCGCCGTAAAGATCACAAACAGGTATAATAAAATGATTTATTAAAATTTGCTAAGCTGTTTCAAAGTTTTATAAAGTATTTTATAAAATTTTGAATAATTTATTTTAAAATTTTATTATATTATTTACTTGTAATTCTACAAATTAACTATAAAATTATTAGTATTAGCATTAGCATTTTATAAATGATAATCTTATTTTATTCAAATATTTCAGTAACTTAATCTTGAAACACACCTAATATTTGTTAAGTTCAAAACATTTTACAAGATTTATAAGCTTCAAAAAAATTTAATAGGATTAATAAATTTTAAAAACATCTCACAAATTACAATGAACATGAACACTTGAAAAATGTATTTATATTATGTGAGATAGGTGCCAAACGCTGAGTCAAATATGACACGCCTCAAATACATATTTGATATACCATTTGGAGTCTCCATAAATTAAATAAATAAATAAATAAATCGAAACCTCTAATGGCATGTTCACAACATACAATGGATGGTGCATCCAATACGTTTTTGATAAATTAAATTAGATATTTTTTCATTTATTTAGAAAGTATATAGGTTATAGAAAAATTTACTCAAAATTAAAAATCTCTGGAATTAGTTGAAAAAAGAGTATTGTCCCATACACTCCAATTTTATTTTTTTTTATTACTTTTTCAATATATAATGTATGGGTTAGACTAATATAATCCAACATAAATTGAAAAGAATTTCTTTTTGTCTGCACTTGTACATATCATATGTTTCTTTTCTTTTTAAATTTGTTATTGATTACATATCTACACACACACACATGTACATTATTGCTTATATAATGAAAAAATTATATGTATTGAACTATTGTGTAAGTGCTTGTATTTATTATATCATCGTCTCTGTATTATTGCATGCATATCCATATTATTATTTGTGTCCATATACTATAGCTTGTAAAATATAAATTTTATAAGATATTTTAAGTAAATTTAGTCAAATATCCTTTATATGAATATATTTGCATCTAATATGATAATACGACCTGATAGAGGAGATACAGTTAAAAATTGACTATAAGGATAACTCCATAAATTGATAAAAAATATAATCAAATTTAAAACTAATTAACTAAATAATAGGATTGGTGAGCTCAAAGAATAAGTTAAACCAATAAAGAGGGTAAAAAACCCCTAGTGGGCCTGGGCCAATCAAGGCTAAAAACTATAAATACCTAACCCAAAAGAGAATTTTGGGCAAAAGAAATCATTCATAAAAAGACACAAATTGAAAGAACTTTCAAGAAGAAAAGATTTTTCTGCATGTATTTCAAAGAAAACGAACAGACACCTGCTGTCTTCCGAAAAGAACCCTATTCCATTTTTAAGCAATAGAAGAGGGAAAATCCCTAAAGGACTATTTTGTCCTCCAAATAAATCAAAAAATGAGTAGTCCTGGGTTTTGCTTCTTTTTATTCAGCTTGTGTTGAGACCCGACTCGACCATATTCATAGCCAATCAGGGCCATCTAGTGATGGCCATGTAGAAAGATCTCATAGCGACATCAAAAGAATAGTAGATTGCCACCTAGGGGTGTCAATTTCCAACACGATACGATAACTTCACACAATTTTGATACGAAAAAATTAGATTTGGATTGATCAATTTTAGGTTGTCCAATAAGTTTGACACGAATAAGAATTCGAAGAAAATATGTTAGGTTGGGTTGAATTTCAGGTTATACGAACAATTCAAAATTTGATTTTGGGTCATACGATAACCCAAACCCACACGAACCAACTCGACTTAGTCCAAATTAAAGAAATAAAATTTAAATTTGTTAGGAGTAAAAATATAAAATAACAAAATAAAACTTGAAATTTTGAACTTTTGACAATATTAAAATTACTACTTTAGTATTTTTCGCTCTTATTTATTTTCACAAACATATAGTATGGATGATTATAATTTATACTATTTTTAATGGTTACTTTTGGGTATCCAAGCGAACATGAAAGTTGCTCTACAAAGAGTTGACAAATAATACTTTGACTACTGAATTGTTCTAGAAATTTTTCTTAGGCCTTATGCAATGCAAGATTTTACATATATAAATACTTAAGAATATTTATGTTGTGAGGCTATAAAAAATTCAAAAGACTCAAGCAAGTTTTGATAATAAATTATGTGTCCAATTAAATTACATGTTTACTTAATTGCTTGATAATATATTTTTATTGATTTATGTGTTGCTTAATTAAATTAATATAAGGTAAAAAAAAAATATCATTTTAAGAAGTTAAAAGAGACAATTTGATTGATAAAAAAGACACAAAAATTAAAGAAAGCAGGTGAATAAAACTTGTAAAAGTATGCTATTTTTAAAAATAAGATACTTTGTAATTTCAATATTTTTATAATGCTGATAGGTACTACAAAATGAAAGAAAAAATAGGTCCTAAAATTAATATATTATGTATAGTTCAATTATTATTTTTTTTAAAAGCTGCTACTGTGAATTTATAATGGGAATTCTTTACTCTTATTTTAATTTATTAATAATTAAGAATAGATAAAATTAAAAAATAAAAATACCAAAAAAAATTTAAAATTTAAAATAAATATTTGAAATAATTATTTTAAATTAAGTTGGCATGTCGGATTGAGTGGATTTTAGTTAGCAAGTTGACCTAATAAAAATAAGGTCAACTCGAATTTGACTTGATACGATTCACGTTGGGTTAATATTGAGCATTTTTAGGTTGTCATCAAGTTGTGTTAGGTTTGGCTTGAGGAAATTAATATTATACTCCTACTTTAACTCAACCTGAACCCACCCAATCCACCTAAATTGCCACATCATCTATCAACTGTAAATGCCCCCTTATTTAATGCAGAAGGATGCGCCTACCTTAATATCTGACCTCTCTACCAATGAGTCATAACCTCCAAACCTATTTATAAACTTGATCAATTCGAGTTGTAAAGTTGATCGAGCAAGTTTAGTTCGAGCTCAACTTGAGTTCGACCTCCTAACCTAAGAAACAAATATATTGATGTCATTTTCTTCAACATCATTAGGCATTGTTTGTGGAAAATACTGATTTTAAACTTACGCATAAAGATACTCATTTTAGAAAATGGCAAAAATCTCAAATAAGTATGTTAAAATGGCCGATATAGGTAAAAAGTCACCATCTTTATACCAAAACCAATAATAGAATCGTTGAAAAATTATGTACAATAATATTCCTATTTCACTTTTTGTTAATATTATTATATATGAATGATAAGTTCTCAAACATCAATACAAAGTATAAATAAAAAGATTGGACACTGCTGTGGCTGTAGTTTAGTGGTAAGAATTCCACGTTGTGGCCGTGGAGACCTGGGCTCGAATCCCAGCAGCCACAAAGTTCTGCTTTAAAATCTTTTCCACATTTGTGATACTGTAGCTTTGTGACGTTTGAAAATTTTTTCGACGTGGAAAAATTTTATGAGTTAATTTGGAAAAGACAAACCAAATTAAAAATAAAGTTAATATATGATCTGAGAATATAATTTTAGATATTTGTATTCTATTCATTTGACTTGAATATTATTATGTTTTTTCCTATAAATAAAGAATATAAAAAATGCAATAAAAATGATGTAATTAATCTTATGGCTATATATATATCCCCAAAAGTTATGCAAAAGTAAATATATATATATAATATTTGACTTATGTTAAGAATTTGAGGCCATTACTACTCCATGCACCAAAATGCTTGAACCAATAAGTTATTTATTGTTGATTATATAGTTTGTTATTTAATTTACTTGATTTAAAAATATAATAATATTAACTTATTGAAAGAATAATTTTGTCATTTGTAATATTCTCTTTAAAAAAAGATCTAATAATATGATAGTGATACGCCCCTAATTTTTTCCACAACTTGTGAATCATACACCTATTTTGGGAAAACCAAATTGTTTCATAAAGTGTGTGTGTGTATAAAATATCATTAAACATAATAGTAATATGTTAATCATATGATTTGTTTGGTATTGTTTTGATTGTTTTGAGAAAAAAAAATTTGAGAGATGATATTTTGGAAATGGGATTGAAGAATATGACAGATGTTTAATTTTTATTTTAGAAAGTGTTTACAAATTGTTATAGAAGACCAAAAGATGTTTGATTTTGTTGGAAATTGGTCTTCTTTGACTGAAATTTTTAAGTGTGCTTAAGATATTAATTTTTGAGAAATTGGGGATCGTCATAAACTACTTCATGGGTAGATGATGATAACGTGATTACTTGGCCAAAACCAATTTCAAGTGAATGAGAAATTAATGGTCAAAATGAGCTACTTGAAAGTTGACTAAGAAGACTAGAATGAGCCAAAGAATGGGAGAAGTGAAACTCCATCCCACATTGTAAAAGGTGGACTTGAATATATGTCTCAAGTGTGGAGGTAAGGGTTAGGCCCTTGGGGGCACCATAAGTGTTTGGAGGGGGATGACCTAAATGGTGTTGGGTTCAATCCAACCCACACGCGTGCGTGCCGTCGTCGCTGCCGCCCATCTGACTGGGCTGGGCATGGGCATGGCTTGGCTTGGCTTGGCGTGGCATGGTGATGGGCTTGGATTGGAACTTTAGTCCAATGTTAACTTTTTGGACTAAATCTGGCCTAGCAAGAAAAAACCTTCAACCTTCTGAAATTAATTTTAGTTTATCTAGAAAATGAGTGACATTAATGATCAACGTATCTTTCTGGAAATTGGATAACAGCATAATAAATCCTTCGGCAGATGTATTTGGACTGCACTCATCTCCACAAATGTATTTGGATTGCGTCCTTCCAACTTCCTGTATTAATAATAGCTGCTTTGGAAATTTGCAGCAACATTAATGCTATTAATTACCACCTCTTCGGTTGCCACTTTGGCAATATATAAAGATCAATCCCGTATTGCATCTGAGAAGGAATATATGACAAGTCATACACAACATCTTTTATACAACATTATGAGCATAGTCCTGAGAGTTCACTATGCCTAAAGTTCGAGAGATCAGATGGTTTGTAGTGCTGCTACCATCTGAATTAGTCATTGTATCTTGGGAGACGATAGCCAGTTGCCGTTAGTACTAGTGCGGGGCTAATTCGTCTTAAAGACAGAGAGCTCAACTATTGCCTCGACTACTTGATTCTTGCCGATCACAGAATTTCCACACACTGCACCAACAATTTTAAGATGAATTAGTGGTTTGTGATCATGGCCTTGAATCAAGTTGCTAATCCGCCTATTAATACCACTGCTTCGGTTCCTGCACCTGTTCCCTCTTATGAAGAAAGACCATAGAAATTCATTGAACTGGACCGCTCGATAATGGTTCCCAAAGCAAACATTGGTATTGATTTGACATACTGGTGGATTGACACTGGTGCCACTCGGCACATTTGTTTTGAGAAACACATGTTTTCCACCTACACTCTTGTTACTGGAAAGAAACTGCTTATTGGAAATTCAGCAAATTCTGATGTGATTGGAATGGGTAATGTTGCGCTAATGATGAATTTCGACAAGGAACTTACACTGAATGAAGTTCTTCATGTGCCAGACATTCGCAAGAACTTAGTGTCAGGGTCTCTGCTAGTGAAAGATGGCTTTCAACTTATATTTGAATCTGATGCATTCGTGCTCTATAAGAATGGGATGTTCTTTAGTAAAGGCCATATACATAATGGGCTATTCAAATTTGATGGAAAGATTGTACTCAATCATATTTGAGTAAATAAAAATGATGTTTCTTGTTCTACTTACTTGATTAAGTGTTGTTATTAGACTATGCTATGTTACTTACAACACTTTGTGTAGAACATATGGGGGGAAGCTATCCTTTTAGCTAACCACATTTTGTAAAGAAAAAACACCCCACTAAAGGAAAAAAAAAAAGAAAAGGAAACCCCTTATGACTAATGGAAAGGTTACACCCTTCCTACAAATATGTGAAAGTGTGGGGGTAACTAGCTTAGGTGGAGATACCTAAGCCAAATCAGTTAAGAATAGCATGGTAAATACGACAACTTAACACTATAAGGCAATTGATCTCAAATGAGGCAATTTCACTTGATAATGTGAAATCTAAGGAAAATTTAACGGATCCGTTAATAACAAAAGGCCTACCCAGAGATCAAGTCCAATACCTGTCGAGAGGAACGGAATTAAAACCCATAATCTAAGAACTGACATAGCGGACCCCCAACCATGATGACTGGAGATCCCAAGAACTTGGTTCAATGGGACAACTAAGTTATGAAGGTCTATGTGAGCACTTCAACCATTCCTATAACTTGAAAGTATTGCTTGCTGAGTAGGTACTAGGTTGAGTTTTAACTCTTAATGATTCCTAGAGCTAGAACAACGGAGTATGGCAGGATACTATTTGTGGGAGATCACCTATGTAAGTGTGAAGACAGGCCGCTTTATCGTAGACACTTATGAATCCAAGATCGGTGTCCATGGCCAAAACGGACACAACTAGAAAGAACTAATAAGCGTAAGGACAACTATTGTGTAAGTATTGTTGTCTTGGTTTATACCAATGGTTGAACAGTTCAAGACATCACGTTCACTGATTAGCTAAGTAAGCTCGATAGTGCTTCACTAAGGAGGGTTCAAAGCCACAAGCTACTTATCCTGATGTAATAGTTGTTCGCCTGAACTCTCTCGTGTCTGCATTAGCGTATGCATCATCAGTCACATTAATTTCCATTCATGTGGGGGATTGTTGGAAATTGGTCTTCTTTGACTGAAATTTTTAAGTGTGCTCAAGATATTAATTTTTGAGAAATTGGGGATTGTCATAAACTACGCCATGGGTAGATGACGATAATGTGATTAATTGGCCAAAACCAATTTCAAGTGAATGAGAAATTGTTGGTCAAAGTGAGCTACTTGAAAGTTGACTACGAAGACTAGAATGAGCCAAAGGAATGGGAGGAGTGAAACTCCATCCCACATCGTAAAAAGTGGACTTGAATATATGTCTCAACTGTGGAGGTAAGGGTTGGGCCCTTGGTGGCACCATAAGTGTTTGGAGGGGGAGGACCTAAATGGTGTTGGGTTCAATCCAACCCACACATGTGCGCATTACCACCGCTGCTGCCCGTTCGGCTGGGCTGGGCATGGCTTGGCGTGGCGTGGTCATGGGCTTCGATAGGGACTTTAGTCCAATATTAACTTTTTGGACTAAATCTGGACTAACAAGAAAAAACCTTCAAACTTCTGAAATTAATTTTAGTTTATCTAGAAAACAAGTGACATTAATGATCAGCGTATCTTTCTGAAAATTGGATAACAGCATAATAAATCCTTCGGCGGATGTATTTGGACTTCACGCATCTCTAGCAAATGTATTTGGATTGCGTCCTTCCAACTTCCTGTATTAATGATAGCTGCTTTGGAAATTTGCAGCAACATTAATGCTATTAATTACCACCTCTTCGACTGCCACTTTGGCACTATATAAAGGTCAATTCCGTATTGCATATGAGAAGGAATATATGACAAGTCATACACAACATCTTTCATACAACATTACGAGCATAGTCTTGAGAGTTCACTACACCTAAAGTTCGAGAGATTAGATGGTTTGTAGTACTGCTACTGTCTGAATTAGTCGTTGTATTGTGGAAGACGATAGCCAGTTGCCGTTAGCACCAGTGCGAGGCTAATTCGTCTTAAAGACAGAGAGCTCAACTCTTGCCTCGACTACTTGATTCTTGCCGATCACAAAATTTCCACACACCGCACCAACAGATTTTAATTGTTTTGAATGACATTTTTTTTTATTATTAATATCAAATTAGTAAAGCTTTTATTGACTTAATGAGGTGAAATATTGTTTATATATATATGTATATATTTGTATGTAAAAATATGTAATGACGGTATGGAAGATATAAATGTATACATGTAAAGTTGAGTTTTTTCGAAGGAATGAAATTATGATTAGTAGAATGAGGATGTTTCGGAGAGAGTTATTGGATTTTGAATTATGAGTGTTAATTTTCCCGATTGGAAAATATTTTAGAAAATAATACCACAGAAAGCCATGCATGGTATATAGTTGGCGAAGTCTACCTTTAAATGATAGCAATACAATCTAGCTATATATATGATGAGAGATTCAAAGATGTGTGTGTGCATATATATATATATATATATATATGCATGATCGGTTGCTGTTGAATAAACTCAAAGGAATTTTTATGGTATAAAATAAGTGAGGCGGTTCAGGTATAGTGCATCCAACAAGGATCCCACTGCCAACCCTAAGGCTGGCTGAGAGACCTACCTGATTAGACACGGAATATAGGCATCTAACTTTAATAAACATTTTACATTTGATCGAGAGAATAGCAATCGAGAGCCTCCAGCCTCCTCAATATATGCAATCCCAATGTCCCAATTATTGAATGCACATATATATATATATTAAAAATATGTTTAATTGCCACCTCCTTCAATCATTTTTATTTTCCATCTCTATAATATATATGTATATGTTTTGGGATTATAAATCAGTAATTAATTACTTGATTTCTAACCTTTTGGTTTTATATACCACAACAGCTTCATCCAAGTTTCAATCATAATTTTGAGCTTCCCGATGTTGCTTTCAACTGTCCTCATCAAATTAAAGTATTTATAATTCAAGTTTTTCAATTAACTGCTTGAAAAATTCTGTGGGGCTTTAATTTGCCAAATATATATATATATATATATAAATATGTTGATTTGGTTTCACAATAGATTTCGAATTATATTCTCTACTTTTGTCCATTAACAAAGCATAAAGGAATTACATACATATCAAGTCATTTAATTAGCATGAAAATGACATCATAATGACATCATGCATGCATCCCAATTCCCACATGTGGCATCTGATGGCTGTAAACAAAGTACATGCATTAACAAAGCATAGTGTTTGAATTCTGTTTGGGTCCATCATTTAGAGCCAGTTCACAATCAGTACTAACCTCTGCCAGATTCAAAGTGCACGTACAGACTCTTTTATACGTACTCGATCGCTTCCCTTTAATTCTCTGTTCACTCGCCATTAATTTCCCCAACATTAATATTAATATATATATATATATATATATCAAAATTAACCATGTAATTTAATTTTCTTAATGACTGATATGTAATTATTACAAGCAGTACTATATGTATAACAACATTAATTGTCGGAAGAAAGAAACAATCTAATTTGACATGATTATTTGGAAATTCAGTGTTTTTTCACTAAGTAAAATATTTGCTTAACTATATCTATATATCTGGTAGAAATATATATATATATATATGTACTGTATAGTTTTCACAATATTATCACCATTATTAATTAATGAATTAATTGAAAACATATGCCCATCATAATTTTTCTTTTTTTATTAACTCTTGTGATCAGTCTCCTTTTCAATTCCATTAACCTCTATAAAATAGAAAGAAACATTAAATCATGGTACACCATGTAAAAGACAAGAACAGCGTCATAAGTCGAGAGAGAGAGAGAGATAGAGAGAGTTGATGATCGGACGCTTGAAGGATATAAGTTAGTTGATGTTAAATCATAAGTTGGGAGAAGGATAATGGAGTCTGCAAAGTACTTTTATCAGCTGAACGAACAACTGGCTGCACCTCAATCTACACACGGAGTAGCAGCAGCAGCCACCATACATGAATGGAATCCGAGCTTGCATCCGTGAGTATGATATTAATCGGTTTTTCTTTTTCTTTTTTTTTCTTTCTTTTTTTCCTGCTGATACTCTGATTTGTACAGGGCTTAAATATGCCTTTGTTTTTCTTGCTTTCTTTATTTCCTCTCAAAATTTGATATATGAGCCCTACCGATGTACGTACTTTACCAAAATTTCTCACTTTCATTCTACACATATCTATCATAATCTTTTCTGCAAACATAAATAATTAAATGTTTACTTTTAATTTGTCTGAGTTGATATCATAAAATTAAAATAGTATGATATATATACATTTATACAACATACGTTCATGTAATAATATCCTATATATGTCTAGCCTCCAATAAAATTAAAAGTTGTTTGAAAATTAAGGAAAGAAATTATAAACAAGAAAATTGATATATATATATATATACATATATATTGAATTGTTTATCTTCTAATTTAATCCTCATTGTTATTTTTCTCATATATATGCAGGAATAATGATGAATATAACCATTACATGAATGAGATTCTTCCAAACTCAACAGAACTTCCTTCAAAAAATGCTAATTTTCCAGACATGGGATATGATGAATATGAAAGCTCATGTGCTAATACATCGACCAACAGCATAAAAATTAATGCTGTTGATCTAAATGAAAATCTTTGGCTGGGGGCTTCATTCTCCTGTAATGACCAAATTTCCAGACAGCAGCTCTTAGCAAAAGAACAGTACTCCCCCAAAGAAAGTTGGGTGGCGGGTAGATTTAGTTCATGCCCAGCTGTATCTTCAAGCAACGATAATTATGTGTTCAATAATAATATTAGCAGTAGTGGTTTGGTATTAATGTCGAACTCTTCCCCAGATTCAACTCAGCAAGACTTAAACTTGGCTACAGACATGATGAGTTACTTGAGTAATATTAATGGTGAGAATCGCAGCCATTATTCTAAAGAAAATTTATCATTGTCATGTTACTTACGACCGTATCCCTTCAGATCCAAGTTATAGTCCCCCCTCAAGCAGCTCTAATAAGGTATGCCTTTTTCTTGCTGTATATATGTATATGTTGGATCCTCGACCGACTTCCAATAAAAGCCTATTTTATTGGAGAACTCAAGGGAGTAGTACTGAAATTAATATTTCTATCTGTATTATTATTATATATGCTGGTGTTCTTTTATAGATTAAGTAGGCTAAATTTGAATCAATTACCCTAAAATATATGTGGTTTTGGAAGATATCAACATCTAGGAATGAAGCTATTAATCCAGGGACAAAGAGATCAGTTTCTAGTACGAATTCCTCCCAGAGAAGGCCATCTCATGAAGCAGCCGGAGCAGCCAAGAAACCGAGGGCGGCGTCACAATCTTCATCTCCATTGCCTAAGGTGACATAACAAATTAAATAACATCTCAAAGTTCCTCCTATAATTGGCCCTTCGCCAGGAATTTTTTCATTGATCACCCAGAAATTAAAGGATATTGCAAAACACACTGATTGCATGTATAGTAATTTAATTTGGGTTGTGCGTACTGTATGCTAGAATATATTGTTATCTTGTGTATTAAAAAAGAACTATGCGGGAGTTGTCCCACATAGAAAAATAGAGAGAGAGTTTTATTGTATATAAAATACTTGTGGTATATAATATTTGAATAAAAGATCGTGAAAAGTGTGGGAACTAATATATATTATTTATATTTAAAAGCACTTAGCACTTAATACTTTTGTGCGCGTGTGTGTAAATTAATATATTCTACAAGTTATTTGTTTTATTTTTATTTATGTAATTATTTAATTACGAAATAAAATAAAGGTTATATCTTTTGTGAAAAGATTTAATTTTTCATGAAAAATTGTATCAGATGATTTGAGTTAAACAAACATATTATTAACCTTAAATAATGTATCAATTCATAGTTAATGGATATATTGTTTTATTAATTATAAATACACAAGGCTCTATGCGAATTTAATACTAAGAAACAAGCTAAAAAAATAATTTAGCAATCTCTGTTCTTTACAAATATATTCTAGAAATTGTAAAAGAAATTTTGAAGGAACTCTGCAGGATTGTCACTTGTAGAGTTTTGTGATTTTATTGCATTCTGGTGGTGAATTGCCTTATTAGATCCGTTGGTAAACTTTTTAGTGTGGGGCAAAAATCACCTTAAGAATAATGTCATCACGCCTCAAGATCACGGTCAAATTTGCTGTTTCCATCTAATTTTTTTCTAACACTATATACATAGCATAAATATATATATATATATATGTTTGAAAATATTTAAATAGGTCGGAAAGGAGAAGATCGGAGACAGGATTGCAACTCTACAGAAACTAGTGGCTCCTTTCGGCAAGGTACATACAAGTTCATAGTCATCTTTTCATCACATCCACTAGTTGAGCACTAGCAATTACAGAAACATGCGTGTATACACACACATATATATATATATATATATATTGAGAGATGGACGTAATAGGTATTTTATTTGATTGCCCATACTTTTTTTATATATTGTTCTTTTTGGTAATGGGAAACATGCAGACAGATACAGCTTCTGTCTTAACAGAAGCCATTGGGTATATCCAGTTTCTCCAGCATCAAATCCAGGTATATATATAGTATACATGATTCTAGCTATTACTATTTAATTTGCTATGTTATGTTAATTTGATTAACCTTCTTGGTAAACTGAGATCAATTTGGTTACATTAAGGTTTTTTTCCCCCTTTATCATTAATTTTCAGACATTAAGCATGCCTTGCAGAAAACAATCTCACAGCGATGCCCATAGTTGGTTTCAAGGGGTAAGGGAAAAAAAAAGGGGAAATAAACTTGAAGCTTTAACTAATTTTTCTATGCAGTCAATTTATCTATACTTTTCAGTAGCATTAATTTCTTTCATATAGGTTTCTGTTATATTAGCATAGTAATAGAGAATAACTTAAGCATGAAATTAGTAGCAAGGCAGTCCAATCAACTGACAAACTTACTTGGGCGCATTGGTCCAATAACTCTTGACAGGTATTGAGCAAGTCGCAGGATCAGATTAATGAATTAGAGGCAAAGCAAGATTTAGCAAGTAGAGGGCTTTGTCTTGTCCCCTTATCATTTGCCTCCTACATTTCATCATCTTTTACTGGACTTGGAGGTATCTGAGGATTGATGAAATTGTAAAATTGATTAATCTAGCTGCACATAAATAATTACTTTATTGATTCCCTGATGAAGGAAATAATATATAGAGACAACATTATGTTGAAATTGTTCCAAAGAGAACTGATTGATTAGTTTTAGTAGTTCCGTTCAGTTCAGTAGTTTACATTGTTAATTATTTATAAGATAAATTCGATTTGAAATTTCAAAGTCCAATTCGAAGTCTATGCGAAGCCAACTTCGTTACAGCCCATTTAGGATAAACTAGTTGTTATTATACTAGAAGCTAGCTGTTCTCTTTTTGTTTTGGGAAAGGCAAGCGCAAGACTTGATTTCTCAGATGTGACTTTTTGTTGTATTTTCAAAATTACAGTATCTTATCAGTTTGAGCTATAGACTTTTAGGTGTTTTCGGGGGAAAAGGTCAATTTAGTTTCAGCATAATGCAAAATTAATTAATACCACGATCAGTACCATATGGAAAAACAAACAGTACATGTCCGAAGAAATGGAAGAAGAGAAAGAAAGATTTTCAGTAGGGAGGGCTATACAAAATTTTCATCATCATCATCATCAGTGATTTGCAGTCCTTAATTAGAATCACGTCCGCCTTTTTCTCTTGTTTCCTCTGCTTGGTTGCCTTCTATATTTCGTTAAACTTGTTACGTTTTCCCCCAACTTCCTCTTCTTTCCATTTCCTTCACCTTCAACTCCACCAATTTTCTTCTCGTTGGCCGGCGGCAATATTATGGCGCTATTCTCGTCCCTCTTTCCCTTGAGCAAATCAATCAATCCCTCAAGAGCAAGATCAGCATCTTCATTTCTCATCAAGTGCTCTGCAACTTCTGCAGGACTGATCTCTACTTCCCGAATTAGCCCTTTTATCTCAGGAAAGAGCCTCGCATGATCATGGATCCCCAAGTAATTGAAGGCCAAAGTATCAAAGCCTTCCGGGGTGCAATACCCCATATGAATGTGCATGTCCATTCGACCAGGTCGCAAAAGGGCAGGATCCAGCTTGTCCTTGTAGTTCGTTGTGAAGATTATGATCCTCTCATCCCCACAACTCGACCACAATCCATCTATGAAGTTCAGCAATCCAGACAATGTCAACTGTTTTCCGCCCCCCCCCCCAAAAAAAAAAAAAAAAAAAAAAATCAAATCCACAAGGAAATTAATACACTTTAGTTTGCATATTGCAAACTTAATTATTACATCCCTTTTGGAATACAAAGGAAAAACACTACTGTTTGATTTTAACTAACCTTGGCGTGAGAGTATTCATCTTGCTCTGTTTCTTTCTCCCTGTGGTGCATCTGGGGACTACAATCTATGTCCTCAGTCACAATGATCGACTTGTTATTGGTGCAAAGCAAAAGTCTCCTCAACTCTGAATTGGAATAGATACTGGAGAGCTGCAAATCATACACATCGAATCTCAAATAATTCGCGATGGCCGCTATCAGACTTGATTTCCCAGTCCCTGGAGGCCCGTATAATAGGTACCCTCTCTTCCAAGCTTTTCCAACTTTTCTATAATAATCTTTTCTTCTCAGAAACCTGTCCAAATCTTCAATAATAGCCCGCTTCAAACTCAAGTCCATTGCCAACTTATCAAAAGTCACCGGATGATCAAGATTGATACAACCCCAGTATCCGCCTCCACATCCACCTCCCTCGTCATCATCATCGTAGTAGGGACGGTCCCTTGTGTACAATTTCACTGTCCTTTCGTTCTCTTTGATTTCCTTCGCTTTCGCTAAAACAAAGGGCAAATACTCATTCACGACTACGTCTGTATTTCGCTTCTCGAAGGTGAGCTCAAAGTATCTTTTCTCGGGCTGGAAATTGCCGCTATCTCTTTTGGGCTCGATTAAAACAAACTGCCATTTCAACTCAAAGTCTTTAAAACAATCAATCACTTGCTGGTCTTTCTCCATGCAGACACTGATATTCTTCTGCTTGGCGGTTTTGTTCACTATGAGTCTCTCTGCATTGGGGTCGATTTTTGTGCGGAGGTATATCTCTGCGGCTTCGTAGATTTGATTGCGAGTGATGCCGTTTCTCTCGTCCACCACAATGGTTATACGGGTAGGGAGTTTGGTGAAAAATCTGTGGAAAAAGTGCTTCAAGGCATGGTTGAGAGCAGATTTTACGGGTTCGGGGAATATGTCTGTAGCCATCGACCGGAACAGCATCATTGATGCTGCTACAGATGCGTAGGCTGAGAAAATATTTGTAGCCATTGATTGCAATTCCCCGACGGAAACCATTGCAGTAGTGTTTTTCTTGAATATTGGAAATAAAGTCAAGCTAATTAAATTGTGAGAGACAAAACAGAACTGTACGTGTTTCACACTAATTGATCACGGCTAGCGTAGTGTCCAAGCTGAGTTTGGATGCCTCGTACCACTTAACGACAGGTAGCTTTGCTCTTTGCTTTTTAATCTTTTAGCAGTCCCTTGAATTTTGAACGGTTGGACTTTGATTTAATTTCACAAAGACTGTCTATTTATTTTCTTTTACTATTTGATTCTCATATTCCTTATTACATGGAGATAGGGAGTTTAAAATGTTATCTTGAAAAATGGATCACGCAAAGAAGGCACTATAAGATGCCGCTGTTAGCTTTAATATGCAGCAGTACATGCATGCACCGCATTGGAAATATTTGTTAATACCCGGAAACATATATGCTTGGGAAGAATCACGATTCAAGTACTTGTAACTGATCTCTCTCATCAGTCAATTACTAAACTTAATTAGATTGGATAAAAAAATATATAAAGACAAATTAAATTGAATAACTACACTTATAAAGTAAAAATGATGATGAAATTCTGATGGCCTTTTTTATCACAGGATGGAGCATTGTGGGGTTGGTTCTTCCCAACGGATCATGGGAATGACTGGAATTCTCTCGCAGATTGGGCAGGTGAAGGGTGGAATATAAATATTCTGGGCCTTCTGGTCTGTCTTCTTTTCGTCGGGCTTTTTCTTCTCGTCCTGTTTCGGAGGAGCAGGAACAGGAGGAGGCCCAATACTCACCACTAGTGCATATTTTCCAGCTCTTCTTGTTTTCACTATTATTTCGTATGGATCTGCAACACCTGTCACACTCAGTGTTCCTTTAGCTCCATCTACTTCAACTTTATCAACACCTAATTGAAACAGCAGAAAGAGACAGCCGTGTTAAGAAAATTAGTAGGCTCAATTATTCTGTTCCTGCAGGTAATTATATATGTATATGTAGACTACTCGATCTGAAGCAAAACCACATATATATATATATATATATATCTTTTGAGCTAAAATTGCAAATACTTTATAATCCTGATACAGCCTTGAGAATCTTGGTCTGGCACTTCTTGCATGATATAACTTTCAAAACAGTCTTTTGTACCATGCCAGAGACTTTCTTCGACCATCTTCAGATATACAATCACAAAATCAATTACAGGCTGTTGAATTTAAGGATAGCTGTCCAGATGGACCCTCTCGGGTTGTTCACCCCGTTTTTGTCAAATGTCCTAATAACACAATTCATCTTCATGTTGTCTTGTTTCATCAGGACAACTAATTTCGTTTATTTTAATCGTGTGGGGCTTTGGATTTGCAACCTTAGTTGGTTTCGTATCTATCTTGAATCAACTTTTTGCCCTTTTTGTAGGTGAGCGCAATTTCGCAGAAAAGCAACCTATGGAGTAAAAGCTACCAAACAATCCAAATTTAATTTCAATGGAAGGTGAACCAATTAATTAGCTAGGTGGATAACCAATGTAAACAAAGATGGTTTTCATACTAAATTAATTTTGGATGCGCTTCAGATGCTGGCTGTTGTGCTGGATGTGGTTGTGCTTTAGGTTGTGATATGGGATGGCCTAAGCAACTTGGCCCAAAGGTGCAGCGTCGGGCCCAATCTTGCATTTGAGGTCTATGGACGCAATCGACCCGAGTCGACCTCGTGCTCGACTTGTGCTGCTAATCTGTTCCCCAGAACGTTGTTGGGTCGACCCCTTTATTAACCAAAGAGGTCGGTATGGTACAATACTCCTTTGCCGCATTAAATGCACTAACAGGCAACATGTCTCCGCATTAATAGCGCATGCCGCCCCATTATCGCCTGACACAGCAGGCACTTCAACATTATACTACCCTGCCCTAGAACCTGGGAAGACAGCCACCTGGAGTAGCACAGGGAGGGGAGATGACTGATTGCCCCTCATGCAAGGACAAAGGCCCTCTTTCCACCTCAAGGGCATCACAGGCAAATCCCTAAGCAGAGAAGGCTATAAATACCTCCATTTCTAGCCCTTAAAAGGTATGCTCTGATACATACAAAAAGCCCCACTCTGTTGTTCGGATCATCTGGTCGACTAGTACTTACTTGAGCGTTGGAGTGCTTTAGCTGAGGGCCCCTCGGCTAGCCTAATGTTTGCTAAGTGATTGCAGGATTCAACCCATTTACAACTGCAAGTCGACCATACAGGTCGAACCTCACCCAGAATTCCCTTTGATTCATCCTTCAACTGATCGAACCCTCATCATTTGGTGCTGTCTGTGGGAAAACTAGTAGTCCACAATTGAGTATGGTGAACACCAGGCGAGTCACCTCAGGAAGGGAAGAAACTAGGAGATCCAACTCTCCCCTTCCCAGGCCTATGCAAGAAGCTGGCGCACCAGGGTCAAGTGCCCCGCTAGAGCAGATGGTTACCCTGACCATGCCTCAGTTGATGCAGCTCATAAGTGAGCAGATTTCGGCTCAACTGTCTGCGGCCTTGAATCGACACACCGTTCAATCGGAGCCAGCGGCTAGTGCAACACTGCAACCTGCAACTTAGGAGAAGAGACAATCGAGAGAAAACCAAGAGCGACCAGAGTCCAGAAGGGCTCCTTCAAGGCGCAAAGTTAGCCTAGGCAGTTTTCCAAGGGAAATGGCCCGACCGTTGCCCTGCGAGGAGGTGGCGGATTCAGTCGACCATGGCATTCGACCCTTTCGAGCCCCGCAGCGCCATAGGGTCTAGCGATCGTGACGCCACTCAAACAGAAATGCACCCCGTGCCAGCAAGGAAGAGTGGGATGAAGTATCCCAACAAGTCCAACAGTTGAATTGACGTTTGGAAGAGATGTCCAGAAGGAACACGGAGAAATTGCACTATCTAGAGGGATCACAGAGGTTCCGAAAAGAGAGAGACTCACCCTTCGTCCAGGACATCATCGACGAACGCATTGTTGTCGACGCTAAGATCCCGACTAGCTTGCCCCGATATGATGGCTCGTCAGACTCGAACGAACATGTAATGCAGTTCGAGCACATGATGTAACTACATAGACACAGCGAGTACATCCACGCCAAGATGTTGGTGACCACCTTACAGGGGATAGCACTCGACTGGTTTGTGAAACTGGAACCTGCATCAATATACTTGTACGACCAGCTGTACGACAAATTTTTGCACTAATTTGCGAGTAGAAGGAAAGCAAAACTCCCCCACACCCACTTGTACATGGTGAAGCGGAACGAGGGATAATTCCTCCTAGAATTTTTTACCAGATTCAACACGGAGGTGCTGAAGATTGACTGCCCTCAGATTGAGTTCCTTATCGACGTGTTATTTTTAGGCCTCGGACACAAGGAATGTGGCAATGCATTGGTACGCGAGCAACCCAAGTCGATGGAGGAGCTTCTCGACCTCACAGAGAGGTACATGACCCAAGAGGAAATGGACAAATTAAAATATGACAATTTGGAGGCCGACAAAAGAAAAAGCAAGGAGAAAGACGACCAGCAGGCTAGAGAGGGACGTCGATCCCCCATCAAACCCTTCCACGACTACACTCCACTCAACCTCTCGAGAAAGGAGGTACTGTTTGCCATCCAGCATGATAACCTACTCAAAAGGCCTAGAAAAATTACTGAAATGAAAGCCATGAGAAAATCAAAGAAATACTGCCACTTCCATAAGCAAAAGGGGCATGACACAAAAGATTGCTTCAACTTGCAGGATGAGATTGAAAGATTGATCAAGTAGGGCCATTTGAAAAAATATGTTGAAGAATTGGCCAGGTGTAAAGAGGGTAAAATTGACCGGACTCCTCGTAGAGAAAGGTCGGCTAGCCCGATGAGAGAAGAAAAAGGAAAAAGACCTGCCCAAGAACCAAACTCGCCCATTCGAGGAGTCATCGACATGATCGCGGGAAGTCCCACTGGAGGGGATTCTAGGAATACATGGAAACAAACCTAGAGACAGCTAGAGTTGACCAAACCAGCCAAGGTCGAGACGATTTTCCAGCTCTCAACCAGCGCCGAGCCAATCTCCTTCAGCGACTCAGACCTCGACGATATAGAGAACAAGAGAGTCGATAGCAAAATAGACTACCCCATGGTGGTAACCCTGGAAATAGCCAACTTCAAGGTCAGAAAGATATTAGTCGATAATGGTAGCTCTGTGGACATCATGTTCTTGTCCACATTGAATAGAATGAAACTGGATAAACTAAAGTTTGATTCAGTCAGAACACCGCTAGTCAAATTTGGTGGATTCGAGATCATCCCAGAAGGATCTATCAACCTCTCCACAACATTGAGACAAGGCCCCCGGAGCAAAACCTTGATGATCAGCTATTTGGTGGTTGATGCTCCATTCCCATACACCATCATCATTGGTCGACCAGCCCTAAACGACTTCAAGGCCATCGTCTCCACTTACCATATGAAGATTAAGTTTCCGACCCCCGCAGGAGTAGGAGAACTCTTATGCAACCTCAAGGATACATGGTACTGTTACACCATTTCCATTGAGTCCAATGAACAGAAGAACCAACCTCAACTGAAGCCCTCGGGGGATGCCCCCATAGCGAAACCCGATGAGGGATCTTTATCTAAGAAGAGGAAGTTGGAAGACACTCGGGTCGAGCCCATCGGGGAGTTCAAAATAATAGAGCTCGAACCTGAAAACCCCGACAAAACCACTTGGGTTGGAAGTGATATGGGCAACCACTTGGAATGCCTCATGGTCGATTTCCTTCAACGAAACATTGATGTGTTCGCTTGGAAAGCTGTCGATCTCCAAGGAATAAACCCAAGTATCATTGTCCATCGACTCAATGTGGACTCCGCTCACAAGCCAGTAAGGCAAAAGACAAGAACCTTCAATGCTGAGAGGTCCCAAATCATCGAGGGAGAGGTCAGCAAGCTTTTAGAAGCATGATATATTGTAGAAATTCAGTACCCCTCTTAGCTTTGTAATGTTGTACTCGTCCCCAAGAATGAGGGAAAATGGCCAATGTGTAATGATTTCATTGATTTAAATAAAGTTTGCCCAAATGATCCTTACCCCTTGCCTCGTATAGACTTATTAGTAGATTCTACTGTTGGGTGTGAATTGTTGAGCATGATGGATGCCTTATAAGGCTATTATCAAATATTTATGGCACCCGAGGACAAGGACATGACCTCTTTCGTCGTCCCCAATGGAGCATATTGCTTTTTAGTTATGCCCTTCGGGCTAAAAAATATGGGAGCAACATACCAAAGATTGGTCAGCTTTATGTTCAAGCATGAGATCGGGAGATCGATGGAGGTCTATGTCGATGACATGATTGTCAAAAATGAGAAGATCGAGGACCACCTAGTTGATCTCGACCTCACCTTCGCCATATTAAGGGCCTTCGGCATGAAGTTCAACCCCAATAAGTGCACATTTGGAATCCACGGGGGCAAGTTCCTTAGGTATATGGTCAGTGAAAGAGGGATCGAGGCAAACCCACAGAAGATCTAAGCAATTCTGGACATTTCCCCACCTCGCACGGTTCAAGATGTCCAACGCCTGGTCGGCAGGATCATAGCCCTCGGTAGGTTCATAGCACGACTGGCCGACAAGAGCCTACTTTTCTTCAAAATACTCAGAAATGCCAAGAAATCAGGGTTTCAGTGGACTTAGCATTGCGACCAGGCCTTGGTAGAGCTCAAGCAATACTTGTCTTCGCTGCTTATGCTCGCTAAACCCGAGCTGGGAGAAGTGCTACAACTTTATCTAGTTGTATCCACTGCCTCGATCAGTTCAGTATTGATATCGACAAGAGAAGGGACTCACCATCCTGTGTATTATTGTAGCAAGGCTTTGCACGGGCCCGAACATAATTATTTGGAGATTGAGAAGTTTGCCCTCGCCCTTGTTACGGCAGCCTGAAAGTTACGGCCTTACTTCCAGTCCTTTGCGATCGTGGTATTGACAAATCAACCATTAAAGCAGGTGTTGTCGAAGCCCAACACCTCAGGTCGACTCACCAAATGGGCCATCGAGCTTGGGGAGTTTGACATCACATTCCAACCGTGGACGGCCATAAAAGTATAAGTCCTGGCTGGCTTCGTTGCCTAAAGACTCAATCTGCAGAACCAAATCATTGAGAACTCATCAGTATGGACACTGTATATCGACGGTTCAGCAATCTCTTCAGGAGGCGGAATAGATGTCTCTCTTCGTTCACCACTTGTCGAGGAATATGACTTTGCAATAAAACTCGATTTCCCAATTACCAACAACGAAGCAAGTATAAAGCTCTCATCCCTAGAATGAACATAGCAGTAGCCCAGGGTGTCGAGTAGCTTGTAGCGATCACAGATTCCCAGCTGGTCGCGGAGCAGGTCGAAGGTAATTTCGAAGCCAAGGAGACCAAAATAACCCAATACCTGACTGAAATAAGGTAATTACAACGGTCATTCAAAAGTTTCACCCTGAGTCTAGGTCCCCTGAACAGAGAATGAGCTAGCAGACGTGCTTTCAAAGCTAGCCAGCTCGACGAAAGGCACCAGGGAAAAAACCATAACGTTCTTGGTGGCCAACAAACCTTGTATTCAAGCCTTCGATCACAGTCTCATCAGATGAGTCGAAGAGACAGCTCCATCTTAGCAAGACCCAATCAAGTTGTACCTGAGTCAGGGGACCATCCCCGATGACGAGAAGGAAGCTCTCAGGATTAGAGGGCAGGCAGCCAAGTTTGCCCTCGACAATATGGACAGCTCTATAGGAGGTCGATATCAGGACCCTCACTTAAATGCCTAACACCCAAAGAGGCAAACGAAGTGCTGTAGGAGATTCATGCAGGCATTTGCGGCAACCATTCCAGTAGTCGATCCTTGGCACACAAAGTTGTTCGTTACGATTATTTTTGACCTACCTTATTACAAGACTCAATTGGCTTCGCCAGAAAATGCCCATTGTGCCAAATCTACTCGAACATACCGCACCAACTAGCCGCATCGATGGTCAACGTTCAGATCACGTGGCCATTCGACCAATAGGGGATCGATATAGTTGGATCTCTCCCGAAGACATCGGGTCAACATAAGTTTATCATAGTGGTAGTCGAATACTTCACCAAATGGGTGGAAGCCGAAGCAGTTCCAAAAATCACCGATGCGGCCATTAAGAGTTTCATTTGGAAGAACGTAACCTGTATATTCGATTTGCCTAAAGATTTAATCTCAAATAATGGCACTCAGTTTCAAAGTAAGAGCACGAGAAAATGGTGCAAAGCCTTGGGAATCACCCAACACTTCACGTTGGTAGGAAGCCCCCAGTCTAATGGTTAGACCGAAGTCGCAAACATAACAGTTCTCGACCACCTCAAGGCTCGAATAACAAGGACAGGGGCTAGTTGGCCAGACGACCTCTCAGGGGTGCTTTGGGCATATAGGACCACACCTCGAATAGCCACGGGCCGCAGCCCGTACAACTTAGTTTATGGATTTGAAGCAGTAATTCCATCTGAGCTGATCCAGCACACAACTCGAGTAATTCACTATAATTCGGTCAGAAACTCGACGGAGAAAACACTAGACCTAATCACTGTTGATGAATTACACCACATAGCATATAATACAATGCAGCGATACTGGTCGAAAATGGCAGAACGTTACAACAAAATAGTACAACCCCGGTCATTCAAGGTTAGCGACCTAGTCCTAAAAAAAGTGGAAGTATCAAAGAATGTGGGAAAGCTCGATCCAAAGTGGGAAGGACCTTATTCAGTAGTCAAAATGTTAAAAAATAATGCATACCGACTAGCGGACGCGGCAAGCAATGAATTACCATGACCTTGGAATGCCATAAATCTAAAAAAGTTTTATGTATAAATGGCCATTGGCCTCCTTTATAATGCCCACCAGCAATAAAAGCTACGATACACATCGGAAACATAAGATTTGCACAAATCATTTCCTTGTAATCGACCATGTAGTCAACTAAAAAGGCTATGAGCCGTCAAGTCGAGGCCCATCAGCTCAGGCTAAATAGTCGACCCCGTAGTTAACTAAACAGGCTATGAGCCGTTGAGACTAATGAGTCGACCTCGTAATCGAGACTCATCAACCCAAACCAAGCAGTCGACCCCATAGTTCACTAAACAGGCTATGAGCCGCCAAGACTAAACAATCAACCCCGTAGTCGACCAAGCGGGCCCTGGGCCGCTAGACTAGGGTTTTCAGCCACTGCTCCATCGTTGACCCAAACGCCGATCATGCAGTTTTAGGGCTGCTAAGTCGAAGTCCCCCAACCCATACTAACTAGTCGGCCTCATTGCCATCAAATTATGGCAAGTTTGTTAGCCGTTATAGGATGATTACCTGTGTAGTCGTAGAATTACTTAAAAATCTATCATTGAGTGACTACTTCACCTAACCATGCAATCCGTACAGCAGTCTGCAATTCTAAAAAGTTGATGACTTTTTCAATTAAATCGAGTCCACCAGATGGCGGTTTACCATCTCTCTTTAGTTATATTGTCTATTATTTATGATCTACTCGACAAGGTCCTTGAATTAATCTTAGCTAAGTGCAAGAGCCATATATGCAACAAAGTAAAGATAATTAAGGTAAAAAGGACAGCAAAACTTGCTAAAAGATGTGGAAAACGTTCCTTTGCACAAGAGCTAAAATGAAATCAACCAAAGTACAACACCTCATCAGGGCACTTCCATTATACATCAAGAAAAAGGAAAAAGCTAGAATAACTAGATAGCAATAGGCTCAGCTCGATCCAGCACCCTTATCACCACCCGCTCGAGCACCCTCCTCAATGGCTTGCTCGAGTTCGTCACTCGAAGGAATAGGCTATCGGCGCGGGCTCTGGCAGGGCAACGGCAATAGGCACAACGGTGATCGCCGGCTGAGAGGGGCTAGCCGCATCACTAAGGAATTGCCTCTTTGGAGTAGGAAAATATGCTGCTGCGTCGACCACCCCCTCTTTGACCTCGAACACGAAGTCATCGGCGAACTCAAACTCCTGGGCAACCTGCCTTCAGCCTTTGCTCGACCTTGGCCCGCTTCCTTTGTTCATCTGTCAAAGAGGTCAACGGCAGCGCCTCTGTGACCTCCGCAGCTACAGTTGCTTCAGGGGCCCCACCTTCAGCCCCACCGTCGTCCTCTGGATACGATTGTAGCTGCTCGTCGAGTAGGTAGCTGAGGCAGTATCTATCTTCTGGTCGAAAAATTGTAGCCCAGAAAGTGCAGCTACTTAAGAACCTGTCGAAGGAAGTGCAGGCGTCGTCTAGAGCGAACACAACTCTCGTATCTTAGAACGCCGGGCTCAACATGAACTGCTGCACCGTCTCCTTACGCATCAGTAGTAGCATATGGTAGAAGTTGGCCTAAGCCTCATCTAGACCAGCATTCCAGTCCACAGTTCAACCAAAATTGAAGGCAGGTGCCCATCCAACCGCACTTTCTTCAGCAACTCATCCATCTTTGTCCTCTCCTGGACAGAAGCAACCAGCTGGTCATCCCTCAGTTGAAGCTGCTTATTCAGCTCATCGACTTGCTTGGCGAGCTCATCCACCCTTATTTGAGAAGACTCCAGCTGAGCCTTCAGAGTCTTCGTGTCCCCTCCAGCGTCCAGCTGTTCCCAATCAGCCAGGGCCAGCTCCGACCTCCTATAGAAGTTATACCCCAGCTAGCCGACCTAAGAGACAATGCCATTAGATAATCAACCAGCATGCAGTAACATAATAGGCTCGGGGAAAACCTTACCATGTTGGTGTGATAAGCCAACGCCCGCAAAGCAGCGTCTTGGCTCAACCCCATTAGTTTTTTTCTGGTCGGCCAGGAATTGACCAACTATAAGCACTTTAAGCGGAACCGCCCCCAACCACCCTACCGTATCCATGGAGAGAATGTTATGCACGATCATGCCCAGCATAGCCCCAAACCTGGGCGAGGGTAATTTTGGCAGCTGGAACAGAATATCGTCTCTACGGTCACCAAACAGGGCATCTCCCATCGGCGGGCTTGACCCCACAGCTTTTCCCTTCCCTTTCTTGACAGCAGCCCTAGCTGCTTGTAGTTGCGACGGGTCGAGCTGGTGATGGTGTTGGTGAAGGTATTGGCGTCGCGGCTTCAGGGCGAGGCACCTCGATCACAGTGGCTACTCGACGATCCATAGTAGCTTGACGGCGCTGTTGGTTCCTCTCCGCTCTCGCCAAAGCCTTGGCCTTCGACTAGTTCATAATTTTCTCGCGATCTGCCAAAACAACAAATAGCAAAGGTCAAAATCGACGATAAGGATGGAAAAATAACAAATTAAAAGAAGCACAATCTACCTAGGTCAATCATCTACAAGCAAATTTA
The DNA here is from genome assembly GCA_018894105.1 of Jacaranda mimosifolia. NCBI lineage: Eukaryota > Viridiplantae > Streptophyta > Magnoliopsida > Lamiales > Bignoniaceae > Jacaranda > Jacaranda mimosifolia. Next base: position 326,734 of record CM032133.1, on the reverse strand, counting down.
GCGGACCAAATTCTTCTCATCGATAAACACTGAGGTTCCATTTAGCCAAATTCAACCAGGTCCCGAATGAATGTGTTGGGCCAGGTCGGGGTAAAGTTACCTGGCATTTCGATATGCCCCATCCACCAGCCCGAGGAATATTGAAACCTCTAGCAACTCGAACAAACAGATACCATTTTTTCCACTCTTGCCCGTAAGAGGAAGTTGGGGTTATAAGGAATTTACGACGCGGTCGAGTAGTCAAATAGTAGAAGCCCGACTCATTGGTGCTACCCGACTTGCGGGATATTGAAAGCTGAAAAAGGTTTGAAAAGTTGTCAAAGTTGGCAGACTGGTTGAATAGGTGCATTAAGACAATGAAGCTGTAGGTGGTCGAGAAACAATTGGGAAGTAACTCGGTTATACACATCTGCAAGCCCCTGAGCAGGTTGACCATCTGAGCACTTAAAGGAAACCTAAGACCACATCTAAAGACATCATCGAAAATAGTGATACAACCTACGGGGGGACGATGCATTCGACCAGAGGCCCCGGAGGTTAGTATTTCGTATTCAGCAGGAATATGGTATAACTGTCTAAGACGTCTTAAGTCGACAGGGTTGATGGTTGACACAATCTCGCTATAATGATCAGGGGTGAATAGTCGACCCCGCGATGGTGGAACCTGACTGGGCCCTGCCTCATCCCCCCGCGGTTGCCGCTCGAGCTACTGGAGCTCGAGCTGCTAGAGCTGGAACTGTCACTCGAAGACTCATTTGACTCCCCCAATGAGCCCTCAAGCCTATTAGACTGGGTAGCCTCACTATCTCCCCTCGACTACTTTCTAAAGCAGATAAACCAACATCATATCAATAAAGCTAAAAGACGTTCAAAAAAAAGAAATGAAGCACTTACTGAATCAAATAACTAAAAGCAGAAAGTGTTAGCAGCGAAAGCGGTTGACTAGGCGCTCGACCAGATGCTAAGGTAGTAAAAGTAAAAATGTTTATTTTAACAGCGGATATTTATAGCCAGGAGTAACGCGGGAGTCCCAGCGGTTGTAATAATGATGTAACCGCAGTGCCGCCCTACGCGCACCTCGACGTAATCGCTCATTAAATACGCCAAACCCTGGTCGATTTTCAAAAGCCCTGATTGATTCTTGTAACCATCCATCAAGCTACTTCCCAACGCTTCTCGTCGACCCCTCGTTTAGACTTAGGAAGTGGGGGGACTCATGATATGGGATGGCCCAAGTAGCTTGGCCTAAAGATGCAGCGCCGGGCCCAGCTTGCATTCGAGGCCCATGGGTGCAATCGACCCAAGTAGACCTCATGCTCGACTTGTGTTGCTAATATGTTCCCTAGAACGTGGTTGGGTCGACCCCTTTATCGACCAAAGTGGTAGGGTATGGTACAGTACTCCTCTACCGCATTAAATGCACTGACAGGCAGCATGCCTCCGCATTAATGGCGCATGCCGCCCCATTACTGCCTGACGCAATAGGCATTTCAACAGTATACTACCCTGCCTTAGAACTTGGGAAGATAGCCACTTGGAGTAGCACAGGGAGGGAAGATGACTAATTGCCCTTTATGCAAAGACAAAGGCCCTCTCTACACCTTAAGGGCATCACAGGCAAATCCCCAAGCAGAGAAGGCTATAAATACCCCCATTTTCAGCCCTTAAAAGGTATGCTCTGATATATACAAGAAGCCCCTACTCTGTTGTTTGGATTATCTGGTCGACTAGTACTGACTTGAGCGTCGAAGTGCTTTAGCCGAGGGCCCATTGGCTAGCCTGACGTTTGCTAAGTGGTTGCAGGATTCAACCCATTTACAATCGGAAGTTGACCATACAGGTCGAACCTCAACCAGAATTCCCTTCGATTCATCCTTCAACTGATCGAACCCTCATCAGGTTGATTGTTCTATGCATTCTTGCTTCTTGGGGCAACATGTGTGCTAGAATCTTGAACTTTGGACTTCGTTTGTGTTATCAATATTTCTTGTTTTATATGGGAGTTTTTATAGACTGGGCTAAAATGATGCTATTTGGAAGTGGAGCTAATGTCCCTTTCGAAATTCAACAAATTTACAAGAATTCTTACTCTGTAATGTATCTACTTAGAGTTAGAGCTGAAGATTTTTGTGAATTATTTTTCCTTTTTGTTTTGACTTTAGAAGTTGATATTTATAGGCTTTGTTTGGATGTGAATTAGGGCATTCTCCCAAAAACTTGGGAAGTGGGGTTGGAAAATGTGATAGTTGTTTATTTTTGTTTTGGAAGGTAAGTAAAGAATGAATTGAGAGAAAATTATTTGTTTGTTTCTGTTTTGAGAGGGAACAAAATGTCACATCAATAACTTTTTTATTAGGTTGGTGTGATGAAATGAGTATTTTAAAATTATTTATATATGTGTATATATAGATTGTATGAGTGGTAGTATGTGTATATATTTGTAACGATTAGATAATGTATGGAACTTTGGGGAATGGTGTGGAATTGTGAATAGTAGGGATTTTTTGGCAAATAAATTTTCTATTTTGGGAGTGGGATTGGGGAATATGTAGTATTTGTTTGTTTAAGTTTTGGGAGTTGGAAAATGAATTGGGAGTTTGTAAATAAACAAGCCCATAGTGATTGAGTGTTTGGTGGGCTTTAATCCACTTGGTTCTAGGTGCCCATCTTAGCGCGTTAAATTAATTGTGTTCACTAACCTTTCGACTTTTGCTTATTTATTATTTATTTAATTGGGCTCTTTATTTATTTTTTATTTTTTTCACCCTTATGATATGATTGGTATTCAGGAATAGAGTGGGAATGGAAGTATTCCTAAGTCTATTCCTAAACATGTCGAGTGCCCTATGACACAGTAGCATAAGTCTCCCACATAATGTGGGAGGTCAGGAGTTCGAACGCAAACGAGCTCCTAATATGCGTGTGTGTGTATAAATAATTGGAAAAAAAAGCCTATTCCTAAACCTATATTTGGTATAATTTAAGAATGAGGAATCCTCATTCTGTAGGAATTCGTATTGCTAAAAGCATTGGTTTAGCTATTCCTTCTCTCCCCCCATAGGTTTAGTTATTCCAAATCTATTAGCAACGAACTTATTTTTGTATTTGACAAAATTATCCTCTAATATTCAATAAAAAGAATTATAAATCATCATAAAAACTCTGGTATATATTTGCTTCATGGTATCTTATTCTTTGTAGGGATTTCTCTTTTAATCTTCGAACTCCAATACAAAGATTTCTCCCATAATCTTCAAGATCCAATAAAAGAAAAATTAACCAAGCATTGCACCCTTTATTTTAATCCAAAAAAATTAATCTTACTTCCCAAAATATAAATAAATCATAATCTTTGTCATACATTTTTTTTACAAAATAAAAAAAAATTAAAGATTGTATAAAAACAATATAACTATAAAATATAAATAACTTATCAATACGATATTTTATTTTAAGAATTTTATACAAAAGGATAATTTGGTCATTTAGAATACTTTCAGTCCATTTCTACCTATCATTGCTAAATACCGATCATGATATTGAAATCAATTAAGATATGATGATTCCATTTATTTCTCATTCCTTATCATACTAAGTTTTTCATTCCATTTTCACATAATTTCATTTCTGCATGCCAATCACCACCTTAAGATCTAATTTTTTCATATCATCAGGCATTCTATAACTACTTTTCTCTTGTGCAAATTCGTTTACTCTCAAAAGATTAAAAAAGAAAGATTATTTAATTAACTTATACATAAGAATTTTTCGCTAAGAATCCTTCAAGCACTCTAACCTTATTTTGTATCAAATTGATTCAAGTTGTGGACCGAATGAGGACGAGCTCGGTGTCTAGCTAGGATTGAAGGAGGCAATTTCGGAGGTAGATTCGTGGAGGGAACGTCGGAGGTAGGCTCACCACGTGAGGTAATTTATTTCATATCTGCACAAAATCAAAGCATGCGTATGCCATAAAGTTTGTTGTAGATATATAATCAATAAAATCATTGGTTCATAATTAAAATTGTACAAACTAAATGGAATTGTTAACAATTTATACACTTTGACCATGCATATATAATTTCGGTGAACCTTGTTTTATCAAATACAAGGGATTGGAAACAAAGAAAAGGGACAAATTAATAAACACCATCATATAATAATTAATAAAATTAATATTTATAGAGAGGTAGGTCGACATGCTTGCCTAGAGTGGATCCTATTATTAGATCGACCATTTATTTCGAAAATAATGAATTCTAATATCAAAAAGTTATTATTTATTAAAAAATATTCTTGAAATTAACGGGCCTCGAGTCTTTGTGCCAAGTTTAGGTGCACTCCTATTAATTCACTCAATTCTTGTTAATGTTTTATAAGTTGGGAATTTGCGTACTGAAATCATATTTTATAGAAGACTTGAAAACCTACAGCCTGTTGTTTTTGTTGTCTAGGCTTATTTTCATTTTTTGCTGAAAATGAAAATAGAGGGCCGTCAACTTTCCCCCTATTTTCACATATATTTTCATTCTCAAAATATTATTTTAGACAAACTCTTATACTCTCTTTTCATTTTCTCTTACTCACATTTTCACGACTTTTAAAATAAAAACACTACATTTTTCAAATACAATTCATTAATTTTCAACCCTACATAATCATTACATTTTAAACAAAACATCAAAACAACATTTTATTTTCAAAAATACATTTATAATTGAATTTTCACTATTCTTTTTCACCAGAAAATGAAATTACCTCCAGAAAATAAATCCAAATGGCTATGATTTGAATTACATATATTCAATAATAGGACAATATTACTTACAAAGGAATCTCATATATTTTTCTTAATAATTAAAATTTAATTTATCAAACTGTAAATATTTTAAAGAATATTTGTATATTTAGTTATGTTTTGCCGATGATATTTTTTCATTGGCAATATGACAATTGCTTTTCATTTGATAAATAAAAAGAAATTTAAATTAGATATTATTTATTGTATGTAAATATAATATGAAAATTAAATATTAATAGATGTGTAAAAGATAATCAAATATTAAGAGTATTTTTAAAAAATGACATGTCGTATCTTTTTAAAATGAGTGATAAAAGATCATCAGTTATAGACCTTGTTTGTTTACATTTTGTCGAAGTATTTTTCATCTCCTAAAATATTATCGAACATGATGGCACATTCCTCAATTTTAACTTCCAAAACACCAAATTTAATACCTAAATTGTCTTCTTCTCTAAAATACATAAAAGCACCACACACTCTAAAAATTTCACCTACCCCCACTTGTCTCACTCTATCTTTCACTTTACTAATTCATTTCTCTTTCTCACTCTTCACTGTACTTATTCATATATATATATATATATACACGCATATGAAAATATTAAAATTCACTAATAAAAAAAATTCTAAAATTTACTTTACAAATTTCATATATTTTCATTTTTGTTTATAAAAATTATAAAATTTATATTTTCATTTATAAATTATATAAAATTATATTTCTATTTAAATAATTAAATTTTAAAAAATTATAAAAATTAAATTAATAAAAGTTTATATTTCTGTTTAGTTTCGTCCAAGAATAACAAAAGTATAATATTCCATTTAAAAGATACATAATGTCAAATAATTTTACTATGTATTACTGTAGTACTTAACTGAACTCAAATACATCATTAAAAAAATATCATTAATTGTTCTTTTTGCTATATTATTTTTTTGATAGATTATATAAATTAATAAATTTTTTGATAGTGATATGGGATAGCCTAATAGGCTCGACCCAAAGACCACAGACTTAAGGGCGTAGCAACAGATCCATCTCATCCTTAGGGCCCAATTATGCAACAGACCTCAGATCGACCTGTTTACGAGCTTTCGACCAGGCACCGGGCTGGTTGACTCTTCGACCGTGGCGCTCGGCTATCTCTTACTCCGCGTGCCAACTCATCTTAGGGCCAACCCTGTCACCGACCAACGAGGTCGACTCGGCACATAATCAACTCTCTGCCGCACTAAATGCCTTGACAAGCAGTATGCCTCCGCATTAATGGCGCGTGCTGCCCCAATACCACCCATACTGCCACGCTAGGCTAGGAGGCACGTCTACAATGTACTATTCTGCCCATGAAACCTGGAGATAAAGCCACCTAAAATAGTACAGGAATGGGAGATGACCTAATGCCCCTCATATAGGACAAAGATCCTTCTTACATGTAAAGGGCATCTTAGACAAATCCCCACTAGGAAAAGGCCATAAATACCTCCCCTCCAACCTCACTGAATATATGCCGTTCTATATACAAAAAGCCTTCACTCTGCTGCTCGTTATATCTAGTCAATCCCACACTAACTTGAGCGTCAAAGTGGCTTAGCCGAGGGCACCTTGGCTAGCCTGACGTTTGTTCGTAATTACAGGACTCAGCCCCATCACATACACAGATCGACCAGAAAGGTCGAACCTCCACAACTTATCACTTAATCTAGTTATAAGCAGATTCCACCCTTATTATTTGGCACCGTCTGTGGGAAACTTTTAAGTCCGCAATCAAAAATGGTTAACACTGGGCGAGCTCGTGTGGGAAAGGAAGAGTACAGGAGGTCAAGCTCTCATCCACCTCGACCTCAGCAAGAAATTTGTACGCTAAGGGTTGAGCACCCAGCCAGAATAAGTAGTCACCCTAACCATGCCCCAAATTGATATAGCTCATCAGCGAGCAGATATCAGCCCAGATTTCAGCTCAATTTTCAGCGGCTTTGAATCGACACGCTGTGCAACTAGAGCCTGTGGCCAGTACAACTCTGCAGCCCATGCCCCTGAATGAGAGACCACCTAAAGAAAATCAAGACCATTTGGAGTCCAGAAGGCCTCTCTCAAGGCGAGAAGTAAGCCCGGGCCATTTTCCAAGGGAGATGGCCCGACCTACACCCCGCGAGAAGGTTGCAGATTTAGTGGATCTTGACGCTCAACCTATTCAAGCCTTGCAGCATGATAGAGTCGAGCACTCGAGACCCCAGCCGAACAGAAACGCATCCTAAGCTGATAGGGAAAAATGGGATGAAGTATCTTACCAAGTCCAATAGCTGAATATGTGACTATAAGAGATCTCGAGGAAAAATACGGAGAGAAATCACTATCAGGAGGGGCCACCAAGATTCTGAAGAGAGAAGGACTCACCATTTGTACAAAAAATTATCGACGAGCGCATCACCTTCGATACTAAGATCCCAACAGGCCTGCCCAGATATGATGGCTCATCGGATCTAAACGAGCATTTGATGCAATTTGAGCATATGATGTAGCTACATGGACACAACGATTACATCCATGCTAAGATTCTGGTGAAAACCATTCAGGGAACAGTGCTTGATTGGTTCGTCAAGCTGGTGCCGGTGTTTATATACTCATACGACTAGTTGTGCGACAAATTTCTGTACCAATTTACAAGTAGGAGGAAGGCGAAACTTCTACATACCAACTTACACACAGTGAAACAGAATGAAGAAGAATACCTCTAAGACTTCTTCACTAGGTTTAACACGGAGGTGCTGAAGATTGACAGCCCCCGAATCGAGTTCCTGATCGATGTGTTGTTCTTAGGCCTCAGACACAAAGAATGCGCCAATGTGCTGGTGCACGAGCAGCCCAGGTTGATAGAAGAGCTCCTCAACCTCACAGAAAAATAAATGACTCAGGAGGAAATGAACAGACTAAAATATGGCAATCTTGAGGTTGAAAAGAAGAAAAATAAGGAGAAAGACAACCGCTAATATAGGGAAGGTCGTCGATCCCCCATCGAATGCTTCCATGATTATACCCCGCTTAATCTTCTGAAGAAGGAGGTATTGTTTTCTATCCAACATAACAACCTCCTTAAGAGAGTTGACCGAGACCGAAGCCATCAAAAAGTCAAAGAAATACTCTCATTTTCATAAGCAAAAGAGGCACGACATAGAAGATTGCTTCAATTTGCATGATGAGATCGAGAGATTGATTAGGCAGGGCCATTTGAAAAAATATGTCGACGAGCATGCCAGACGTGAAAAGAGAAAAATCGACGGGACTCCTCGTATAGAAAGGTCGGCTAGGACAAGGAGAGAAGATAAAGAAAGAAACCTACCCAAGAGCCCCACCCACCCATTCGAGGAGTCATCGACATAATTGTAGGAGGTCCCACTGGGGGGGGACTCAAGGTTCGCTAGAAAGCAGACGTAAAGGTAACTAGAATAAACCAAATAAGCCAAGGTCGAAATGATTTTTCAGCTCTCAACTAGCACAGAACCAATCTCCTTCACTGAGTCCGACCTTGATCATTTGGAGAACAGAGGAGTCGATCAAAAGATGGACTGCCCCATGGTGGTAACACTCGAGATCGCCAATTTTGAAGTAAGGAAGGTTCTGGTCGACAATAGCAGCTTTGTGAATATCATATTTTTGAGCACTTTGAAAAGAATAAATTTGAGGCAATTAAAGTTTGAGCCAGTCCGAACGCCGTTGGTCGGATTTTGGGGGTTCAAAATCATCCCAGAGGGATCCATTAACCTGTCCACGTCATTTGGGTAAGCCCCGCCACTACAAAACTTTGATGATAAACTACCTTGTAGTCGACGCTCCATTCACCTACAATGTCATCATTGGTCGATCTGCTCTGAATGACTTCAGGGCCATTGTCTCGACCTACCATATGAAGATCAAATTTCCAACCCTAACAGGAGTAGGAGAGCTCTTGTGCAACATTAAAGAAGCTTGGCACTGCTATACTATTTCAGTCGAGTCAAACGAGCAGAAGACCCGACCTCAGCTAAAGCCCTCGGGGGACGCCCTTGTAGCGAAACTCTAGGAGGGACGTCATCTAAGAAGAGGAAATTAGAGGACACCTTGGATCGAGCCCATTGGGGAATTCAAAACAATAGAATTAGAGCCCAAAAACCCTGACAAGACCACTCAAATCGAGAGCGATATGAGCCATTATCTGGAGTGCCTCATGGTCAATTTCCTTCGAAGAAATATTGATGTGTTCGCATGAAAAGCTTCCGACCTCCAAGGAATCGATCCAAGTGTTATTGTCCATCGTCTCAACGTGGACCTTTTCTACAATTCGGTGAGGCAGAAGACAAGAACCTTTAATGCTGAGAGGTCCCAAATCATCAAAGAGGAGGTCAACAAACTGCTAGAGGCAGGATATATTGTAGAAATTCAGTACCCCTCTTAACTTTGTAATGTTGTACTCGTCCCTAAGAATGAGGAAAAGTGGCGTATGTGTAATGATTTTACTAATTTGAATAAAGCTTGCCATAAGGATACTTACACCCTGCCTCTCATAGATTTATTCATAGATTCTATAGCTGGTTGTGAATTACTTAGCATGATGGATGCCTTTCAAGGCTACTATTAAATATTCATAGCACTCGAGGATGGGGACAAGACCTACTTCATCATCCCCAATAGAGTATAATTTTTCTTAGTCATGCCCTTTGAACTTAAAAATGCAGGGGCAACGTACCAAAGATTAGTCAACTTCATGTTCAAAAGTGAGATCGAAAAATTCATGGAAGTCTACATTGATGACATGATCATTAAAATAGAGAAGGCTGAAAATTACTTGATCAACCTCAACCACACCTTCTCTACATTAAGGGAATTTGGTATAAAGCTCAACCTCAACAAGTGCACATTCAGGGTTCGAAGAGGCAAATTGTTGGGTTACATGGTCAGTTAAAGAGGGATCGAAGCAAACCCACAAAAGATATTGAAGGCTAGAGTAGCAATAGGATCCATAAATCAAAACTTCATAAGCTTGAAAATAACTAAGCTACTCGAGATCCCAAGGATCTAGTCATGCTATAGATCTAGATTAGGATGAAGAATTACCTCTTGTAGCTCAAAATCAATGAGAAGATCAACTATCTCTCACGAGTCCAGAAACTATGTGGAACTGGCACAGCGGAAAGATGACAACAATTGCCCAGGCTAAACAACTCCAAAATTCACAAAATTAAATCCGGAATACATTCACACACAGGGGAAGCTATTGTAAAAAATTGGATGAAAAAGCCTTCTGTATCACTCCAAAAACATTTGCCAACTGGAAGTTGCTGTAGGTGGATCTCCAAAACCGAGCAAGTCAAGTGCCTTGCCTTTATTGATATGATCCACAAACCAAACAATCTTCCAATTTCCCCTCACTAGAAGCTGGAGTTAGAGAGGAGAAAATAAGGTAGAGGAGGCCGATTTTCAGGTTGGGAAGAAGAAGAAGAAATGCAAAGCTTCAACTCATGATGCAATGCATGGAGAGAGAGAGATTTTGGAGGGAATGCAAGAATCTAATTCTCACATTTTCAGTAGCTAATATCAAATTTTGCATGCTCTCTATATCTATATATAGATGGTGGAAGGTGTGATGCTAGTTGGCATCACACCTTCCTCAAGGTGACCGCCCAAGTGCATGCCAGTTGGCAAAATTCAAATTCAAGTCTTACTTGAATTTCAAGTGCATTTCAATTTCATTTGGAATCTAATTCCAAATTAATTAAGATGCTAATTTAAATGAACACTTCGTTTAAATTTTCCCTCCAAAAAGTATTCTTCCCGTTAATTAAATTAAACACTTTAATTTAATTAATTAACTTTTGATTTAACTCTTAAATTAAACAAGCTTAACTCTTAAGCTTAAATTAGTCAACTTGTCCAATTGATGGCCAATATGGTACCAAATAATTAACTCCTTAATTATTGGTCTAATTTAACTCTTAAATTAGTTGATTAATTTAATATTTAAATTAATCAAACCAAAATTGACTGTTGGATTAGACCTTTGAAAATTGGTCACCCAATGGTGATTTTTCCAACACTTGGAAAATTGCTCTACCAATTTTGGAAGCTATTTAGCTTTTGTGTGTGACCCAATAGGTTCTACCATTCATTGGACATGGGCTCACAACTCTTTGTGACTTTTGAATATATCGTATTTATTTTGGTCTAAAACTCTTTTTAAACTATTCGACTCAATTTAATTAATCTCATTAATTGAAGAGTGCCCAATCTCCATGGTTGATGTCCAACCTCAAGCCCTTGGAGCCCAACAAATTGTCCGAAATGAATATTCTGGAGAACCATCATAGCTCTATACGTACCATGCAAATACGGTCCTTCTGTCTCCTATCTCCCGAAAAAGGCCTAGGGCAATATATTTGTTGGCTCTCTAATAGCTTCGATACTATGTTTCTATTCTCAATGTTCGATTCCCTTGTGTGAACTCACTTTTGGAAGACTCATTTTCCAAATTGTCACACCACCTTGCGCAATAATTTCTTGAAATCGATCATTATAGAATACATAGGATATACACTCGCCCTTCACAAAAGCGAGGAGTTGGATTCCATCTTAGATCTCACAAACCTCCATGCCAAGTAGCTCATACCCAACCTTAACCCAAAAGACCCACTAAGTGGTCAAGAAAGAGTCAAAGCATGAGGATCGGACACAAGGTTACCATATACCCTCAAGTTAGAGGACTAATAATATATACTAGCGTAAGCGGAAGAATTGATCACTACTTACTAGCCACTAAGACTATTTAGTGGATTCTCCGAAGGGTCTTCAGTGAATTATTCTCTAACAAGCACCTACTAACATGTACCTGTATCTCATACGGTTGCTCATGGAATTGAGCAATACACAACTCTTAGATTTATGCATCGTTAGTACAAGTTTATTTAGATCTTAGATGCCCTATCTCGTAAGATCCTATGACTTGGAAGATTTAAGATCACGACCGTGTAAGACTTATTCCATGGTCATCAAACCAAGTCCTATAGTTATGTGTGATCTAAGGGCTTCATCCAAATGCAAGTGAAGTAATATAAAGCATAAGATAAAGGTAGCCATATAAAAAATATCATTCAATCAAGATTGTTTTACAAGGAAATAGCTTTTTAAGGCCAATCCTATTGGCTTGCCGGGCACTATTCCAACAATCTCCCACTTGACCTAAAGCCAATTCCCATGGCCTTGAGACCTATCTTCTCAAGATGTTCTTCAAAGACCTTTTACTCTAAGGGGTTTAGACAGTAGTTCTGCTAGATTCTCTTCTGAGGCAACTTTGTCTACTTAGTTGTTGCCTCTATCAATTGATATCATATATCAATTGATAACACATTTTTCGTGCTTAGATCACTGATGAGATCTTGGCTCAAGTCCAAAATTGTCTTCCAAAGACAATTGTGGGCTCATACACGCTAGGCACTACATCCAACTCTTGGATGAAGTTTTTATCCAAACACCTTCTTTTGTGGTTTTCAAAACCATAAATTATTTCACCTCTGTGGTTGTCTCGATCGTAGTGTCTTGTTGAAACTCTTCCAACTCACCACACCGCCATTGAGGCAAATATAAATTTAGAAGTGGATTTGAGGTTATCTACATTGGATTGGAAACTTGAATTTGAAAACACGTTTAGTTTCAATTCTCCATTTCTGTATACCAAAGACAAGTCCTTAGTCCATCTCAAGTACTTAAGGATTGCTTTAATGGCTATCAAATGACTCTCACTAGGATTGGATTGGAATCTACTCCTAACACTTAGCGAGTGTGCCACATTCAGTTTTGTACATTGAACTGCATACATTATACTCTTAATAGTGGAAGCATAAGGTATGTAGGACATACTTTGTCTCTCGTTGTCAGTCTTGGGGGCCACAGACTTGGAGCGACGAATGCCATGTCCTATGGGAAGAAATCCTTTCTCGGATTCTTCCATACTAAACCTCTTCAGTATCTTTATCAATGTATGGGGTTTGGGATAGCCCGAGCATCCTTCCAGATCTATCTCTATAGATACGTATTTCCAATATATAGGATGCTTCTCCCAAATCTTTCATAGAGAATTGTGTAGATAGCCATGCTTTAGTACACTTTAACATTCCTACCTCATTTCTAATGAGAAGAATGTCCTCGACATAAAGCACAATAAACTGTACTGAAATCTTACTAGCCTTCTTGCACACACATGGTTCACACACATTTTTGACAAAGCCAAATGATTTGATCATTTTTGTCAAAAATGTATTTTCCAACTTCGGGACGTTTGTTTGAGTCCATAAATGGATCTTTGGAGTTTTCAAACCTTTTGTTCACTCCTCTTGGATGTAAAACCTTGTGGTTGTTCTATATAGATTTCTTCTTCAATGTCACCATTGAGGAAAGTGGTTTTCACATCCATTTGCCATATCTCATAGTCATAATATGTGGCTATGGCAAGTAGAATCCGAATGGACTTAGGCATAGCGACCGGTGAAAAGGTTTCCTCGAAATCGATACCAGGTCTTTGAGTGTAACCGTTTGCCACTAGTTGCGCCTAAAAATTCACCACTTCTCTATCTACTCCAAGCTTTCGTTTATAGATCCACTAGCAACCAATGGAAACTATTCCCTTTGGCGGATCTACCAAAGTTCGTACTTTGTTTGAGTACATGGAGTCTATTTCGGATCTCATGGCTTCAAGCCAACTTCCCGAATCTATGTTCAACATAGCTTCCTCATAGGTCTTCGAATCACTATCCGATTGGCTCGTTTCATGAAGAAATCTAAACTTTTTAGGTTACTTCTTGATTCGATTTGACATTCTCAAAGGTTGTGTGCAAGGCTCTTTGATATATATATTTGTTTCTACCGCTTGTGGGCTTTTATCTTATAGAAATTCCTTTTCTAAAAAGGTGCCGTTCCTGAAAATAAACACATTTTGTTCCGAGGGATCATTGAAATAATAACCCATAGACTCTCTTAGGAATCCCACAAACTTGCACAAGGTGGATCTACTATCCAACTTATCTCCCACTGTCCGTCTTACGTAGGCGGGAGATCTCCAAACCATAATATACTGGCAAGAGGTTGCTTTGCCATGCCATATCTCATATGGTGTTTTGGCATCGACTTTGAAGGTACTACACTTAGTAACTGCTCCGTCATCAATAAGGCGTATCCCCTAAAGGATATAGGCACATCGAAGAAGCTTATCATAGAACATACCATGTCCAACAAGATACGATTTCTCCTCTCAACTATTCCATTTGACTTGGAGTGTGCCGAGTGGAGTCCATTGAGATAGAATCCTATTCTTATTTAGATAATCTAAGAATTTGGTGCTCAAGTATTTTCCTCCTCGATCCGATCGAAAAGCTTTAATACTTAGCCCCAATTGCTTTTCCACTTCACTCCTATATACTTTGAACTTTTCAAAGGCTTTGGACTTGTTCTTCATAAGAAACACATGTTTGAACCGGTTATAGTCATCGATGAAGGTGATGAAGTAGGAATAGCCTCATCTCCTATTAACTCTTAATGGTCGACAAACATCTGTATGGATCAAATTAAGAGACTTGTGGAGCGCTCCATTTGTCCTACAAAGGGAGCTTTGGTCATTTTTTCCCTTTAAATAAGATTCACAAGTAGGAAGATCCTCAATGCCACTAACACTTAGCACTTTGAGAGCTTCTAACTTGCTCATCCTATTCTTAGAGATATGATCGAGTCTTGCATGCAAAAGAATGACATATTCTTGGATATTTAATTTTCTTTACTTTGTCGAAAGTGCATTAGTGATAGTTGAGAATCCAATATGTATAATCCTTTGTTAAGTGTGCCATAAGCAATTAAAGAACCCATTCTTTAATACCTTCAATCTCCTATTTGATATAGAAGGATCAAATCCTTCACTATCCAAAACAAGAATTTGAAATAATGTTCTCAACAATATATAGCACATAATAGCAAGGGGTCAATACAATTATAGGGTTACCTAAGTCCAACTTATTATACGCCTTCGGCTTTAGTCACAACTCTTGCTCCTTAGCCAAGGCGGTGGATCATATCCATATCACTGAGTTTTATTCTTCTTTCTTATTCTTTGTAACAACTTACAAAGATAAGAACCACATGCGATATCATATATCCATAAAGAAGCTCGAATAGAGGGAACAGGAGCAAGCTGGGCGGATGACTTCCCCGGAGTGCTGTGGGCATATAGAACCACACGTCGAACATCCACGGGCCACAACCCTTATAGCTTGGTCTATGGCTCTAAAGCAGTGATTCCATCCGAGCTGGTGCAGCACATGGCTCGAGTGATCCATTATAGCCCGATTCGAAACACGATGAAAAGGGCCCTCGACCTTATCCCCATCGACGAGATACGGCATATAGCCTACATCACAATGCAACAATACCGATTGAAAATGACAGAATATTACAACAAAACAGTTTCACTGCATAGTTTCAAAGTCAGAGACCTAGTCCTCAAGAAAGTCGAGAAATGTGGCAAAGCTCAACCCAAAATGGAAGGGACCTTACTCCTTAGTCAAAGTGGCAAAGCACAATGCATACCAAATAGCAGACACGTGAGGCAATGAACTACTGCGACCTTGGAACGCTATAAATATGAAGAAGTTCTATGTATAAAAAAGCTATTGGCCTCCGTCGTATTTCCTCACAAAAATGAAAATTTATGACATATGTCGCAAATATCTACTTACATGAGTTGATCATTTGCTGTCGACCCCGGTAGTCGACCAAGCAGGCTTCTAGCCGCCAAGCCAAGGCTTCATAGCCAATACCAAATCATCGCCCCATAGTCGACCAAGCAGGCTTCCAACCGCCAAGTTAAGCTTTACAGCCAAGACCTAAATCATCGACCCCGTAGTCAACCAAGCAGGCTTCCAGCCGCCAAATCAAGACTTCACGATTAAGACTAAATAAACGAATCAATTGTTTACTATCAACCCCGTAGTCGACCAAATATACGAGTTCATCATTAATTATTTTCTTCAATTAAGCAATCAACTTGATCGATTGCAGTCGACCCCAAAGTCGATCAAAAGGACCTTGAGCCGATAAATTGAACATGCATAATATGAATTAACATGTGTGTTGGTTCAGGTAATCATGGTCCATTTAACGACGATCTTGAGCTAATTTTACCAAAATTTGGGAACACGAACACTCGACCACAACCTTCATTAAACTAAACAGCTTACTGACAAGCACATGTCATTCGACAAAATAGATATATTCAAAAAGCAACAAAAGAGCACATGTCATTCGACAAAGCAAACATATATCCAAAGAGTAGTAAAGAGTGCTTCATTCGAATTCAACATTCCAAATTACAACCAAAAAGAAAAAAAATTGGAATGAAAAATACATTAGAGCTAGAGCATTAGCTCGATCCAGCTCCTTCATCGTGCCCTCCCCAAGCACCCTCCTCGATTGCTTGCTTGAGCTCATCGCTCGAGGGGATTAGAATAGGAACCACTGTGGGGTTGCTCACCCTTAGCTCAACATCGCAACAGCAATAGGAATAGTGGCAGTTGCTAGTAGAGAGAGCCCAGCTTCGTAAGCTAGAAAAGTTTTTTCGACCTGAGGAAGGTAAGCGACAGCATCGACCATGCCATCTTGAAGCTTGAATGCAAACTCGCTGGCGAAGGCGAACTCCTTGGCGACCTCATCCAGTTTCTTCGCCACCTAAGCCACCTTCCTTCTCGCCTCGATCAAGGGTGCAGCAAGTGGAGCTTCTGCAACTCCCTCGACCGTAGGAGCCTCCGCAACCCCCTCTCCAACGTTGGCTTCTTTGTCCTCCAGATATGGCTGTAGCTACTCCTCTAGGATGGGGCTGATACGATCCCTATCCTCAGGTCGAAAGAAGTAGCCCAGGAACTGCAACTGCTTATGCGCCTTCTCAAACGCGCTTCCTGGCGTTGTCGAGAGAGAACACAACACTCGCATCTTGGAATGCGGAGAACAACATGAACTGCTGTACAGACTCTCGCCGGATCAACAGTAATTTTTTGAAGAATTTAGCTCGAGCCTCATCAAGCGCCGCCTTCCGACCGGCTGACTGACCAGACTCATAACCAAACTGTGCATCCATTCTGGCCTGCTTGAGTAGCTTATCCATTATGGTCATTTACTCAACGAAGGTAACCAACCGACTATCTTTCAATCAGAGTTGATTGTTAAGCTCCTCGACCCTAGTTTGGGAAGACTCAAGTTGAGCCTTCAAAGTCTCCATGTCTCCGCTTTCTTGTAAATGCTCACGATCAGCAAGGGCCAGCTCCGACCTCCTATAGAAATGGTAGCCTAGCTGGTGCACCTGAAAAACAACATTTTTGATAAGAAAACAATACTCGACCAAAGAATAAAGTTCGACGATACAACTTAATCGACCAGAGTCTTACCATGTTTGAGTGGTAAGCTAGAGCCCTGAGCATAGAATCCTAGTTTAACCCCATCAATTTCTTCTGGTCAGACGCAAATAGTTCAGGCTATCAACACCTTTAGCGGAGCAGCCCTGGTCGGCCTTACCGTCTCCATTGACAACTAGTTGTGAATAGCAATGCTCGGCTCCATCCCAAACCTCGATGACGATAATCTTGGCAGCTGGAATAATTCATCATTCTCGCGCTAGCCAAATAGATCATAACCAGAGGGTTGGCCCGACCCCGTGGCCTTCCCCTTACGTTTCTCGACCACCATCCTCGTAAGAGCAGGTCCACCTTGCTCGACCATTGGCCTTTTGCCTCGACCTATGGGGCTACTTCCTAAGGTCGACACAGGCTAAGCAGGCGATGGAGTAGGCAAAGGTGAGGGTGTCATCACCTCAGGCTACGGTGCCGCAATCAGAGCAGCCCCTCGACAAGTCGGTAGCCAAATGGCGTTGCTCATTCTTCTCGACCCTCGCCAAAGTTTTGACTCTTGATCGGTTCATGATTTCATCTCAATCTGCCAAGCAGCATAAAAATAAAGGATTAAAATCAAATAGAAAATGGACAAAATAACGAATCATCGACAACACAATCTACCTAGTCGATCATCCGCTGGCAAGTCCAGCTGGGCTGGCGATAACCCAGCTAACACCAAACTTCTTTCCTTGATAAATACCGAGGCCTCTACATAACCAAACTCAACCAGGTCTTCGAATGAAGGTATTGGGGTAGGTTGGGGTTAGGTTACCAACATCTCGATGTGACCCATCCACCACCCCCTCAAAATATTAAAACCCCAATGACTCGAACATACAGATAACGTTTCTTCCATTCTTGCCCATATGAGGAGGCCAGGGGTGACAATAAATTTACTACGGGGTTGGGCAGTAAGATAATAAGAACCCGAATTGCCGGTGCTACCCATCTTGCAAGACATCAAAAGGTGAAAAAGATTGGAGAAGTTTTCAAAATTGGCGGGCAGGTCAAATATGCGCATTAGAACTATGAAGCTATAAATAGTAGAAAAATAATTCGGCAACAACTGGGTTATGCACACTTCTAAACCCCTAAGCAGGTCGACTACAGGACCAACTGAGGGGAACCTAAGGCCACACCTAAAGTTATCCTCAAACATAGTTATACTCCCAACCTAGGGTCGATGCATTGGACCAGAGGGCCCAGGCTTTAAAAGGTCATACTCTTTCGGGACATAATAAAGCTGTCCAATACACCTCAGGTTAGCAGGGGTAATCGTAGACACTATCTTGCTATAATAGTTAGGGGTAAACAATCGACCGCACGATAAGGGAGCCGGACTTGGTCCAACTTCACCTCCTTGCCAACGCGATGGCTGCTCAAGCTACTGGAGCTCGAGCTGTTCCCCGAAGAGCTACTTGACTCCTCTGATGAACCCCTAAGCCTATTAAAATGAGTAGCCTCACTATCCCCCCATGACTACCCTCAGAATCAGACAAGTGCAACATTTCTACAGCAAAGAAAGAACACCAAGAAAAACGAAGGAAGGGACTTACTCTTTATCGATGAACAAAAAGGCAAAATATGGTGGCAGGAAAAGTAGTGGGCTCAAAGCTCGACCAGACGCAATAAAAGTAAAAAAGAGTACTTTAACCACGCCTATTTATAGGCACCCGAGCACGGGAACCCAAGCAATTGTAATAATAGTGTAATCGTAGTTCAGCGCCACGCCTACAAAAATGTAACAGCCGCATTAAATGCGCAAAACCAGGGTCGATTTTCAAAAACCCTCGTCGATGAACCCATGTAAGTGCACAAGCTTACTCCCCAATCTTCTCGTCGATCACCTCATTCAGCATTCGGGAGTGGGGGGGACTCATGATATGGGATAGCTTAATAGGCTTAACCCAAAGACCACAGACTCAAGGACGTAGCAACAGGCACATATCATCCTTAGGGCCCAATTGTGCCACCAACCTCAGATCGACTTGTTATACAGGTTTTTCGAACAAGCCGCGGGTTGGTCCGCTGGTCGACTTTTCGACTGTGGCGCTCGGCTACCTTTTACTCTGCACGCCAACTCATCGTAGGGTCGACCCTGCCACTGACCAGCGAGTCGACTCGGCACAGAATCAACTCTCTGCCACATTAAATGCTCTGATAGGCAGCATGCCTCCGCATCAATAGCGCGTGCCGCCCCAGTACCACCCATACTGTCGCACTAGGCAGGAGGTGCGTCCACAGTGTACTATTCTGCCCATGAAACCTGGAGATGCAGTCACCTAGAACAGTACAAGAATGGGAGATGACCTAATGTCCCTTATACATGGACAAGGATCCTTCTTACGTGTAAAGGGCATCTCAAACAAATTCTCACCAGGAGAAAGCTATAAATACCTCCCCTTCAGCCTCACTAAAGGTATGTCATTCTATATATAAAAAGCCATCACTCTGCTGTTCGTTATAACTAGTCGACCCCACACTAACTTGAGCGTCGGAGTGCCTCGTGATTGTAGGATTCAGCCCCATCACATACACAGATCGACCAGAAAGGTTGAACCTCCCTAAGCTATCACCTGATCCAGTTATAAGCGGATTCCACCCTTATCAGATAGATTATAAAAATTATTCAAATTTTATTCTATAATTTAATAAACTTAGTAAATTATTAATAATTTAATCATATTAATTGACAAAAAATGTTAAATTGGATACAATTTAACATTTTTAGAATACAAAAGAAAATTTATTTAATAATCATGTTGTTTTTCCATAAAAATTTCAGGAATTGAAAGATAAAATAATTTGATATTTTATATAAATTAATAATTTTTTTAGAATATTTATAAAAAGTATTCATTTTGCTGATACACTATTTTTAATTATTTTCTTTTTAAATAAATATTTAGTTTATGTAAATTAATTATTAATTTCTATTACAATATGATTATTTAATTCTTATATTAATAAATATAAAGTTTTGAAATATTACACAATCCAAATTCATTAATTTAAAAGTTATTTACATATCACTCCCTACAATCATATATCAATCACAACTGATAAGGGTAAAAGTTGTATATAACTAGATTGGGACGGAATCTGGGTGGATCGACCTGCTTGGCCGAGTAAATGAACTCCACAGATACCTGGGCTAAGTCCTGCAACCACGAGCAAACGTCAGGCTAGTCGAGATGCCCTCAGCGTAGGCTCTCCGACGCTCAAGTTAGTATGAGGTCGGGTAGATAAAGAGCAGCAGAGTGAGGACTTTGTAGTATAGAATGGCATACCTTTAAAAGGCTGGAATGGGGGTATTTATAGCCCCAAGTAAGAGATCAAAATGTCCATGGTACCCTTGCTCTTGCAGGGAGGACCTTTGTCATTGCATGAGGGTTTTTAGGCATTTTCCTTATCTGAAATCCTCTTTCCAGGTGGCGCCCCCACATCCTTTTAGGATATGGTGGAGATCTCACATTTAATACAGAGGCAAGACGCCTGTCAGTATATTTAATGTGGCAGAGTAGTGGTTGAGTGCATTAAATGCGACAGCAACTGGTGGTGAGAGAAACCTTCCTGTCTCGTAGGTCGACCTCTTCTGGTCGAGATATCTCCCCGATCGAATCTCTCTGACCACTCTGGTCGAGTGCATGACCTTTTCTGGTCGAGATATTCTGGTCGACCTCTTCTGGTCGAGATGTTCGCGGCTGTGGGTCTATCCGCCCACTCTGGTCAAGTGCATGACCTCTCTGGTCGACCTATTCTGGTCACTCTAGTCAAATGCATGATCTCATTGGGTCAGGACGACTCTCTAGCAGTGGGCTTTTTGACCATAATCTGATCGATTGAAGGAAGACTGATAGCCTTTATTGGTCAATTAACCCAATGTATTATTGGGCTTGGGATGGTTCTATTAGGCTTGTTGGGCTCGTCTTACTTCCCCATATCAACAACCATTCATCAATATATATGTATATATTATATAAAAAAATAATATCACCCTACAAATTCTATAAATTGAAAAATAATTAATTTGGCGTTTACAGTAAAATATGTCTCTTACAAAATATTCCCAAACGAATTATTTTTCTTACAAATTATTTTTCTCATTTTTTCAAAACATAAACAAATATTTGACACATTTTTCAATCTTAACTTCCAAACTACATTCTTTTAAAATATTTTTTCAAAAATATTCTAGAGATAACCAAACAAAGTGTATGTATTTTGGGAGAATGAAATCAATCCTAAAAACATATATAATTAAAAACTGCCTATTGGCATGTTTGTTGGGTGTGAATGGAGGACCAGCTTGTCTCGTGGCTGATAGGCGCATTTGTTCAAATGTGCATGCAACACATTTTATCATGTCGAGACGTCAACATTAAAGCAGGTGGCCGACGTGCAGTGGGGTTCCTCTGATGCAACATTACCTCGTCCTCGTACTGCGGGTGCAAGTTATGATTGCCTACCATCGCCACTATTGATAAACTATAAATTGAATAAGTATGTAAAAAAGTGATCGTACTTATAACATGAATAAAAATATAATAATTCTTATTTATTATTACAATGATTTACGTAAACCATAATTATTTTTAACTTATCACTAATTTTAATAATTAATAACATATGTATAATGATAATATATATTATTAATTATCACTAAATTGTCATTGAATATGTATTAATTAATTACTGTTCTAAATAATGATATTCTATAACACATTCTTTTTATAATTACTATTTAATTAATAATAATAATTTATAGATAATTGATATCATTAAATTAAAATTATCCTTATAATAAAATTCAAAAAAAATTATCACTTATATATACATAAATTAAAATTGATAATGATTTTAGTATGATTATTTAATATTTTGTTTCCAGGAAAGTGTATTAATTTGGTGTCCGCATACAAGAAATAAATGATGTACATAATCTTTTTTGTTTCCTAATTACCTGTGTGGTGGCATGGGGATATATAGGGGCGTGTGTGATGTTCATTTTCATTTTTTCTTGTTATTGTTTTCGTTGTTTCCCAATCAACTCGATCTGTGGTGGCGTAGGGTCAGGTGACGTAGGTGGGCGTGGCAGGGTGCGATTAGTGCTTCCTTTTTCAACTAATTTTTATTTAATCCCTAAGGATTCAAATTAAAGATTTTGTTCTTTAATTGGTTTTATAGTATATATATATATATGTGTGTGTGTGTGTCCTTGCATGGAGGAGGAACGCCTATAAATAGGCTATTGATACCTGAGTCCTTCAACACACACAGAAACACAATATATAATACAGAGAGAGAGAGAGAGAGAGAGAGAGTATGGAAGTAGTGCAAGTACTTCACATGAATGGAGGATTGGGAGACGTCAGTTATGCTAGCAACTCTTTAGTTCAGGTACATGTATTTGTGTTTATGTTCCGTATCATTCATTAATATATATATATATATATATAAATTTAATTATCAGTTGATTTTAATTTAATCAATTAGATGGTGAATGAATGAATGTATTGGCAGAGAAAAGTGATATCCATAACAAAGCCAATAACAGAAGAAGCAATAATTGAACTATACAGCAGCAAGGGCATGGGCACGGCCCCCAAGAGTTTATGTATAGCAGAGTTGGGTTGTTCTATTGGACCCAACACTTTGTTTGTGTCGATGGAGTTTGTGAAAACTGTTGAGAAATTAAGCCGGAAGTACGGCCATCAGTTGCCCGAATTTCAGATACAGTTGAATGATCTCCCAGGAAATGATTTCAACTCCATTTTCCAGTCCTTACTGCCCAGCTTTCACGCTCAACTATTACAGGAAATGGGACCTGCAGGATTTCGACGACCCAACTGTTTTGTGTCTGGAGTTCCCGGTTCATTTTATGGAAGGCTTTTTCCAGCAAAATCTCTGCATTTTGTTCATTCTTCTTACAGTCTCATGTGGCTGTCCATGGTATGTACGTACATAGCGCATATATATATATATATATAATAAAACTTAATTTAAACCAAATTAATTAATTAAAACTCCCATCGATCCCCTTGTTTACAATTTATTTTAATTAATTCTTGAATTGATTCATCATGATATATATATATATATATATATATCGATCAGGTCCCTCAAGGGTTGGAAACCAACAAAGAAAATATATACATGGCAAGCACTAGCCCCGCAAATGTGATTAATGCATACTACAAGCAATTTCAAAGAGATTTTTCGACTTTTCTGAAATGTCGTTCGGAAGAAGTAGTGGAAGGTGGGAGAATGGTGTTAACTATTTTGGGAAGGAAAGCTGAGAATGCTTCTAGCAAGGAGTGCTGCTATATTTGGGAGCTCTTGGCCCTCTCGCTAAAGGAAATGGTATCTCAGGTGCTAATTAATACATATTTTATCTGCAATTAACGTCTATATAGTACAATCAAAATAAGTAAATAACTAATTTATTATTATTATTATGAAAATAAACATGCATGAATAGCTAGAGAACGAAGATCCCTGGGTTAATTTAATTTGATTAGTGGGAATTGATTTAGACATGAATTATATAATACAATCACCAAGTGAAATTAAGGTAGTTTTTTTAATTTAAGGTTGTTAGAAGACTCAAAAGTCAGTCTACGCTCATTTAAATAAATTATAAAAGTTTGCTTGTTTGGTCTTTTGGAAAAAAATAAAACAAGTATGAGAGTTTAGTAGTCTAGACGTACACATATATAAAAAGCTAGTTTGAGTCAATTATTATATTATATTATATATATATATATATATACATGCAGGGACTGATAGAAGAAGAGAAGTTAGATTCGTTCAACATCCCTCAATACACACCATCTCCCTCAGAAATCAAGAAGGAAGTGGAAAAGGAAGGGTCCTTCAGCATCAACCGCTTGGAGGCCTCAGAAATCACATGGGCAGCCTGCGGCAATGGCTTCCATTCGCAGGATCCAATCATAGCCGATGATGGTTACAATGTTGCGAAATGCATGAGATCCGTGGCGGAGCCATTGCTGGTGGAACACTTTGGTCAATTAATAATTGATGAATTGTTCGACAATTACAGGAAAATCCTTTCTGATCGAATGTCCAAGGAAGATACCAAATTTATCAATGTAACAGTTTCCCTGTCAAGGAGCGGTCTCATACAGTAGCAGAATAAACTGGCCAGCCGTACCAAGATCATATGGTCTATGTATGTGTCTTGTGTGTGCGTTTGATTTCCATTAATTTCTTGGTTATGCTTGTTCCGGTCTATCTTATCTAGTTTAGTTAGAAACCTTGTAATTAGGAAGGCGATGTGGGTCCAGTGATGGCTCTAGGTTGTCTTCAGTTTATCTATCAAGTTTGTGATGGGTCCGATCTATATTGATATACAAGTGATTTGAATTTGCAATATGTGAGGGAGGAGCTGTGGAGGGCCTAGCTAGCACGTTCCCGTCGGAAAAAGTCAAGATGCTCGGAAAGGGATAGGCCCGGCCCCATATTGGAATAAGCCCAACTGGCTTGATTATGGGCTTCCATGTTTGCTTGTCTAAAATATTTCATTGAAAATCCATTTGGAAAGGGAAACCCACCACCAAATAATAATAATAACAATAATATAACGATGAGGGATGCTAATAATAAGCTAACAGCTTTTTCTCTAACATTAATGCTTTCAAATCCAAAAACTCAAAAAAGAGTATACCTTACTTTATTACATTTTGTTATTATTGAGCACAAACTACTTACATCGATATTATATAATTGGACCATAATATGAGTATTAAGAAATTACATGCATATAATCTTTAGGACTTGCATTGATAATGTTTTATATGTAAACCAAGCAATCGTTGTTCACACATGTCTGATTTAAAGTCATCTTTCTACTAAAGCATAGAACTATTTTTAAAGGTAGATAATATTTTTCACTTTCTTTTCTAACTACCATCTAAAACTCCTAGTGAACAAAAATTAAAACATTAAAATTGGCTCCAGTGAAAATATATATACATATTTCCTTTTTTGTTATACTGAGGTGTTAATATATTTCAAAATATCTTCTTCTTCTTCCTTTTTTGTTATACTAAGGTGTTAATATATTTCAAAATATCTTCTTCTTCTTCTTCTTCTTCTTCTTATAGACGCTAATTAATATTAGTTTAATGGGTGTTATTAAGTTATTATATATTTTAATCTTAATTAATGGGGAAACTGTCCCTTTGAGATGGACAATGGTACGTGTGAACAAGAGCTCTTGATTGCCATTCCATCCCGAAAAAGAAATGAATATAGCGACTCTTTTGGGCATAAAGAGCTGTATGTCAAAATTGAATATTCAATTTAAGACAAAACATTACCTCACAAAGAGAAATATTGTATTGTATGGCCACCACTCCGTCAAAATACCTGTCAAACCAAAGCATAAAGTCTCTTCAGTATTGAAGCTATTAATTCGTACCTGACTACCTATTAATAAGGAAAGTCACAAGTCAGATCATTTAAATTTCACGTACTTTTAATTATGTAATAAGTGCTAATGAATTCACAAGGAAGGATTCTTGTCAAACTTCCCATCACAATAATGCGAATCTAAAGAGAGAAATTAGTGCCCAAACATAATTTAGAACAAAATGAGCACTCTTTTAAGGTCAACTTTTTTAACTGGTTCCTTTTTTCTTTTCTTTTTCTTTTGGCCAACTTTATCAGTAGAATATTTGCAATTCGTTGAGAAAATTAATTGAGAAAAAAGGAGTAATTGTTGGAGGCAAACTGATGATAGGCGTTAAAGCTATGATGAGGCAAGAAACACAATAAGTGCCAACCGCATTATGTAGGGCCGTGGGGGAGAAGAAGAAGAAGAGGTAGAGATGAATAGATAAAGGAGCAAGTACCAATAAACAGTATTCAGTGGCTACTGATCACTTTTATTTCCCTGTTTTCTACTCTGTACATCAGTGCGTAAAAACTGAAAATGCGTATAGAACAGACTACAGAGGATGAGAGGATCAACAGGCGCGCGCGCGCACACGCAAAAAATACCATACTTTGCGCTTTTGGGGCTTAATTATATAGGCAGCTGTTGTATAGAATGTGAAGCAACAAACACTGGCTAGCTATCGGCACCTAAAAAGTTTTAACAATATTTTCAAGTTTATGTGGATATCATCTTTTCATTTGGCACTCGTCCATAGTTACAAATTAAAACATGTCTCCATTTGGTATATGACGATTGTTTCGTTTCGGTGGACTAAAGAATTCAAAGATAAAGAACACTGAGAAATATATATATATATATGTATATATCATCAACCGGCGCGGGTTTATTATTTCCCACTTGGATGATAAACAGCAGCAAGGCCTGTTGAAGAATCTATGGGTGATGCGTCCCCCACCACCCATGCCCACTTCTTCTATTTTCTCTCTTTCTATATATGCAGTATCCCTCGGCTACACTTGTCAAAGAAATTTGGAAAGAAAATACTATACTACCAATTTCTCCACTTGTAAGTACACACAGAAACAAAGCAAAGTCAAGCATGGGCTAATTCGATTCCATGGGTGTTTAATTTGTGTGTATTTCAATTCCAAGTGAAGTATTAAAAACAAAAAATGCCCACGCCCACGCAATTGTAGATCCAATATGTTAGGTGTGTGTGTATACTTTGTAAAAAAGCAAGACTAAATAGAAATGGTTTGGTCGATGCTGGACCTAGCGCTGTGCACCAGGTGGCAGCATTTCTCTCTCTCTCTCTCTCCCTTTTTATTGGTTGAATTTTTACTTGATATGTTTTTTTGACCTTTTTTTTACTTTTTTTAATTTAATTTAAAATTTATTATTTAAAAATACACATTCAAGATTCAGTTTTTGTAGTTAAAATTTTCACTTTTTTAATTAAATAAATAATCATGACATGAAAAAAATAAAATTTATAAAATGTGTTGAATAAAGTTAAAAATAAATTAAATTAAATTAAATAAAGAATCCAAGTAAATACATCAATGATTTGATTCTTCATTTTAAATTAATAGAATTATACCAATTAATTTAGTTTTTTCAAAAAGAATTGATTTTGACTTTAGAAGTTAAATTTTACGTGGTTGCACAAATAGTGTCTTGATATAATTGGTTCATATATTAAAATAGATGACATTTCACAACCTGATTGGTATGGGATTTTTAGGCTTAAAGACTTGATTTGATTGGGCAAAAACTTCACTTTTACACTTGATTAAATTTAATTTGTATGCAAAATAAATACTAAAATATAAATTTAAATTAATTATTTATTTCTTGGAATTAAATTTAATAAAATCCAAAATGCAAATAAAAAAATTAAATCACTAATAGATATATTATTTTATATATGTTAATTTTTATTTGATTCAAAAATTAATTTATTTATAATGTATTTAATCATCATTAATATTAAATTAAGTTAATAGATAAAGAAAAAGAAAAAAAGTAAATTAATAAAAAAAATAAAAAGCGGAAATGTGTCCATTTCTGCCGCGGCCCGGTGCTGTGCACCGGGTGCGGCATCGAGGAAGCCTAAATAGAGAACCAAGTGTTGGACTTGGATGGATGCATGGAATGGAATGATGAAAGTGAATTTACTAATTGGGTGAGTGTCAGGCTCAGTCCAATCAGTGACTGTACAAGGAGCATGCTGGTTTCTGTTTGACAAAAATCAGAATTGGCCGGAGTTAATTATAAGTGGCCGACAGTTGGACATACTTAGTTGGTCACTTCACGCTTCAGAAGAGTAATTGCATAGCTCAACAATCAACATCTGTGATGTATGTATGTATGTATGAATTCATTACATATATACATAGAGTACACTAATCCAAATGCATGTTTTTATGGTATATGTATGTATGTATGTATGTTTATGATAGTGGTCCACGTTAATATATATATATATAATCTGAACACTGTAATGCTATAGTATGCCTATACTATAGCATAGCTATATGCTATTTAGTTGATGCGTCAAATCCGAGGAATTAAAGTAGAAGTTCCCTTCCAAAAATAGGGGAGTAGGTGGATGTTGCCACACAAAGGACGCCATCAGTTTCATTTCCAACCGCTTATTGCTCAATAATGCAATCCCACTCATACCCATCCAATACAAGATTTCCCAACACCCCCTCTCCCCCTCTTCCTCCGATGTGTATGATGTATCTACTCCTCACTCATGTTAATTCTCTTCTTACGTCATCCTCTAATGGCGTTTGATTTTATTTTCATTTTTATCATTTCCAAATATTAGAAAGTATTTAGTGAAAATAAATTGAAAATGAGTTCGTATTTAGATGGATTGTTGGAAAAATAATGATTATGTTGGTTTTAGTAGGTTGTAGATGGAAAGAGATAGAAATAATGGAATAGAGAGAGAAGATATATAGGTTATTGAGAGAAGATATATATTATTAGAAAATGTATTTTGAAAATAAAATGAAAATAATGTTGAATGAAAATATGTAGAAAGTGGTGCGTTTCATTTTTAGAATGATAAAAATATTAAAATGGGCTTTAAAAATGAAACCAAATATATGGGCCCTAATAATTTCAAGTCTCTCTCTCTTTCTCTATTTAACAATACCAAAATATGGTTTTAAATTTTAGCAAAGGTCTAGTTAAATTCTTTAGAATAAATGTTGCATTCTAGTGATGATAAAATCATTCTAAATTTAACTAATTGCATAAAAGTGTTATTATACTTAATTTTTCTGGTACACTATTCACATAACAAGTATGATTAACTCGTATTCAATCAAATTTGATTAAATTTGATTTGAGCTAAAATTTGAATTAAGAATCATATTTTGAATCTTTGGTTGGTCGAGCTGTAGAATCATCACCTAATGAACAGGCACTTTTACTACTGCTTTTCCTTATCTAATTTCCACTGATCTATTTAAAAGTTAAAGTGAATCTTGCCTCTGGTCTGTGCTGAAAGAGACCACCTTCACTTTTGTCCTTCCATAGTCTTGATGAGGAAAATATAAACGATATATATTACCCTTGGCCTTGGGTCAATACTTAATAATATGCTATCAGGTTAGAAGGTACCCACTACGTAATCCACCAATTATGCAAGCTGTATAGAACCCTCCTTTTGTTTATCTTCTTTGCGGTCACAAGTACATACTGAACAACGGTGATTATATAACTGCTGTATAGAATTTTTCTTTGCATCTCATTGGTCAAGTTATTCCCAAAAACTTAGAATAAATTCTTTTATTCCTGCACTTCCAATCACTTATCCGTAGGTTCACCTGGAAAATGAAATGCCTATACGATATCTATGATTATGATTTAACTTATGTAATAATTCAATTAATTAGTAGGAGTTTTCTTTCCTACAACCACAAATATATATATGATATAGGATGGCCAAAAATGGCCCAAATCAGCGAGGCCCAACACTCAATCAACGGTCCAGGACCTAAGTGACTCGTCGACCCTGTTCGATCAATCCACAAGGCGCTCCATGGCCCTCGAAGCTACTCGACCTTTGTCAACTCGTCAAGGTCGATTCGCAAGTCGAACCCCGCACAGTACTCTGCCACCGCATTAAATGCGTTGACTGGCAACATGCCTCCGTATTAATGACGCATGCCCTCCCCTCACCGTCTGACACAGCAAACACCGCAACAGTGTGCCATCTTGTCCTGCAGTATGAAAAGACATCCAGCTGGCAATATTCAAACGGAGGAATTGACCAATTACCCCCGGCAGGAGGCTGGAGGTCCGTTGGGTAAGCCAAGGGCTTCCCTGACATTTCCTACAAGGGAGAAGAATATAAAAACCCCTCAATCTTGCCTCTCACAGGTATGCACTCATACACTCAATAGCCCCTACGTTCCGCTGCCCGATTTCAGAGGTTGAATATATACTGACTTGAGCGTCGGAGGGCCTAAGCCGATGGCCTCTCGGCTAGCCTAACGTTTGCTGTGATTGCAGGATTCCAATCCCAAACCAATCCAGAAGATCATACCTCGGATCGTGACTCAGACCCGATCCATATTCATCATCGAAACCGAACCCTCATCAATATATAAGAGGTTTACATACGTGCATTAAATATACTTTTGATCCATCACTATAAAAAAAGTTTGTCATTTTTAACGGAATTTTTCAACGGCTTCCGACAGATTTTCAATGGAACCACAACAGAATTTTTCTTATTGAAGAAACCCTTGCGCAAATCAATTTCCGACTGATTTCCATCTAGTGTCAACCTGTTGGAAACATTTCGATGAATTCTCGTTGAATTTGTAATGAAATTTTGACAGTGGCAACTATCACATTTTATTCGCGTTTCTAATGGTTTGTTCTGTCGGATGGTTTTGCCATGCTTTTCCGTCTACTTTCTGATGGAATTTTTAATATTTTTTCTTTTATTTTTTACTTATGCCAACAGAATGTAGATGGATTTTCGATAGGTAATTATCATAATTATTTTTTATTTATAATAATTTCCATTGGAAAGGCCTCAAAATTCTTTCAAAAATGCATTATTTTTTAAAAATTATTTTTAATAAATTTTATTGCACTACGCATGTAACTTGTTGATACATGTATATAAAACATTTTACAATTGTAATACAAGAAAATTAGAAATAACTTGAATAAAAAATTAAAACAAATTATAATTTTATAAATATAAGTTTCAAAAGTTGTAATTTGTAATTACAAAAGCCCAAAAAAAAAAAAAAAATCCTCTTTAGTGGTTGGCAGCAACATCATCACTGAAGTTGAAATAATCATGCTGCTCATTCTGTTGTTGGTCATCATTGCCCTACTGCGGTAGGAGCTCCTAGTGGTAGGTCAAGGTGGGTGAGTGTAGGCTGGACACTGAAACCTGACAGAGCATCCCTCTGCATGAACAACTAAGAGATTAAATTCTGCATCGTACCCAATTGTTCCGAGAACATGGCCTACAGATCATTGATACCAGCTTGCAAACGGGCCTCCAAGCGTGCCTCCAATTGGAATGCAGCTAATGCACTAGGCTCCTCTTGAGTGATGTTGGTGTATGAGGACGATGTTGGTAGCTCAACCCATAAACCCACATCTTCTTGTTGGGGCTACCGACAACCTGAGTCCACAACTTAGCTTGAGATTGTTGGGTCCTTGCACTGCTCCCAACACCCTGTGACTGAAACTGAGACTATAGGCTACTGGAAGCTCTCCTGCAAGGTATAAAAATAAATATATGAATGTAGCATAGTAATGTAACTAAAATGATCTTATATAATATGTCATATGTAATAAACTTACAGTAGTTGTTCTCGTCCTTTCATCCACCCAACTCTTATCGGCCCATTTCTAGTGGGTATGTGCAAAAACCTCTTCTATCTTCAGGAGCCTCTACAGCTCCCGAGCCTATATAGAGAACAAAAGTTGACATAAAAGTGTTATATATACATAATACTAAAGTACAATGAATATAAGAAAAAGATTGGCAGAGTCTCTCCTAAAATTGGTCCTTACCCAAAAACAAAAGCTCAACAATCAAAATATAAAGCATCAACCCGTCCTCATCAATCAAAATATGAACGAATAACAAATGA
Organism: Jacaranda mimosifolia; assembly: GCA_018894105.1. Classification (NCBI taxonomy): domain Eukaryota; kingdom Viridiplantae; phylum Streptophyta; class Magnoliopsida; order Lamiales; family Bignoniaceae; genus Jacaranda; species Jacaranda mimosifolia. Next base: position 294,909 of record CM032133.1, on the reverse strand, counting down.
GAAGAGCACCAACCCCTCTCCATCAACCATGTCATGCAAAGATTATAAATATAAAAGAAAGTAACAAATATTCCAAATATATACTAAATTTACTAAAGACTAAAAGTAAGAAACTTACTAAATACTCAGCATGTGTCCCGATGGATATCCTCCCTCCGGTATTGAGGGATCTACTGGTCCAATAAGCCTGATTCTTCTTGGCTTGTGCCGACTTCTTCTAAAAATATTGGGGCTGCTAGTGCCGGTATAGGACAACCCAAGTGTCCTCGCCAATCCATTCCATCCTTGTAGCGCCCCGAGCCTGGAGGCTCTTGTTTCCTTTCGGAATGCTACCTCCAACTTTTATTTCTTACACATTGACCTTTAACATTTCTATTTCTAAGCAATTGAGTTCAAATTTAATTATTTTGAAGTTGCTCACATTGGCTCCTTAAATTTTTAACTTTTGGCAGTTAAGTCCTTTTCTTTTTTACAATTAAATCATTCAATTCCCAATATTCCTACCTAAACTTTAATTAATTTAATTTTTGAGTGATTCCCAAATATAATTTATTTGATCCATCTATTATTTTATTAATTCAGTAGTTTACGATTTATAAACTAAAAATTGGGCTATTACAGGCCTCTTGGTTGTCTTTCGAGCATGACTATACATGTCACTCAGTTGGTGATTCCCTATATTGTCGAAGACCTTCTAAACATGACCCTCGTGCCAGGGGTCTCAAGTGACATATCTCTATCAAAAAAAAGGAAATAAACTAGTGTACTTGCAATTCACAGATGTGCTTAATTTGTAAAAGTAAATATATTAACAACATTTATATACCTTTTGCTCCTTGTACATCAAATCTCGAAGGGCCTGAGGAATTTCCAACAAGGTCCTATAAAGTTCCTGGACCTTGTTCTTAATCACCCTCGTTAAGAACTTGGTAGCCTCTAGATGGCATACACCTGCATAAATTCTTAACATGAACATATAATTATTAAAACAAAAAGAAAATAGCTTTTATATAATAATTCAAACTCACTTGTAGTATCCCTTAGGATGCAAGTATACCCTGTCGGCCCCTATGAATGGGGTGTTGATCCTTCCTTGCCGCCCAATGTCTGGCCAGCTGAAGAATCTACTGCTGGTGATGATGCTCCAAATGCTCCTGTGGAATGGTTGAGTGGAGTAATAGAGGATGGCTGAATGCCAGGTGCGGTAGTGGATGGTGATGGAATGCCTACGGGTGTAGTAGATGGTGGTAGCTAGGGATCAGTAATGCTGCTGTGAGGGTGGGTGTGGAGAGTGGTATGTGGATGATCTCACAACAAAAGCAGAGAACGAGTGAGGAATATTGTGGCTTTTATGGAAGGAAGGCATGAGGTAAGCATAAATTTATGACCAGCCAACGAGGTGGTGGTAGACTGGTTGGTTGGTAAGTGTGTCTGATAGGTGGAGGAATTCGTCCCCCTACCTCAGCTAGAACCCCAACCTTGGCGAATGAGAGGGGGACGAAAACCAAATTGGTCTACTGTCTATAAAACAAAAACAAACATCACATATGGACAACAATTAGTATTATTACGAAAACTTAATATTTACATACATCAAATGCATAAGAACAATTAACAACTAGACTCAATAAGGCACATTAGTTGAAATTGAAGTTTATATATAATATATATATTATATAAAATATATCATTCATTCATCGAATAAATTCTTCAATCTTTCCTTTTCCATAAAAAAAATAAAATTCTTAAGTCTTTCTCTATATCTGGATCTATTATTGTAATAAAAGGACATTTTTAATGGTCCATTAATGTTCCAATCCTTGACTGGTTGTCATTTACAACAATAGATTCGGGTAGATAGAAAGACTGAAGATTTCATGTAATGAATAAATGAATTTTTAAAAAGAATTTTTGATTGAGCATGTAAGGCTATTGACCAATTATAGGAGTTGGAGATTCCTATAATGCTCTTTTTCTAATTAAATATTATTTGATTTGGAAATTATGTATGACTTCCTACCAAAAATACTACTACTATGAAAAATTATTCTACAATCATAAGTTAAAATTTCACTTGAGGTTGGCCTCAAGTGAATATTCAACTTATAATCATAGAATAATATTTCACAGTACTAGCATTAATCCTTAGGAGTCATTACATTTGTCTTTTTTGAGGTTCTTAGAATAGCATTATGAAGATAAGATGATGAAATTTTTTATTTTTTATATTTCTAACTTTTGAAAATCTTTGAGATAGATGTGGTCGAATTTTTAGTTAGAATTTTTTGGATACTCTAAGTTGTCTTATATGATTTTTTTAAATATTCAGTGTCAATAGTATTTCTTTATGATCTCGACATTAATTATCATTTTGTAAGCTACCTTGGTTATTTTGGAATGTTTAAGTTGTCCTAACTCAATTCTAAGCTAAAATGCCTCGTTTTTTCTTATAGTGCATGGTTGATACATAATCCAAATAGTTCAACCTCTTGGTTAGTACACTTGGAGCCCATGACTGATTACGAGGCCTGGTATTTATTATGATTAATCTTATTTTGCATCTCATATTAGTAGCTTGATTGTAATATTAAGATTGCAGACTTATTAACTTGATTTTGCATCCTTATTTTAATTTTATCAAAGCAAAGATTTTATTTGCCTATCTTGTTATATGTTCTATACGAAATATCAATTCTAAAATACTAGACTAGCATATTAAAGTAGATATCAACAATTTCTAAAAATTTTAAACTAAACATACTAACATTCCCAAACTAACGTATAAAACTAAAAATTAGCAATACTAAATCATACTTAAACAAACTAACAAATCAAACTATAATATCAATTAAACTAACAATTAATCATACTTTAGAAAACAAACTAACATATCAATACTAACATATCAAACTAATGTACTAACAATTAATCATACTAACATATCAAATTAACTAACGTATCAAACTAATACACTAACAATTAATCAAACTAGATCATATAAATCATTCTAAAATAACATCCTAACATGCTAAACTAACAAAACAAAATAAAAATAAGAAAAGAATAACTTAGAACAACGAAAAACCAGCGGGCGATGACGGGACGACAGAGGCTGACTACAGCGGTGAGAGCAGTGGGTGCTTGGACACGCGTAGGAAGAGAGGAAATGGGAAGAAGGAGAGAAACAAATTGGAAGAAGGAGGCGGCGCGAGTCAAATTTCATTTAGTTTTTCAAAGAAAATTTCATTGAAAAACAACTCTCTTTTTTTTTAAATCAAGAAATTAAAAAAATTTCGACAGATAATCCGTTGGAAATATCCCTCAGCAAAAGCTTCTTAACATCTTCCGATGGAATTTTCATTGGATACTTTTGCGCCTTTTTGCATCAAACCACCTCCAAATTTTTTAACAATTTTCCATCGATTTACAGTCAAATTTCTAAAAAACTTGCATTCCCTCATAATTCTCTTGAAAATCTGTTAGAAAAACAGTGCTTTTTCATAGTGCATTATAAAAATAAATTAATTTTCATTTAATTTGTGAAGAATTAGAGATATATAGAATACAAGTATAACATAATTTAGCTGTTAACCTTCATCTAAAAATCAACAATAATCAAATTGCTCTATGTTATATAATATATATATATATATATATTATACAATGATCTCATTTGCAACATTAAAATAATAGGAAGAAAAAACGTTTCAAGGCAAATTACAAGTACCACCGCAATCAAATTACACATATTTCCAAATATATTAAATTATTTTGTTGATAGTATACATATAATAACAAATAGTTTTATTTGACCTAAAAATTTAGGCAAATGTGTATTACAAGAGGTACTGCTCTTGCCCGCAAAACCTGTCTTTAAAAGGGGACAACAGACTCGTGCTTTCTCGCCAGACCTCATCAAACACTTTGATCACCATGGACCTTGAGAAAGTTTTCCACATGAAAGGAGGGCTTGGAGACACCAGCTATTCCAAGAATTCTTCACTTCAGGTCAATTAATGTCAATCTCTCTATATATTGTCTCTTGTGCTACTGTTTCTTCTTCTTCTATCTCTTTCGTCTTGATCCGTAAATGTTTTCTGTCCTGATCCGTAAATGTTTTCTAAGTAAGGAGGTAGTATTCATGATATGTACATATAAAAATGGAATTGAATTAGGCTGGTCGTCCATTATGCTGCAACATATGTACATATTCTGCTAAAATTAACCTTTTTGTTAATTATTCTTTGCTGATAGAAAAGGGCTGCTGATAAAGTGAAACACATAACCTTAGAGACCATAGAAGAAATGTTTTTAGCGACAAGGCCGAAGAGTTTAGGCATAGCTGACCTGGGCTGTTCATCTGGGCCTAACACACTATCAAACATTAAAGAACTTGTGGATGGTGTGGAAAAGGCCAGTCGAAATATCATGCAACCATCACCCGAATTCCGGGTGTACCTGAATGATCTCCCAACAAATGATTTCAACACAATTTTTCAAGCCTTGCCCGATTTGTACAGGGAGCTGAAGAAAGGAAGAAATCATGGTGGGCCGCCTGTTTACATAGCTGGTTACCCTGGCACATTTTATGGCAGACTGTTTCCGGACAATTGCTTGCACTTTATTTATTCCTCCAACAGTTTGCACTGGCTATCCAGGGTCGGTCGTCCTCGTCTTAATTTCTTATATATCTTGTGGGAAAGCTTTCCATATTAATTTACTTACAAGTGAATCATAAACTTATTTTATATATATATATATATATATATTAAGAATATTGAATTGAAAGGATAAAACTAGCTACATCATGTAGCTAGCTGGACTGGCGGCAGGGAGAACACTTACAAGTTTCAACATATATATGCCTTCATTTGGAGTGTTAATTTCTAGAAAAATATTTTCGGCCCCCTATACATATATTTTATTTGAGTCGATATATTCGGGCCGATAATGAAATCAATTGTCAAATTATCTGCAGGTTCCTCCAGGTATTTTTGACGAACAGGGTTCGTCAATAAACAAAAAAAGCATATACATATCTGAGAAGAGCCCACCACAGGTATCCCAGGCATACTTTAAACAGTTCCAAGAGGACCTGTCCTTGTTCCTAAAGTCACGGTCCGAGGAACTTATCAGTGGAGGGCGAATGGTGCTGATTTTGTTGGGAAGGAGCGGTCCGTACCATGTCGATAGGGGCAATTCATTCTTCTGGGAACTTCTCTACCAATCTTTAGCCACCCTCGTTAATCAGGTACATACGTGCATACATATAAACCACGAAACACAACCATGCCCTGTAGCTCTTATATAGTTAACTATTCCTTCTTGCTTAACCAATTTAAGATAAAATAAATGGCAAGTGGCATTATGCATAGAAGAGATTCAAAAGAGTTGTTGGGGACCACATATTTTCTCTATACCGATATTATTATAATTTATTTAATATATTTTATTCGACTTACAATCATAAAATAAGTATATCAAGTGATGTCTTATCAATGAACATGTACATCATGTTCAAGTGGAAGATCCATTAATATATAATAAAATCGTCTCTTTTATCTTTATATGATAATAATAGTACATATACATTGTGCACCAATTAATTATTGTGGCATGTGGTCCAATGCCACCAAAATAAACTTTTGCAAGTGGCTTGTAGTTCTTCTACTATCATTTGTATCCAAAATTCTAGTCCCTAATTTTGGGAGTTCTTTTTTTCTTCTTTTTCCCTTTTAACCATTTATAGGGGGAAATTGAGGAGGAAAAATTAGATTGTTACGAGGTCCACTTTTACGCACCATCAAAAGAAGAGTTGGAAGATGAAATAAGAAAGGAGGGTTCTTTCAAAGTGGAGCTGGTTGATATGTTTGAAATGGAGAAAGACGCTGGGAATTATCCAAGCTATGGAATGGCAGTTGCCAAGACCGTGAGGTCCATTCAAGAATCAATGATAGCACACCGCTTTGGAGAGGCAATCTTGGACAAGCTTTTCGACCATTACGGGAGATTGATCGATCAAGAATTGGCAAAAGATGATATCAAGTCCATCACCACTCTTGTTGTTCTTACCAAAGTATGAGAGGAATATTTAATGAACCAAATTTAACTGCATGCATCCTGTCAGGAAAGGGAAAATGTATGAGGCCGCAATAGTAATGATGCCATTGGCATATATAGTATTAGTATGAATCTGAATTAGTTGTTCTATATATCACTTGTAAAAAAGAATAAACTCACGTAAATTACTTGGAGCCATTTAAATTTTTAACTTGTTATTGTCATTTTAGTGGTACTAAACTCGATGTAGACTTTGTTCTGGCAATCTGAACAACTATACATCTAAAATATGTGTTAGTATTTTGGCTACTTATTTGTCAACTTTATAGGTTTTTTTTTTTTGGGGGGTGGGGGGGGGGGGTGGGGGGGGGGGGGTGATTGTATATATGTTGGAATTAAAGCAGGGCTTTTCATGGTCATGTATCATGGCTTTAACTTATTATCATATACCCACTTTTTAACCATTAATATTTAGATGATTTAATCTCCATCTTAGAACAAACATAAATTGAAAAATCATGGCTATCTAGGAACCACCTCCATCATAATTAAAGTAATAGAAGTAGAAATTAAACCATTTCCTTTAATAATTTAAGGATTAATTATCTACACCCCTGAGATGTGGTTTATTTATAAAAAGATTCACAATTATGAAGAAATTACAAATACCATTTGATGTCAATAGTCTATCATTAAAATTGATAAATTTGGTAAAATAATCATTTTATCTCTACCTTTAAATATAGAAATATATAAACATATATGTATATTATATATATATAAATTATAAGTATATACACATACATAGAGCAAATTGTATTTTACCACCTTGTGAAAATGGAAAAGAGCAAAACAATCCCTTATAAAAATAAATAAAAAAAAGCAACAAACCTCCTTATGATTTTAAAAATTATGCACACTGCTTCCCCTTCATGACTTGTTGTAGTTCAGCCCTAATTTCAATGTATGAAAACTATACTACCCCTAATTATTTCATATATTTTTAATTTTATTTATTTATTCTTTTTAAATATATTTTTATATATCTTTTTTCATCTCCTTTATGCCAATTTTTTTATTTTTAAATTGAGAAACTATTTTTAATTTTTTTTATTTCCACATTTCTAATTTATTTTTTTATTTATATATATACAAATATAAATATAAAATATAAATATATAAATATATAAATACATAAATATATAATATAATATAGAATATAATACATTATAAATACATAAATATATTTATGTATATATTTATACATAATATATTTATTTTATATTATATTTTATATAATAACCCTACCCCCACCCCATCTTACCTACCCACGAGCGACAGCCATGGCCGCCCCTCACAGTGGCCTCCATTGCCTCCTACAAATGCGGCCATGGAGGTCCCCTGGTTGCCGCTCGTTAGGTGGGGGAGGGTTGGGTGGGTTGATGGGGGTGGGTGCTGGGTTTATATATATATATATATATACATATATTTAACTATATATATGTCACGCCCTAAAATTGAACCATGCAGTTTAGTCTCGAGGCAAGAAACTCAATCCCAAATAAATAATATCATCTAACCAAAATCATGTTCTTAAATAATAGAGAATCCAAACATTCATAATTATCCAAATAACTCTTGCAACGAAAAAAACTCAAAATGCTGAAAACTCTAACTCCAACTAAATGTCCATAAAAACATAAACTAATAAGCTAATACAAAATAGAGCTAGACCACTGCAAAGGTCCAAAATAAAACCTCAATTCTGATTCTCATCGAAAGTGGGTCCACCTCCTCACTAGGGTTAGGGTCTAGGTCTGCCAAAAAGAAGTTAAAGAAAAATAGAGTGTGAGTATATCATGATTAAAAGATGCTCAATGATAAATAATTGAGAAAATTAGTAAAAACAGTTATAAACACTTGAGTAACAATGAAAAATAGTTATAAACATTCGAGAAGATATTGAAAAATAATTATGCATTATACAGTAGTAAAACGAAATTAACGGTAAACAGTTTTAGTAGGCCAATAATTAAATGCGATGATTGAACCAGTGTTTGTGTAGCCAGTCAACCTTATGACTCCCACCGTAATAACTCCTTATCACTCTGATTAAGGTGCGACCTTACCAAACAATGCTCGAGCTTATGTTCTTTGAAAATCCTACGACCCACCTCAGCCACAAATGGCTTCTGTTGTGCACTAAGGGGATTAGGCCATGGGGGCTTAGGTTTCAACCGGCAAGCATGTTGCTGCCCAGTGAATTCCCTCGGACCAAGTTGGATCCAACTAACAATAACAGTAATAGTAAATTCAGTCATTAATTAATCACTAAATTTAACTGCTAGTCTAGAAACATTATTAAATAAAGACAGATCATAAAAGAACAAGTTTTCTTTTAACTTTTAACAAAATACGAAAATTTTACTTGCATAGTGGAATATAAATATAGTGCAGTGCAAAATTGAAGAAAAGTTTCATAGAATGCATTACAGTATATAACCTTCTGGGTTTTGAAAGGTATTATGTAATACATATAAGTTTAGACACTCATAGTACTTATCAATAGGATCAAGGGTTGACCCTAATAGCTAAAGTCCCAAAACACCTGTTGACATAAGAGTAGTATTAAATTCAATCAACATTCTGATTTGATCCATGAATTCTAACCTCAAATTCATCCAAGAAATCAAGACAATGATCAATAAAACTCTAAAACCAATACTAACAAAAATTTTCTATGTCACCAGCCTAGTACATACATACTCACAAAACGTATCAAGAATTTGTCCTTTAATACGTACTTTGTTAGTTTGCTCATAACTTTTTTTTAGATATCTGATTGGTTCGATTCTTATGGCATTACAAGCTAAGAAACAGTACTAAAACTTTTATGTTGACGATGCAATCTAAATTGGCTAATATAAGAGAGAGAAATCGACTTCAAGAGGCGGCAGTGGTGCAAAAGCAGATTTCCAATTATTAGGAAAAATTTTAATGTGACACTTGGTTGTATCTAAGCTATAACTTTTACTATATACCTCAAATGAAGGTGATTCAAAATCCTGCAAAAACCTAAGATATAGATCTACAATTAATATGCTGACCTTATTACCAATTAAATCAAAATTGAATAGTAAAAGTTGTCACAGTATTCTGTTCTAGGATAATTAAAGTCCTGTATTTTCTATATTGCCACACTATATAGCCATAACTTTCTCCCTATGTATCGGATTAAAGTGATTCAAATGACTGTAAAAACCTAAGAGATAGATATTCAGTTCTTATGTTGACCATATTGCCAAATTAAATCGAAATCAACTAGCAGAAGGTGTCACAATATTCTGTTCTAAGAAAATCAAAGCCCGATATTTTCTGTCTTGCCACACCTTTGTATTTTAGTCATAACTTAGTCTCCATATATCGAATTGAAATGATTAAGATGGCCATAAATACCTAAGAGATATGTTCATCCCATTACTTAATTCTATCGAGATCAAGTAGTAAAAGAGTCAAAATTATCTATTTTTGAAATATCAAAATTCTGTATTTCTAGACTTGACACATCTTAGTATTTTGATCATAACATTCTCTATATAAATTGTATTCAGGTGATTTAGTAGGAATTAGAAACTTAAGACATAGATCTAAAATTTGTATGCTGATCATTTTGCTTAATTCTATTGGGAAGAAGTAGTAAATCTGTCAGAAATATCTATTTTGGAGAAAATCAAAACATAATTGCATCAACTATTGAATTTTGCAATTATCAAACGCATAAAAAATGCAAATATTGTGAGGTATAGTTCAATCAGAACTTATGTTTATATCATAATTTAAATATGGGATCATAACTGTGAAGTAGGGAGAACAAGAGTCGACAACGTTGAGTTTTCTTAGCAATCTTTTTCTTGCCCTACCGTTTAGGATTTCTTCGAAGGAGATGAATGGGTTGAGAGCTTTCTAAGAAAAAATATTTTGCTGGAAAATATGAAGGTTTGAATATGTATTGTAGAGAGAAGAAGTTGTTTGAATGTGATATGGAGGAGTCCTAATAAATTAGGAGTTCTATGAGAATTAGAATTGCTAAAAATTCTATCTTTATCTACATATTTGCTTGTATGTTATTATTTATTTGATATTTTTTTTTCCTTAGATTTTAATAAGAATCCAAGGTAATAGCAATAAATAAGATTTAGTTATTCCTAAATAATTGATTAATCTCAATTAATTAAGATTTAAAAATAGGAAAAAATATGGGACACTACAATATAAATATAGTTATATTTAAATGTCTATATTTAATGATATATTATGCATGTATATATATATATATATATATTTTTTTTTTATCTGTAGAAGTAATCTAAACTATCAATTTTTTTCAATTGATCCAACGGTTGACATTCAGGAATAAAATGGAAATTTCAACAACAAAAATCCTAGAACCAACTACACATGATATGCACTGTGGGATGTTGGGGGGGGGGGGGGGTAATTTGCTACTTTTTTAAGTACATAAAGGGGGGAACTACCTATTTTTTATTTTTTTTTAAGAGGATTTTTTGCTCTTTCCCATTTTCATAGGGGGGTAATTAACCTTTGCCCCATATGCATACATATAACAAATCCCTCACCCCAAACCCCAAGCCGTGGCCGCTGACCAAATCTAACCTAAAAATGGCCAGCGATTGGCCACCATGGACCAGTGACCACTGACCTGGCTGGGACGAGGATCGGGGTGGCTAAAGAAGAATATTTCTTCTCTTTCTTTTCTTCTTTTTTTTGAAATTTTGAATTTAGTTTTTTTTTAAATAAATAGACTCAATTAAAGATTTAATATGTATGTGCATACATATATAAATATTTAAAAGTTTTTTAATATTTTTTATAGGTAAAACTTTAGCGCATTTTTCAATTTATGTTGGTTCTAAGGTGGAGATTAAATTATTTGAATATCAATGGTTAAAAAGTGGATACAGATAATAAGTTAAAACTATGGATACATGACCATAAAAAAAGCCCATTAAATCAATGAATCGAGTAAAACTCTTTTCAATTGAAGGCAGATCTAAACCAAAAGATATTTTTCTTGTTGGAAGATACTATTATTGTTAGCTTGTATATTGAAAATATGTAGGAATTTGTCCCATATAGGAAAAGAAAAAAAAGAGTTTTATTGTATATAAAGTACTTGTGGGACATAATATTTGAGTAAAAGATTGAGGAAAAGTGTGGAAGCTAATATATATATATATATATTATTTATATATAACAAAAGTTATTGTTAGCTTGTGTATAAAAAATATGTGGGAGTTTGTCCATCGGAAAAGAAAACAAGAGTTAATAATTATGGAATAAGATAAAGATTATATTTTCTATGAAAAGGTTTAATTTTTTCATGAAAAGTAGTATCGGATAATTTTTTATTCGTGTATGTGTAAATTTATTCTACAAGCTACTTATTCTTTTTTTTTCTACATAATTATTTAATTATAAAATTATTATTTAATTAAGAAATAAAACAAAGGTTACATCTTCTATGAAAAGGTTTAATTTTTTCATGAAAAGTAGTATCGGATAATTTTTTATTCGTGTATGTGTAAATTTATTCTACAAGCTACTTATTCTTTTTTTTTTTACATAATTATTTAATTATAAAATTATTATTTAATTAAGAAATAAAACAAAGGTTACATCTTCTATGAAAAGGTTTAATTTTTTCATGAAAGGTTGTATCAAATGATTTGAGTTAAATAGAAACATTGTTTAACTTAAGTACTGTATCAGTTCAGAATTAATGAATGCATTGTTTCATTAATTAAAAATACAAAAGGCTCTATGCGCATTTGATACACTAAGAAAACAAACAAGAAAATACTTTCTTAATCTCTATTCTTTATAAATATAATATTAGAAATTATAAAAAAAAAGTTTTAAAGGAACTCTTCAAGATTGTCAGTTGCATGTTTGGTGGTTTTGTTGTATCCTGGGGGTGAATTGCCTTGCAAAATTCATCAGCAAACTCTTTTAAAGTGAGGGCAAAAATCACCTTAATGATAGTAACATCATGCCTCAAAATCACGGCCAATTTGTTGATTCCATCAAAGGTGATCTAACATTTTAATTGTCACAAGTATGTTGTTGCTAAAGACTGAATTCAAGAAGGAAATATGGTCCCTTTTCAACCAATTTATATAAGAAATGGTTTTTCTCGTTCTGAAGTCCAAAAGAAACCATGGGCAGTAGGTCGGGGGAAGTACATCTCTTAATTAGTCAATCTGATGGAGCTTAAGTAAGAGAGTTGTTCCACAAGCCCAAGGATGAAAATATATTGCAAATCCATTTGGTTCTCCATCTATCATATTCATACTTGAGAAGCAACATATATAGGATTGGCATGGGTCCAAGCAATAAATGTGGTTTAGTTCTTCAGCTTAATTATACAATTGTACATGGGAATTGATGATACAGCATAGGACGAAACTCTTCTACTTCCTATGGCTATGATCGTATGTGCCAAGCCCAAGTTTATGGGTTGAGTTGAATAAGCATGCCCTAGGTAGGATGTGAGATGGAGGTGTTGTTTAGTGGACCAAGCCAATGAGATTTTGTAGAAGAGTTGATCGCATTACCAGTCATTAGCTAATGATGTTAGTTGTTAGCCTCTAGTTGATTAATTAGCCAATTATTTTAGTCAATTAATTGGTTAGGTTTGTTAGGTAATCAGCTTCAATATGCAGCTATAAATAAGAGTAGTTAATGCACTGTATAAACACTTCACTTTTTAGAATTAATACACATTCATTCTTTCAGAGCCAAAATAAAGTCTTCTAGGTCACTCTCGAATTCCAGTCATGTACAAACCATAGAAAATGTAAATGGTATCAAAGTATGTTAAATCTTGCTTAAATAAACCAAAATTGAGCTAGATCATGTCTTCCAACACTTGATCGGTGAAAAGGAATAATTGTTTGAACTGTAGGAACGAGAGGAATCTGGAATCTGCCTCAGAATAAGACTGGAAATGGCGATAGGAATCAACTACACCTCCAATCTTCAGACTATCTAGGTATGTTACTTGTATCAACTCAGTTGGACGAGAACAATTTCTTAGCTCGGAGTTGAGCTATGAAAATTACTTTAGGTGCAAAGATTAAATTGGGTTCATTAATGGAAAATATGCCATGACATGAAAAGATTGTGAGGAATTTGAGTAATATAGTAGAGTTGATTGCGTGGTGCAGTCATGGATCCTAAATTCAATATCAAATGAGATAGTTGATGCCTTCTTGAACACTATGACTATAAGGGAGCTATGGCAAGAATTAGATGAGAGGTTCAGAGAGTGCAATGGCCCCTTGTTGTGCCAATTGCATAAGGAAATTAACTCAATCTCTCGAGGGAACCAATTTATTAACAATTCTACACCAAGTTGAAGAAGTTGTGGGACAAACTCCAGTGTTTGCTTCTTGTAACTTAGGAAATTGTGGCGCCACCAAGCAAGTGGTGGATTACAATTCGTTTGGTAAGTTGATTTAGTTTTTAATAGGTTTAAATGATAGCTATAATCACATCAGAAATTCGGTTTTAGTTATGGATCTATTGACGATGATTAAAAAAGCATACTCGATGATCTTGAGGGTTGAAAAAAAAAGAGAATTTCAAAACTTGTACGGGGAGAAGATTGACGGTATGGCGATGTTAGTCGGAAATCAACCTCCTAGGAAACAAAATAGTGAAACTTAGGGTTATAAAAGGGTAAACCAGGATAGAAGAAGGTAGAAAGCCTCTCTATACTGCTCACACTGCAATTACAGTGGGCACATAGGAAAAACTTGTTTTAAGTTGCATGGTACACCTGTTTAGTATATAGAGCTCATGGAAACTAAAGCAAAGTCTGGGCATAAACAGGTGGCCAATTTGGCAAACACGTCGTCTAAAGCTGAGCCAAGGAAGAAAATTTATTACCAGCAGATTGGAACAGTAAGATTCAAAAACTTAATACAATATGAGGTCAACAGGATTATGAAAGAAAATGATGTGGCAGAGGGAGCTGCATCCAATCTAATGCACTCCTATGACCTTGCAGGTACAAATTTCTATTAATTTGGCTTTGGTATTGTTTGGTTGTTAGGGTTTGGTAATTGGACCTCAAATTGTATATGTTGTGACTAGAAGTTAATAAAATAACCGAACCTATTAAGAATCCAACCCCTAGACAATATTGCCTGATGAAACAACCAAAACAGCTAAACATATGGGAGACATTTATCTTTCAAATAGGCTAGTTCTTGCCAATGCTTTATCCATTCCCCAGCTTCAATATGACTTGCTATCAGTCAACAAGTTGTTAGAAAACTCATCACTCAAATTCATATTCTATCCAACGCATTGTTTCCTGCAAGACCTGGAGACTGAGAAGGTTTGACTGTTGACAAGGTGCTTGGGTAGTTGTATGTGCCTGATTCCAGTAGCATTGATCCTAGTTTCATTTTTGATTTTACAAATTGTCAATTTCACCTCTCAAAAGATTATTCTAGTTGTAACAATTGCTCAAATTCATGCTCTATAGACAAAGATTCTACTAGTAGTGCATTGCTTTAGCATATAAGACTACAACGTGCATCTACTGTAGTCTTGTCTCACTTGGAATTTGTAAATAAGAATGATACTATGTCATGCCTTCCTTGTGATCCTAGTCAGCTATAAACAACCAAAGCTTGCTTTTCCTATGAGCCAAACTAAGACCTCACAAATATTCCAACTATTGCACGTTGATCTTTGGGATCTATACTATTTAACTTTGTTAATTAGAGCTCAATTCATTATAACCATTATAGATGACTTTAGTAGGTCTAGTTGGACATATCTCCTGTCCCACAAGTCCCAAACTGTTCATGTCTTAACTCAATTCATCAATCTCATAGAGAACTAGTTTGAGACAAAGATAAAGACCCTAAGGGCAGACGATGGAACTGAATCCACAGACCATGAATGTCAATCCTTGTTTTTAGAAAAGGGAATACAACACCAGAAAACAAGCCCATACACTCCACAGGAAAATGAAGTTGTAGAAAGAAAACATAAGCACCTGCTACAGGTCGCTAGAGCCTAACATTTCAAGCCAAATTACCTGAAAGGTTCTCGGGAGAATATATCCTAGTAGCCACACATACCATCAATAGACTCTTTACTCCTCTTATGAACAAAAAAAGTCCCTGTGAAATTCTCTTTAGGCATTGTCTCTTCATATGAGTCTTTGAGTATCTATGCTATGTCACAAACATTTTACCTCTTAAAGATAAATTTAACTCAAAAATAGGAAAGTGTCTTCCTTGGATATTTCTCTAGTCAAAAAGCTTTTAAGGTATATAATCTTAAGACTCACAAGTTATAACATCTAAGGATGCAATGTTCTATGAGAATGTCTTTCCTCACCAATCAAGTTCTAATGATCCATCACCTCTTCCTCTTAACTTGACAATGACCCTGTGACAATTAATCATATCTTACCTCCTACCTATCAAGATGATGTCTCCCGTGAACCACTAATTTAAACCACTTTAGCCATCTAATACTTTAAATGATCAACCCAACCCCATAATACAAAGCACCAGGTCAGACACAAGCTAGCATGGTTGAATGATTTTGTGTCTAATGTCATTCAACAACCCCATCTAATACAAAGCACAGTAGGACCATTATAGCAACTTCAAAAGCATCTTACCCTATTCACACATTTCCCTACTATGTATCACCTAATTTGCATAAATAGTACATAGAATTTTTTATCAAAGTATCAAATGATTCAAATCCAGACTCATACAGATTGGCTAGTACTGATCCAGGGTGGGTGGAAGCCATGGAAAGGTGCTGGAAGTCCTTGATAGAAATCTTACCTAGGAATTTACTGAATTACCTAAAGGGAAAAGAACAATTGGATCAAGGCAGGTTTATAAAATAAAGTATCTGCCTGACGGGACAGTAGAAAGATTCAAAGTAAGGTTGATTGCTTAGCGATATAATCAAGTGATTGGGGTAGACTATTTTGACTCTTCCTCTCCATTAGCAAAATTGGTCGCAGTTAGGGTTTCTTTGACACTAGCAAGTGCAAAGTAGCAACTGGATATTAATAATACATATTTACATAGATATCTACATAAAGAGGTGTACATGACAACATCATAAGGCTATTCTAAGGTAAAGTAAGGGCAAGTTCGTAAGCTAGTCAGGTCTTTGTATGGATTAAAACAAGCTTCAAAGGAGTGGAATCATGAGTTCTGTGTGAAATTGCAAAGTTTTGGCTTCAAACAATCAGAGCATGATTATTGCCTCTTCATTAAGATCATTGAGAGGTCTTCCACATTCTTAATTGTGTATGTGCATAATGTGTAAATCACTGGGGACAGTGCGGAGGAAATCGTAGCCACTAAAAGGTTTCTTGATGCTCATTTCACTATTAAAGATCTAGGATAGGCTAGGTATTTCTTAGGGGTTGAGATAGAAAGGTCAGTTGATGGGATGTTCCTAAACTAAAGAAAATACATTTTAGACACCTTGAAGGATACTAGAATGATGGGAGCCAAACCAGCGAAGACTGCCTTGCCCAAGGGCCAAACATTCAGTGAAGATGGAGGCCACTATTCACCAAACCAAATAAGTACAGAAGATTGGTTGGGGTTGTTATATTTAAATTTAACATGTCCTAATGTCACTCATACAGGGCAACAGTTTAGCTACTTCGTCAATTCACCTTGCCAAAAGTATTGGGAAGCAACCATACATGTCTTAAGATGTCTAAAGCAGTTCCCATCCAGAGAGTTGTTCTTAGCATCACGTAATAACTTGAGGTTGCAGGCGTATTGTGATGCAGACTGCACCGCACGCCGTGACATGAGAAAATTGCTTATTGGATTCTGTATCCTCCTGGGTCCCTCGCTCATCTCTTGGAAAACCAAGAAGCAAAATACCATTTTCGATCTTCAGCCGAGGCCAAATACTGCAGCATGGCCTTCACAATGCGAATTGCAGTGGATATCATATGTCCTGGCTGATTCTGAGGTCTCAATTCCCTTGCCCATACCTTTGCATAGTGACAACAAAGCTGCAATGCATATTACTGCTAACTTAGTGTTCTATGAGCGTATGAAACACTTGAAAATAGATTGTCATTTAGTTCGAATTGATTGAAGGAAGGATTCATTCACACTCAACATCTACCCAGCAAAGAGCAACTTGATGTCTTCTTCACCAAATCCCTACCATCACCACAGTTTGAATATTTATTGTTCAAGTTAGGGTTTGTTGATCCTCATTAATCTCCAACTTAAAGGGGGTGTGTAGAAGAGTTGATGGCACCGTCAGTCATTAGTTGACAACGTTAGTTGGTTAGCCTTTATTTGTTTAATTAGCCAGTTATTTTATTCAGTTAATTAGTTGAGTTTGTTAGTTAATCAGCTGCAATACACGACTATAAATAGGAATAGTTCATGTATTGTATAAACACTTCACATTGATTCTTTCAGAGCCAAAATGAAGTCTTCCAGGTTTCTCTTGATTTCTAGTATTGTACAAACCCTAGAAATATATAGACTCTTAGATATGGATTGAGGTCCAACCGAGGCCCATGTTCCTTAGTTCATCCCAATAATTTTTTAGACCCTGAAAAACCTTTGGCCAGGGATGACCTATTAATCTAATAGGGAATTACAACCCAAAATGTGCAAAATGGCTTTGAGTTGGATGTAATATGACAATAAGATATGTGATTTTACTCTAATCATTTCAATTTTTTTTCTTTCTTTTTTTTTGTGCCTTTTCTAATTCTCCGTAAAAATAAATTTCTAATTGTTGTAACCCATGAGGATCTATTACGGAAACAATAAAATAATAGTAAAGAAACTCAATGTAAAGTGACAACAAGATTTAACACGGTTCGGCGATGTGCCTAATCCACCCAACAATGAAAAGAAATTTTATTGATCTCGAATCAAAGTGCAAGTACAAACTTGAATCCCACAAATCTCACAAAAACACCTAGCACCATCGTTCTAAACTCCATCTTGAGAGAATTATTTAAAAGCCGTTAAGAAGCCCTTGTATTATGTTTGTGATAATTTTCCCGGAAGAAAAAATTGATATATATTGTCGAAACCCGAAGCCCAAGGCTCATGGGCCAGCACCACACGCCGAGGAGCACACGTCTCACGCCAGGGCGCGCAGTGCCCCTGTTTCTCCGAAAAATAGCCTAGGTGAATAGTCTTTCTTGTGCCCTGGCGTGGACAACTTGAGCCAGGGCGCAGCATTACAGATTGTCTCGCGCCCGGGTGCACAAGGCGTCAATTTCTGCCTATTCCAGTAAGTCAAGCACTCGGGCGCAGCTGCCTTGCTCCCGAGCGCACGATTCCAGTGGCATGTGTGCCTGAGCGCGCACTGCCCTGCGCCCGAGCGTACGTCGCCCATTTTTCTGCCACGCTGTGCGCCTTGACGCGCCCCAGCGTGGGGCGTCTTGCCAACATACGTCAGGGTGTGCTCCGTGTGCCCATTTTGAATCCTTGCTCCATTTTACTCTGTTCTTCTTTCGGTTCTCGTCAATTTAGCCCAAATTTCAAGGTAAAATTAATAATTTTTCACCTTGACTTGAAATTCACCATCCTTCTTCTTTGTCTCTGCACCCAAAGAGGCATGTTATCTGAGTCTGCAAACATTAATCAAATCCAAGCAATGCTCGAATTTGATTCCTAAAACAACCTTAGTCAGCATGTTACAACCTTAGTCAGCATGTTACCAGATTATCCTTTGTCCTAACTTTGTCAACCAACATGACTCATTGTGACACCATATCCCAAACAAAGTAATACCTCACATCTATGTGCTTTGTTCTCTCATGAAATGCTTAATTCTTTGACAAGTGTATGGCACTCTGACTATCAAAAAATACCTGAGTGATCTCAGAAGTCATACCCATATCATCGATCAGCCCTTTTAGCTAAATGCCTTCCTTGACGCCTTCAGCTAAAGCCATGTACTCAGCTTCTGTTGTAGACAATACAATTGATGACTACAAAGTCGCCTTCTAACTAACAGTACAACTTGATACACAAAACACATAGCCCGTCATGGACCTTCTGCTGTCTAAATCTCCTGCATAATCCACATCCACATAGCCAATAATTCTAGTAGTAGAATTCAATTGACTATACCTCAAACATCTATTTGTAGAGCCTCTCAGATACCTCATGATCCATTTCACAATCTACCAATGAGTCTTTCTTGGCTTGTGCATATACCAGCTCACGACACTGACTACATGTGAAATGTCTAGCCTAGTGCACACTATGGCATACATCAAGCTGCCCACTGCACTAGCATATGACACTTAGACATGTGCTCCACCTCCTCCTCAGTACTCGTTGATAGATCTGATGAGAGCCTAAAATGAGCTGCAAGTGGCGTACTAGCTGGCTTGGACTTATCCATCCCAAATCGCTCAAGTACTTTCTCAATGTAATATTGTTGAGACAAGTACAACAATCCTGCGTATCTATTCCAGATGATCTCCATGCCCAATATTTTCTTTGCATCGTCCAAATCCTTCATCTCAAATTATTCACTTAACTGAGCTTTTAATTGGTTGATCTCATATATATTTCTAGAGGCAATCAACATATCATCAATATACAACAGTAAATATACCATAAGGCTATCACTACAAATTTTGTAATATACACAACAATCAAACTTACTTCTAGCATATCCTATCTTGGTAATAAAAACATCAAACCTTTTATACCACTACTTGGGAGACTGCTTCAGGCCATATAATGACCTCTTCAAAAGACATGCTTGATTTTGTTTCCCGGGAACAACGAATTCTTCTGGTTGACTCATGTAGATTTGTTCTTCCATCTCACCATGCAGAAACGTTGCTTTCACATCCATCTGCTCCAGCTCCATACCAAACAAAGCAACCATGGCAAGTAAAATACGAATGAAAGTATGTTTTACAATTGGGGAGAATACTTCGTGAAAGTCAACTCCCTCTCTCTGAGTAAAACCTTTAGCAATCAATCGTGCCTTGTATCTGGCATCTTAAACACCAGGAATCCCTTCCTTCTTCTTATAGATCCATTTGCAACCTACAATCTTCTATCCTTTGGATACATCAACCAGCTCCCGTGTGTTATTCTTGTATAGAGACTCCATCTCTTCACTCATAGCTACAACCCATTTATCAAAATCTAGTCTGGAAATTATCTCTTTGTATGAAACTGGATCATCTCCTACAAACTCCTCGGCTCAACTCAAAGCATAAGTTACCATATCTGAGCAAGCATACCGCTGTGGTGGCTTGATTTGCCTCCTCTCCCTATCGCGAGCCAAGCGATAATTTTCTAGTAGTTCATTTTCCTGCTGTTGATTAGGTGATAATTTGCTCTCACCAACTTTATCTACCACCTTCTGTTTCCCTTTTGAAACTTGTGGAGGATCAATATGAATCTCCACCTTCTCCTTAACACCCTGTTAACCGCTTTCCTGCTGCTCTATCTTCTTCATCATTGCAGACTCATCAAATGTCACGTCCCTGCTGATAATCATCTTAGAGCCCTTGTCATCATTACACCACAAACGATAACCTTTGACTCAATCTGCATAGCCTAGAAATATGCACTTTCTAGCCCTTGGCTCAAGCTTTCCATCCCGGACATGAGCATAAGCTGGACACCCAAATATTCTCATATTTGAGTAATCAATAGAAGACCCGGACCAAACTTTCATTAATGTCTTGCTGTCAAAAGCAGTTGATGGTGACCTATTCACCAAATAACACGCAGTGTTAATCGCTTTTGCCTAAAAATGCTTGGACAGTTCGGCATTAAAGAGCATGCATCTAGCTCTTTCCAAGATAGTCTTATTCATCCATTTTGTAACTCCATTCTACGGTGGTGTATGTACAACTGTGCGATGCCACAATTCCTTTCTTATCGCAGAATTCCTGAAATTCCTTGTTGCAGAACTCCAATCCATTGTCAGTCCTCAAGCACTTGATCTCCTTTCCTGTCTACTTCTCAATTAAGGTCTTCCATTGCTTGAAGTTGACAAACACCTCATCCTTATGCTTCAGCATGTACACCCATACTCTCTGTGAGAAATCATCTATGAATGTTAGCATGTACCTTGCACCTCCCTTTGAAGGAACTTGATAGACCCCCAAAGATCTGAGTGAATGTAATCTAAGGTGCCTTTGGTCCTGTGAACTGCAGTGCCAAATTTCACCCTGTGTTGCTTGCCCAGCACACACTGCTCGCAGAAATCTAGCTCTCCAGTCTTCTCTCCACCAAGCAATGCTCGTTTGCTCAGTTCTGACATCCCCCTTTCACTCATATGCCCAAGCATCATATGTCACAGTCTCGTAGTATCATTGATTGATGAAGGAACCGCTGCAGTACCAAAAATTATGTTTCCCTACAATATGTAAAGGTCATTCTACTTTTCTTCCTTCATGATAAACAATGCGCCTTTGGAAACCCATAGAACTCCATCTCGAGCTCTGTACTCACAACCATTCTTGTCCTGAGTACCTAGCGATATCAGATTTTTCTTCAGATCTAGAACATGACACATATCTGTTAAGGTCCTTACTATCCCATCATGCATTTTGATACAAACTAAGCCAATTCCTACAACCCTGCAAGAAGCATCGTTTCCCATTAGCACTTTACCACCATCATATTTCTGGTATGTGGTAATCCAATCTTGTCTTGGGCACATGTGGTAGGAACAACCACTATCTAAAATCTATTTAGAGCTTAGTAAAATTTCGGCAACGTTGAGAATAAGCCCACCATCATACTCGTCCTCAACAATTCCTGCGACATCATTATGTTTCTGATTAGAAGTTTCACTTGCATCCTTCGCCTTTCCTCATTCCAAACAATTCCGTTTACAATGCCCCTTTCCTCCGCACCTAAAACACTTGTCATCATTTCTAGGCTTGGTTCGGGACTTCGATCGGCCTCTACTCCTTCCCCTTTCTCTTGGTCTCCCTTTTGCCACCAATCTTTCCCCACTTTCACCATCGTTGCTGCCCAGGACATGTTTTCTCAACTCATTGAAATTCAGTGAGGCCTTCACATCCTCCATTGAAATCGTATCTCTCTCGTACAGCAAAGTAGTAACCAAGTGCTCAAAAGATTTTGACAGAGAACACAAGAGAATTAAAGCTTGATCCTCATCATCAATTTTGACATCTATATTAGCGAGATCCAGAATCACCTTAAAGAAAAAATCAATATGTTGAGTGATAGATGTACCTTCTTTCATCCTCAATGTATGTAATCGTTGTTTCAAATACAGCCGATTTGTTAGGGACTTCATCATGTATAGACTCTCCAGCTTCTTCCATAAATCCGTTGGCGTACTTTCTGTGATGACCTCTCTCAGTACGTTATCCGCCAATGATAACACCAGAGTACCGTAAGTCTTCGCCATGAACTCGTCCTTCAGCATTTTCGACAAGAAATCTCTACCTTTTAACGCTCTCTGTAATCCTTGTTGACATAGAAGGGCGTGAACCATCATCTTCCATAGCCCAAAGTTATTTTTCCCATCAAACTTCTCTACCTCGTACTTCATGCCTGACATCTGATCCAACCTGCTCTGATATCAATTTTTTGTAACGCAGGAGGATCTATTGCGGAAACAATAAAATAACGTAAAGAAACTCAATGTAAAGTGACAACAAAATTTAACGTGGTTCGACAATGTGCCTAATCCACCCAACAAAGAAAAGGAATTTTATTGATCTCAAATCAAAGTGCAAGTACAAACTTGAATCCCACAAATCTCACAAAAACACCTAACACCCTTGTTCTAAACTCCGTCTTGAGAGAATTACTCAAAAGCAGTAAAGAAGTCCTTGTGTTATATTCGTGATAATTTCTAGGAAGAAAAAACTAATATATATAGTCGAAACCCGAAGCCCAAGGCCCGTGGGTCTACGCCGCGAGCCGGGGTGCACACGTCTCACGCCAGGGAGCGCGGCGCCTCTGTTTCTCCAAAAAATAGCCAAGGTGAACAGTCTTTCTTGCGCCTTGGCACGGACAACTTGCGACAGGGCGCAGCATTACAGATTGCCTTGTGCTTGGGAGCGGCACTCCTTGTGCCCGGCCGCATGAGGTGTCAATTTCTGCCCGTTCCAGTAAGTCACGCGCTCGGGCGCAGCTGCCTTGCACCCGAGTGCACGATTCCAGTAGCATGTGCGCCCGAGCGCACACTGCCTTGCGCCCAGGTGCACATCGCCTATGTTCCTACCACCCTATGCACCTTGGCGCGCCCTACCTGGCACCCTAGCGCGCGGCGTCCTGCCAAAGCGCGTCAGGACGTGCTCCGTGTGCCCATTTCGAATCCTTGCTCCGTTTCGCTCTGTTCTTCTTCTGGTTCTCATTAATTCAGCCCAAATTTCAATGCAAAATCAACATTAATTCTTTATGCTTTTGTGAAATTTGGACTGTACAATTGACCACTGCAGATTCACCTATATATACCCACACGCGCGCACACAGACAGACAACATTTTATTAGCTATCTATCCAAGTATTATATTTGATTTTGATGGAATATATTGTCAATAAGATACCATCTGTATGCAGCAGATATGTATATATTGATTGACGCATCTCCAAAGACTTGATTTAGCTGTAAGTTCCACTTTCATATAAATGGTTGTATCTGTAAATTTTATTCATGAAATTCTTGGTGATAGTCCAAGAAAGAGAGTAAAAAAAATATTAAAAATAATTAAGAGTTTCAATTCAATAAATACATTCTCACCCAAATAAAAATTCAAGTTCATTCAAGTAAAAATTTTATCGGAATATATGAAATTTAAAACCCAATCCAATTTCAGATTCTACTAATATACTTCTTATCCTTATAGGTTGGATCGGCTTTGATTTTGCGTAAAATTGGGGGATCATGATAATCAAAACAAACAGTGCCAATCTAAGCAACTGAGTACAAATTATAAAGCAATGCGTGCAATTAAAAGAATGTTCTGTTGACAAACATTCCTTTTCCTTTTCTTTCTTTTGTTTGTCTTTTAATTTTTCAATTTTTTTCCTTAAATTATAGTGAAATATTGGCTGCTGACTTAAAGGAGAATATTTATATATGCATACATACTTGATCAGTTTGATGTGCTTGTAGGAATTTTTGGATTTCTTCCTTGATCTATATATATTTCATTGGGTTGATCTTAATGCAAGATTTTATTTCATGGTAGAAACTGATGTTGCTGTAAATTGAGTTCATTCCAAGGAGCTTATAAGTGAATCAATGGTTGGATATACTGAAAATTAAGAAGAAAAGAAACACTAAAGAGGCATAAGCAATAGAAGGCACTATTTATGTTTGAAATGGTGTCACTTATTAGTCATTTTTATCTATATGTTTTTTTTTGGTGGGCAAAGGCTGTGACATGTTTCTTAGTGCATCAATCCTTTGGTATTATTATATATATGATAAGCTAAACTAATTCCAAAGGCCTAATTGATATTCATAGTGGAATAAGTAATGATTATGCTTCCCAAATAAAAGGGAGGGAAAATGGAAAACAACTGCAGACAAAAAAGAGGGAGGGGGGGCAATAAAGTTGAGCTTCATGAAGAATCTGATCTCTTATTTTTCAAAAGTTAAAGTTGCTTTTCCCTCAAAACTAATCGGGTGAGTTTTCTAATTAGAGGCTCAGTCATAAGTTAGGACATTTCTTGCTACCACTTCCAGCTTTTTCTTCAGCTTTTAATTGTAAATTTTCTTTAGTAATTAGTGAATGCACCCCCGCCCCTTCCCACCACCCCCCCCTCCCCCCCACCAAAAAAAAAAAAAAATGAAAAGCAAAACTCTCCAAATTCCAAAATACAAAAATGGAAAGATGAAGAGATTATAAGTATGGCAAGTATTGCGAGTTGTTTGTAATTTTTTTCGTATTGATTATTGCATGAGTATTACTATTGGAGTTAATAAATTAATTCGATGAGATTCAAAATAGTTAAATGCAACTATTAAACAAGCAATCAGTTGTAAAAAAAAAAAATTATAAGACTTTTAGAACATGATGAATATATATAGTCCGTTGTGTAGCCAACAACAATACGATAGCAACATTTTGAGGCAGAAAGATCATATTTTTCTATTGTAGTAACTTAATTCAATTCCGTACCACTCATCAAATTTGTTGCCTTCTTCTCTTTTTCGCTCATACTTTGATTTTCCCCTTTTTGACTATTCAACATCTATTTATTTAACATCATTAATTATAATCATTTTTTTTATTTTTTTTGCATTTTAGAAAGGAGAAATAAAGATAAAAATAAACTTCCGACCTTAATTTCACATTAATGTCGTGAAAATCAATTAAGATTAATGTATATTCTATATACATTATTGCTGATCAGGTAGGTTCATGAAGCGCAAGAGCCATTTTTTCTTGTTGATGAAACTTTATTTGCTTGGCAATGAAAGCCTCAATTGCTCTCTGGAACTCATCATTACTCAGTTGGTCCACCATCTCCACAGCTTCCTGCTGCGCTACCTCGCCGCCATCCTTGATTAATATCTGCTGCTTCTGACAAGTACTACTACTACTACTAGTATCCTCTTCCAACGACGTACGGCTCCTCCTCCTATGAGCTTTAAACTTTGTCATCTCTAAAACAGTGTGCTTGTCTTGGAACACATGAATTTCCTCATCCGAAGTAGTAATTTCACGAGTGAAGTGCGCCGTAAACTCAATATCGCTGTTCGTCATGCAGAAATCCAAACGGGTTTCAATATTGGAAATTAATAGATCAGAATATTGTGTAACTTGATCATGTTGTGGAAAGAGATGTAGACTGGGCGACTTGAAGAAGAGCGTGAGGACTATGACGTTGCTGAGCAGAAAAACAAAGAGAGGGCTATGGACGACGTTTATGAGTTGACGGAGATATTCGCCGGAGATTTTGACGGCAAAGGGCAGGCGAGTGGAGACGGACTTAAGGAAAAAGAGTATGAGGAAAACTTCTATGATGCGAAACAGCATCTTGATTTTTGGGAGGCCGCAGTGGAATATTCTTGACCGCATGGCGTTTGAATTATATATAATCCTCAAAATCAAAAGCATCGACGTCCATCCATCTCTGTTTGTGTTCTAAAAATTGACTACTTTTTGGAAATTAAGTTGAGAATTAATTAAGGAAAAAGATGGAGGAATCATCTATCGGGC
Organism: Jacaranda mimosifolia; assembly: GCA_018894105.1. Classification (NCBI taxonomy): domain Eukaryota; kingdom Viridiplantae; phylum Streptophyta; class Magnoliopsida; order Lamiales; family Bignoniaceae; genus Jacaranda; species Jacaranda mimosifolia. Next base: position 268,583 of record CM032133.1, on the reverse strand, counting down.
CGGGAAAACAGAATCATATGCATGTGGTGGCTCTAACTAATTTTGAGGAGAAAAGAGGTCTATCTGCAGGTTGAGTTTGGAGGGACTGGTCACTGATCAATAGTTTCATGAGTCTCAAGGAGGAATTGGCTAGCTATACTCATCTAATTGCCTACTTTTTTATAGATCGAGATCGATCGAGTTAGCAGTATACTGTACCAATTATAATAATAAAGTGACAGAGAATTATTAACTCTTCAATATGGCGACAAGCCCATGATTCTGTGCAAGTTTAAAGAGCTAATCATGGTAACATTTAATGTTGATGGAATGCTAAATAATTAGCTTTTCATTAAAATTAGTTGGGTATGCATGCAATTGCTTATTAATTATTTTCAAGGTTGTGAAGGTGTAGGTATATAAATGTGAGAGAATTTTCACGTGACCATCGGTTTGCTACTAGCCTACTATAGCAGCAGCTAAAAATAAATCTCAAGTCTTTGTCGGACCGTAGCCAATACAAGTTACTTAAAAAAGCCGTTAGTCAGCACAACACAAGAATACATGTTTATTAATTAAGAATCACTAGCTAGCGATTGTTTATATATATATATATATATATATATATTACAGTGTTGGGGGCAAAAATTATAAATCTTAAATGTTTAAGTATAATTTTTATATTTGTGAATAAAAAATACCTATTTTCCTCAAAATTGAGTGTGATGCTCCTTTATATCAAAAACTTTGTAAATGAATCAAATCAATATCAAAATTTTCAGTAATAATTTTTCCAATATAAGTAACTAAAGAGTCAAAGAAAAAGTTCTAAAACATATTTTCATCTTATTCTGAAACATACTCTTGATAATATTCATAACAAAAAAAGTTCTTTCATTTGTAGCTGTTGAAACACAAACAAATATATATATATATATATTCACACACATTTATTCTTATCTCAATCTTATTAAAATCAAAATGAGAGGTTTTAATTGTTTTACAAGTACTTTAAAATTTAATCGGCTAAACTCCCATAATATTTTCTCAAACAAATAAAATAGAATTGCCTTAACTAGCCTATTTATAGTCTTCACTTGATTACTTGATTGTAAATATGGACCTAAGAATTTGTTTTAAATTTTAAAAAATAAAATACATAGATATTTCATTAATTAATTTTAATTTTTATCTTTAATTTAAAAATAAATTCAATTCAATTCAATAAATCTAGAAAATTAATTTTTAATTCAAGGCCCATAATAAAAGTTAAATTTTTTTAAAATTTAATAAATGAAAATAAAAATTAATTACTTTTAATTAATATTAAATAACTTCTTTTTTAATATATTCTTTAAATTAATTATACTAATATATATTATAATAAACTTGGGGGGAAATGGCCCCTGCTCCCCCCCGCCCCCCCCCCCCCCACCCACCCACCCAGATCCGTCCTTGTATATATATATATATATTGTGTAAATATTAAAATATGCTAGCTAGACATGCACCAAATAATTGTTCATATATGAGGCCTCATTTTCCGTTCATTAGGGCCTGTTTGGTTTCATTTTTAAAGCTTATTTTCACATTTTCTACTATTTCAAAAATAAAATACATCTTTTTTATACATTTTCACCCAACATTTTTATTTTCATTTTCAAAACACATTCTCCAATAATCTATATATCTTCTCCCAATAACCTATATATTTTCTCTCTTTATTTGATTATCTCTCTCCACCTACAACCTACTAAAACTAACATAATTATTATTTTTCCAACAATTTATGTAAATACAAACTCATTTTCATTGGCTACCTTTTCAAATTTTGAAAATAATGAAAATGAAATTTGAAAAATAAAAATGAAACCAAACGTGCCCTCAATTTTCCATAAATTAGGCCATTTTCTCGTGCACGCAAGTCTATTGACGACACCAAAAAAAATACAAAAAAGAATTAATCGTGGATTAAAATATACACAACATCTGGCTGAATGTTAATGCTTTGAGCAACAACATTCAACGACTGCTGCATAAGATATTTAAACTTCTTGGATCAATTTGTTGCTTATTAACACAGAGATATTATCTATATTATTATTTTTTTTTAAAATGATTTTTACACTCATAAATGAAAACTATTCCAATATTTTTGTCACTTTTTCAACTTTTACCCTTTAAGAGGCATTCAAATGATAAAAAGATTTGGTGTAATAATTGTTGTGGATATAGTGTGATTTGTGTTAAAATATAGAAATAAAACTTAATCATCATTACAAATATAAATATGTAAAATTAAAATGCATAAAAAATAATAATCAAACCGTAAAAATATCGACGTAATTAAAGTTAGATCAATGGGGAGTCACGACACTTGTCGTTATCCTAAAACCATGATTGCCTCCCTACGTGCAAGTTCTAATGGTTGATCACGACTCCAAGATAAAACTCCATTAGCTCTAAGCAATGTCTCATCCCATGTGCATGACCACGAGGAGACTAGGACCCGTATCCATAGTCACATTGTCAAAAACACAAGTCTTGTGGGAGATTAACAAAGTGAAAATCTCTAACAAAAACTCACACACTCAATGTACCAAATGAGAAGGTAGTGGCCCTTTAAATAGATGGAAAAGATTTGACCATTATAAATAATTTAGTGGCCTAATAAAAACTAATAAAATCATAATAAACGCAATAGTAAATAGGTCACATGAATATATATATACATAAAATAAAATGGTAAAATATCGTAAAACCACTATAAAATTGATATAATAAATGGGCCATAAACCTTAAATAAATAGAAACTAAATAGGCACATTGAATAACATAAAATGTTGGAAATAAGTGAATAATTGAGGAAATTCTAAAGCTTATTTCCAAATATTGTTGAGGGTATAAATGACAATAATTTCAAATTGGGTAGTTTCTCATGCCAACTTTTGAATATTCGAATTTGCTGTCAAGATTGTAATATTAACATTCAACAAAATTATGGTTATAATTGTAATTGAATTGAAAAGTTGGACGACTCACATTCAAATTTTTCAACATTAAGGGTGGATTCTTCGCTTCTTTATGTGAATGACATTTCAATACTATGTTCTTTAAAATACAAATATTCCATTATTCAAGTTTTGTTCTTATTCAATAGGTTGACGGATTTAAATAATATTAATTTTTGAGTCTAAATAATTCTCATTTATTTGTCATTAAAATTACTATATGTTCTATATTGCTTTTTTGTTGGAAATATTTAATTTAGCGTATATTTATGTTCGTGCAAATAACATCATATTCAAATATAAAATATATAGATAAAAAACTACAAGTTCATATTACACAACATAATAGCATAAAATCTTTAAACAACACATAACATTATATTACTTACAAGATAAGAAAATTGAAAGTAGACAAGTAAAATAAGGTATGGAACGAAGAAAATCTATTTCAATGTTAATGCAGAGTTAAAAAATGTAGAATTGAGGCCTGTGTAACATGGAGTTTCCTTAAGGCTTTATTCGTCCCCCATTGGTGCACGAAGGTCTTCTGACGAACAGCTTCCCAAGATACAACGATGCTATTCACAACCAAAGGTGGCACTCCAATTAATTGTGTCTCTAAAACTTACTGACTTGAAACTCCTTTCATGGAAATGTTTAGTATAATGTGTGCTTTTTAGTGATCACACAATACTATGTGTATTCTTTTCACTTCATTTTTCTAGATTCTAATGCATCTTATTTATAGTTGTGTAATGCAACTTGTCTGACGTGACATGATTCTTTATTAAAAATTATAATTTTTTTTAAGGACACAGTCAAAGGATAACACTGCAAGATGCAATCCTTTAACTAAGATTCATAACTCCACTCAGAAGTTAGAAGCTTAAGTCACAACTCTAGCTTTTGAGCTAACTTTTATTTATAGGTGTCTTAACTAGGACAAATTTAAAATAACTTCTTTTTTCGGAAAATTCTTTATTAACACACCAACAACCTCTCATCATATATATACATAGACTCATTCTATCCATTATGAGGTCTTTACTTAGTTTTTTTATCATTACAATTGCTAAAATATATTTAAGCACGTAGGAACAGTGTGCCTCGACTGCTAGTTACTTAATTAAAGATATGTTTGGTACCTATATTTTACACTACTGCATATATTTTACATATAGAAAATATTTTTAAAATAACCTTTTGCGTGAAAGGCCACAAAAAATATAGCAAGTAGAAGCTAGAACGAGCCCCCCCCCCCCCCCCCCCCGATTGTCATCATAATCCACTTTGTGCAAATAAAATGGGTTAATTACAGGAAACTCCCCTAAGGTTTGTGCTAAATACAGAAACTACCCCTGAGGTTTAATAAATTATAATTACCTCCCTTAGGGTTTGTCTTCGTCTAATAAATAGACTCAATCGTTAGTCAAACTGACGATTTTTGCTGATGTCAGCGTTGACATTTTCTAAAAATCCAAATTTGCCCTTAGTTTGACTGGGCTTGACCATTTACCAAGTGATTGGACGAAAATACCCTTATGTGTGTCATGCATGTGTGGATCTACTTGTAATATTGAAAGCACTAAGAGGTTTATTGTAAAAAATTAAACCAATGGTTAATGTAACGGTTGGAAATTATTAAGTAAAATAATTAATTATTATTATATTAACAAAAATTAGTAAATATCAATATCTATTTTTTTATTTTAATATAATTTTTTAGTGGCTGAATTTTATTTGTAAATTTTGAAGTTACGTATAACACCCTGATATGAATGATTAGCTACATAGAGCCCCCTTGAACAAATCTCACATTACATTAACTCTCCCTTCTCAATTTTATAACTTGCAATATTGTACCTTGAAACAGGAAAAAAAAACATAACAATCCAATAAATTACTTTACATTTAACTATCAATCATATATTCAAATGTGATTAACTACACAAATTTGCTTCACATAACAAAGTCCTGTACAATTCTAAAGGGTTGTACAAAAAGATCAACTAACTGCACAAAACATCAAGCAAAACCTGTGTACTTGGTTCATGAATCCCAAGTTTAAAATGAAAATATAGTGATAATAAAGCATTAATCATTGTCCTCCAACACTTTCATTAGAACCCCTTCCTACTTCATTAGCTCTTCTAGTACATGCATCATCATCTCCTCCCACTACACCATCTATACAGCCCCCCCACCTCCACTTGAACTTGCCATAATTGATTCCGCAATTCCATCAAAAGCAACATAAAATCCATCATAAAAGCCAATATTGTCATATTCAATCCTCTAACAGTAGGGACATTTCCTTTAACAGCAAGGCTATCCCATGAGCTGCAGGCTTTACCTCTTTTATCTTGTACATGGCCAAATCATAATCTTGTACATGGTAAGCTCTTGCAGCTATCCAGAAGTACTTTCTCAGCAAAACTCCAAAAAAGAAAAGTCTGAAATTAGAGTAAATATGCCTTACACACTTTCTGTTGATTGAGTGTGGCACCAATTCACTGATTGTCTCCACAAGACCCTAGATTATAATAAAGAGCAATGTATAATATCATAAAACCAACTAAGAAACCTTACAAATAACACCCTCAATTAATATTAAAGCTTACAAGTAGCACCCTTAAATGTTTAAAACATTACAAATAGCACCCTTCCAAGTTTGGACACGTTACAATTGACACCTTAATCAGATTTCAGTACAGATTATATGAAATAGAGCCGAAGGTAAATACCTTTACAATTTAATCACATTCCAGTAAAATATAGCAAGTAACATGCTCACAAGGCTGCAACACAACATTTAATACCCTTACAATTTTTTTCACATTACACTTAGCACAGTTGGAACTGATACACATTTCAAAATAGACCATAACAAATTCTCCAGTTACAGAAAGTGAAAATTAGAAAAAAGGAAGATAACAATACCTTTTGCTTATCTATCATGAATGTCCATGGTCTTCCCCAAAGTGAACAACAATATCAATTGTTTTTTCTGAACCTATCAAGCGAACAACAAAAGAAAACAACTTTTACTTAAGGATAAAAAAGACTACAACAAAATGCCATCAAAATCCAAAGCTAAGGTTTTTATTTGGATGGCAACAATCAAAAATTAGGTTTTTTACAAATTACATCAAATCATGCAAAATATAACTATACTTTCATCAATAAACATTCCAACACATAATATTATGTCAAAAAAAACAAAAAACAAAAAATCACTTTTTTTGAAACAAAAATAGGTCACCTGCCACTTTAAAATCACAAAATAATAACACACAACACAAAAGACAACTAAAATTAGCTTGATCTAACATAAAAATACAGGAACAAAAATTGTGAAAAATTTTGCCCATACCTTTAGGAGCCATTTTCTCTTGAAAATGGGAAATGCCACCAAAATTTCGCGATGGAGGGAGTTGGTTGTGCACGATCAAGAAGAATCCGTAGATTTTTTGGAGAGTTTTGTTGTCTAAAAACGAGCATGCACCACTGGTGAAAAGACGAGAGCAAGAGAGTTTGGGGGGGAGAGATGAACGATGGAGGGAAAAGAAATATGCCCGTCTATGATCTTCATAGATAGAGGGGCAGAAAATACTTTTTATTTTTTCAATTTTTTTTTTGAATTAACAAGGGTATAACGGCCATTTCACACCTTCCGTCACGATTTTTAAATAGTTGTTAACCCCATGGGAGGTAATTGTAATTTTGTAAACTTTATGGGTAATTTTTGTATTTAGCCCAAACTTCAAGAAAGACCCCTGTAATTAACCCTATATAAAACACCCATCCTCAGTATAGCTACTCCTACTCTATTCCATAAACATAAATTAATATAGTTAATCCATCTTTACATGAAATTAAGTGGCACATTCATTTACTTTTGAATTCTACATCGATCGTGTTCATGTGGTCTAAAATGCTTGGAATTTTAATATCAAATAGTTAATTTTAAAATCAATCGAGAATCATTGGGAGTGTTTGGTTATGTTTCCCTATAACAACATTATTTTGGGAAAACACAACAAAATATATCTTCATTCTCCCTCTAAAATACACATTTTTCAATATATACATACAAATATTATATATATATACACATTATATATTTTAATATTATTTTAATATTAAAAAAATTAATTAATTCTATTTTCAACCCAAAAATCCAATAAAAAAACATTAATTTAACTGCTACAGTAAAAAATATCTCCCCCAAAATAGAAACGAACATATCAGAAAACAAATTTCACATTCTCCAATAACTCATTCTCTCAAAATACATAATAAACACATAAAAAACATAACCAAACATTCCCATTATATTTAAGGTGTAATAGAATTGTTATGTACCCTTGCAAGTGAATAAATCTGTCTCTCCACTCCGCTATAGCCTGTATTCAATTAATTAAATTAAGCATAGTTTGAACTGTGGAATGAGTTAAAAGTTGACAAGACTTCGTTTGATCAAATGAATTTCATCAGGAATGAGTTAGTAAAATAAATAAATTTGAATTCAACATAAGTAGTGCAGTAGAAATTAACTATATCTATTCTAACAATCACCTCGCTAGGAAACAGGCAACCTGTGTTAATCTGTACGCTTTGTACTTTGATCAAGCATCAATTAAAACTACCATCTTTCTAGGGGCCGTTTGAATTTAGTTTTTGGAGGCATTTTCATTTTCTGGTAAAAAGGATAGTGAAAAATTAGTTATAAATATTTTTTTGAAAATAAAAGATTGTTTGGATGTTTTGTTTAAAATGTAATTATTATGTAGGATTGAAAATGAGTTGTATTTGAAAAATATAGTATTTTGTATTAAAAGTCGTGCCATTGTGAATAGAAAAAAATGAAAAGTAAAAATGAAGAGAGAATATAAGAGTTTGTTTGGAAAAATATTTTGAAAATGAAAATGTCTGTGAAAATATGGGAGAAGTTGATGGCTCTCTATTTTTATTTTCAACAGAAAATGAAAATGAGCCCAAAAAACAAAAACAAACAGACTACTAGTTTCTAGAAAATAATAGGCTATTTGGGTTTGTTTTCTAGAAGCAAATTTATTTTCTGGTAAAAAAAAATAGTGAAAAGTTAATTATAAAAGTCTTTTTGAAAATGAGATATTATTTGGATGTTTGTTTAAAATTTAAGGGCCTTTTGTTTTTGTTTTCTGGACCCATTTTCATTTTCTATTGAAAATAAAAACAAAAAGCCATCAACTTTTCTCTCATTTTCACAAACATTTTCATTCTCAAAATTCTTCCAAGCAAACTTTTACACTCTCTCTTCATATTCACTTTTCATTTTTTTCTACTCACATTTACACGATTTTTAATATAAAAATACTACATCTTTCAAATACAATTCATTTTCAACCCTAAATAATCATTATATTTTAAACAAAACATCCAAACAACATTTCATTTTCAAAAGTACTTTTATAACTAACTTTTTCACTATTACTTTTCATCAAAAAATAAAAATACCTCCAAAAAAACAAATCCAAACAGCCTATAATGATTGTGTAGAGTTGAAAATAAATTATATTTGAAAAATATAGTATTTTTGTATTAAAAACCATGAGAGTGTGAGTAAAAAAAATAAAACTTGATGAAAAGTGAAAATGGAGATAGAGTGTGGACCCGTTTGTTTTTTGTTTTTTGGACCATTTTTATTTTCTGTTGAAAATAAAAATAGAGAACCATCAAATTCTCCCCCATTTTCACAAACATTTTTGTTATTAAAATATTCTTCCAAACAAACTCTTACACTCTCTCTCCATTTTCGTTTTTCATCACTTTTTATTTTCTCTTATTCACATTTGCACAACTTTTAACATAAAATATTATATTCTTCAAATACAACTCATTTTCAACACATACATAATCATTATATTTTAAACAAAACATCGAAACGACATTTCATTTTCAAAAATATTTTTATATCAATTTTTCATTATTTATTTTCACCAAAAAATAAAAATGCCTGCAGAAAACAAATTCAAACGACTTATAAGAGTTTGTTTGAAAGAATATTTTGAAAATAAAAATATTTACAAAAATAGAGAAAAAATTGATGATTCTCTATTTTTATTTTCAACAAAAAATAAAATTAAATCCAGAAAATAAAAATAAACAGGCCTTAAGTTTTTTATTTTGACAGAGCCCTGGGCGGGCGGGCGGTCGGTCAGTCTTAAAAAGATAATTCTTGCTTCCTTAAAAGCAAGGGAGCATTAGTAGTTATTGCTGAAAACAATCAAGACATACGGCTGAAATCGATCTCTCTCCGGCCTATACACCGCTTAAGGGTGTATTGGATGCTGGGCGCGTACCCACTGAACCAAACCCCGCTTAAGCGCTAGAAGTAACTGCCATAATCTCTCTGTATCTATGCCTCGCTAGGCCTGACTCAAAATTATGAGCCAGCTAGCTGGCACTTCTCAGAGCTATTTTGTCTGTAAGCGTCTGTTTGGATTTGTTTTCTGAAGTATTTTTATTTTTTGATAAAAAAATTAGTAAAAAATTAGTTATAAAATATTTTTAAAAATAAAATAGTATTTGAATATTTTATTTAGAATCTAATGATTATGTAAGGTTGAAATAAATTGTATTTGAAATATATAGTATTTTGTATTAAAAATTGTACAAATATGAGTAGGAGAAGATAAAAAGTGAAAATAGAGAAAGTGTATAATAATTTAGTTTGTAGAATATTTTGAGAATAAAAATATTTATAAAATTATAAGAAAAATTGATAGTTTTTTATTTTTGTTTTTAATAAAAAATGTAAAGAATGTTAGAAAACAAAACCAAACAGAAACTAATTGAATCTTCATATTCTAACTGGTGTTCTGTCCACCACTATTTTTGGTTTGTCCGTCGGGTCTACTTGTACGGGCTATTTCTTCCCCCCAACATCTGTTACTTTATCAATCACAATAGTCATACCATATAAAAGTGGCGTCCATCGAAATCGAGATTTAATTGCAAGACCTGACGGCGCATTAAATATTTGTCATCTTTCCATATGTTCTTGCATTCACATCGCACTAGGGCCGTTTGAATTTTTTTTTTAGGCATTTCTATTTGGGTAAAATTCATTTTGACCCATACTATGGGATATATATCAAATACCCCATTGTACTAATAAAATATTCAAATACCCCCTTCAAATGTTGTCAAATACCCCCTGTACTATCAAAAATCTTCAAATACCCCCATACTATCAAAAATCTTCAAATACCCCCCTTAAATTCATTTACTGTTAGTAAAATAACTGACGGTGTCAAAACTCTACAGTGAATTACTGATTTAATTTCAGAAAATAACTTAATAGCATAAAAACTTAGGATATATAGTATTTTTTTACAAAGTAATGATAAATTATAAGTGAAATATAACAAAACCAACATATTATTATACATTTTTTAAATTCCAAAACGAATGCAGATTTGAAAAATTTTAGATAAACAGTTACGAAATAGAAATACGTATAATGGTCCCATATATTTTTTCGCACAAGAAGCCTCAGTTTTGTTGGTTCCACGTGTTCTGTATTAAAATGGAGTTATTTAATATTCTTTAAAAAAAATTTAATATTTTTGTTGGATTAGAAGTTAGATGATGCTTTAAGTCCTAAAATGAAAGTAACAAAATTAAAGTAAGAAATTTGAGCATTATATAGTAAATCACAAGAATATTTTGGACATAAAATTTTTCAATGATCATATGTACAAAGAGAAGATAATTTTAGTACTACCCAAAAAACCGTTACTTTTCTAACGACAAAGAAGTTTGAGTGGGGTATTTAAAGGTTTTGATAGTACAGGTGCCAAGGATAAATTTATTTACACAGAAAAAAAAGTTACGTATCCTAGGTTTTTATGCTATTTAGTTATTTTTTAGATTAAATCAGTAATTTACTGTAAAATTTTGACACCGTCAATTATTTTACTAACGGCAGATGACTTTGAGAGGGGTATTTGAATATTTTTGGTAGTGTAGGGGGTATTTGACATCCTTGAGGTGGGTATTTGAAGGTTTTGATAGTATATGGGGTATTTGATATATACCCCATAGTAGAGGAGGGTAAAATGAATTTAACCCTTTTACTAACAGCAAATGAATTTGAGGGGGATATTTGAAGATTTTTGATAGTATAGGGGGGTATTTGAAGATTTTTGATAGTACAGGGGGATATTTGACAACACTTGAAGGGGGTATTTGAAGGTTTCGATAGTACATGGGGGTTTTTGATACATACCACATAATACAGGAGGTCAAAATGAATTTTACCCTTTCTATTTTTTAGTGAAAAAAAATAATAAAAAGTTAATTATAAATATATTTTTAAAAATAAAATATTATTATGAAATTTTATTTAAATTATAATGATCATTTATAGTGAAAATAAATTGTATTTGGATTACCAGTTACATTTTGTTTTCAAAGTTCTTTTTCATTTTCAAGAGAAAATAAAAACAAAAAGTTATCAACTTCTTTTCTATTTTCATAAATATTTTTATTTTCAACATATTTTTTTAAACACACTCTTACACACACTCTCTCTCTCTTTCTCTCCCCATTTTTACACTTTATTTTTTTATGTTCTCATTTACACGACTTTTAATACAAAAACACAATAATATCCAAATGCAATTCATTTTCAACCCTAAATAATCATTTCATTTTCAAAAAAACATCCAAATAATATTTTATTTTTAAAATCACACTTATAACTGGTTTCCACTATTTCTTTTCATAAAAAAATATAAATACCTTCAAAAATACAAAACCAAACGGCCTCTTAAATTAACAACACTACCCCCCCCCCCCCCCCCTTTCCCTCTCTCCCTCCTAGTACTGGGGGCCTTTTCGCGTTCGCCGCCCTTAGGGCCTGTTTGGTTTCATTTTCTGAGGTCATTTTCATTTTCTACTGAAAATGCATAGTAAAAAGTCAGCTATGAAAAGTATTTTTAAAAATAAGTTGTATTTGGATGAGGTGTTTAAAATTATAGGTTTATATAGGTGTGAAAATAAACTGTATTTAGATGTTGAATTTTTTATATTAAAAAAGAAGAAAGAATTTTAATTTGAATTTGAATTTAAATTGATGATGTGATATGTATTTATTTGAAAAATAATATAAAATAATATTTTTGTGGTGAATTATGGTTGAGAAGTATTGGGAAGATAAAAAAATAAATATAGGTAGTAATAGTGGTTAAAATAATGTGAAAATAGAGAGAGAATATATAAAATAATATTTTGAAAATAAAAATGTTTGAGAAAATGATGTAGATAGCAATAATTTTCATTTTTCATTTTGAGGAGAAAATGAAAATGGGTGTTGAAAATAAAACCAAACAGGCCCTTATAAGTGTCCAAGTTTCGTTTTTCTTTTCCAATTAAACCATTTATTAGTCTTTTCCCTCAAAATCCCAGAATAGTAAATGGCCAAGATTAACAATATGCTCCGATGAGTCCATAATCTATCAATTAAGTACGCCTAGTGCCCAAATTTCAACGGAAAAATCATAACGGGGTCTGTTGGCTCCATTGTCCATACCTAAATTCCGTCCTTGACTAGACAGACAGCAAAAGCTTTAATTTAATTTAGTAGATTATCCGAAAAGCAAGAGCGGAAAGACTAAAAGGAAACAAATTTTAACCGACGATAAAAGTTGAAAAAGGCACCTCTCAAACTCTGGTGGTGGTGGAGGAATCTCGAGTCAGTAGACTCAGTACTGATAAAAAGGAGCAAAATGATGTATTCATGGCGAGTGGACTCACAGTGATTTTTATTCCAAGTAATCATCAATACTTTTTCTATGGGCAGATTAATCAGAACCTGAGCCTGCTTGTCTGTAAAGATAAGATCTTGGGAAGAATACTTGTAAAGGACAAGAATCGAGTCATCTTCTTTAAATGAAGTGTCTCTAGTTATTTGATGTGAAACGACAAACAGCTACCCCCAATCCATAAAGCTGTAATTTGCTCTGCAACAGTTACATGCATATGCCTAAACCATCAACAATCTTTGATATGTTTGGATATGGAAAGAGTAATTTTTTTTGGATTCCCTCGCTACGCACTCAATCAATATGTTTATATCTCAATTTCAAGAATTTTTTTCCGCTTTTTGGAAGGTATCCATCAAGTTTAAATAAATCCATCCGACCCTAAACCTATGGGTCAAACCAACTCTGTTGACCTCATGGGAGGCCTGTATGTTTTCTTCAAAAACAATAAACTAAATACGAAGTTAGAAATCAAATCTATCAGCTATGTACATATAATAAGGGCATGGAAGTTTTATGGGAGAGGCTATTATATTCAAGTACATCTCAGATGACTTGTTTTGAGGAGCCATTGAGGCTCACTGGGAAAAGGGATTGCTCCCAATTCCACTCAAAACCACACAAAATGGGAGAAATATAAAGTACGATTCTGAAATCCGGGAGAAAACATTACCATGATCAAGACTAAGAGCTTGATTCCAGCTCCAAAGGAAAAACATGCCAAAGGACAAGCAACCGACCGGCTTCAAGACAATTTGCAACAAATCACGCTCGTGGCAGAATCTAGAAGATGAGGAAGAATCCTGATTTTGTTGCTTTGTTTGTCTCAAATGAGTGGTTCTGTATACAAGTACGTTTCTTAAGGTATTCAACTTGGAGTGTAGCAATCAAGAAAATAAGATAGTTTATTGCTCCACTGCAATATCACCTCCAGTCAGTTTAATAATCATTGCGACTACTGAATTTGGCACCATTTTTTTATAGGCACCTTGCTTTTCCCATATATTTTCTGCCAGTTTTGTTATGCGTAAACTTACACTGAAATTTTACAAGCAACAACTGAACAGGATCAATAAGCAAAGGATTTACTTGCTGAAAGTCGAATTTCCAGCACCAACTGTACACAGAGCAGACAAAATGCCTCAATTCACCGCTCCTCTGAATTGAACTTGTTCCAAGCTTCCTAAGATACAAGGAAGACGCAAGTCAGATGGTGCATTTAAATTAATCAAGCAGTTTAATAGTTGAATTTCAGTTTTTTACTGCCTATAAAGAAAAAACAACACATAGCACTAGAATATCTCTTTTGGAATTGAAAAACCAGGTTGCTGGCAATTGCTATCCTTAGACATACCAAGTTTTTCGCTTTGCGGTTAAAATCAAAAATAGCAAATAAAGAATATTATATTTGTATTCAGGTTTCTCTAATCAATCCTCCAGAAAGAAACCAGTAGCAGTTAGTAGAATTGCACCAGTTCCAGGAAATAAGGTCGAGATAGCAATCTGGTACTTGAGACAAGTGCAGCATGGCGTAAGCTTTTCTTAACCACTTAATCTGGAGATCTTTTTTGGCTTCATTATGCTGTTAATTTTTTTTAAAATGGATCAGCTTACAATTTGAGCTTATGAAAAAGGTACTATGATATATTGAATCCTCATGTTCTTAGGAATTACTTTTCACTTCAAAATTATTAGTCATTAGAAAGAGAGAAAATACAGAAAAACAACAATTTGGATTGTGATATTGAGCTTTCCAAACAGCCTTAACAATATTAAAACTTCAGAAAAATAATACCAATTCGCACTTCATTAGACTTTTAGTGAATTTAAGGGCCGGTTTGGTTTTATTTTCATTTCCATCGTTTTCAAAATGTTGGAAAGTAGTTAGTGGAAATGAATTGAAAATGAGTTTGAATTTGGATAGATTGTTGGAAGAGTAATTGATTATGTTGGTTTTAATAGATTTTAGGTGAAGAGAGAGAAATAATAGAGTAGAGAGAGAACATATATAAGTTATTAGGAGAAGATATATAGGTTATTAAGGAATGTGTTTTGAAAATGAAAATGAAAATAATGTCAGGTGAAAATGTGTAAAAATGATGTGTTTCATTTTTTGCATGGTAGAAAATGTGAAAATGGGCTATGAAAATTACCGAACAAGCCCTAGAAACTAAGGGGGAAATTTTGGAAAGACATCCATCTCCTATACTATTTGATGTAATAGAATTCCAAATTTTTCTTCTCCTCAACAGAAGAAGCTGGCAACTCCACCACCAACATGTCTCAGCGACCAAGGAGATTCTCAAACACACAAATATCAAATTTATGCTACAAATTCTAAAGGGATTATTGCAAACACAGATTACTAGTTCAGAGTTTTTATTAAGGAAAGAGGAAGAGTTTGTTGAAATGACACTCTTAGCAACCTAATATTTACCCCTAGGGCACAGTTTACTGATGTATCTACTTCATATGATATTGTCCCAGAACACCAACAGTTAATAAACATAAGCTATTTTTAATTCTGAAAATTAAAAATTACTTGCTACAAACCTTTAGAAGATCAAAAACCTTCTCACATATGTACTTTTGCTGAATTGTTGCACCACGTTGTTGTAATTTGTCAGGGTGGACACAGAGAGTGGCTTTCCTGTAAGCTTTTTTCACAGCTGCAGAAGTTATAACTTCAGTTAACGGAACTGGCTGCCAACCGCTATCAGGCCCAAGAATCTGTCAATGGGATAAATTTAAAATCCATATAAACATCTTAATTAACAACTGATAACTAGCATTAGCATCTATCACAGTTACCAAACAAATAAGGTAGGTGATTGTAGCAAAATTGTAAGCTAATTATGTTTATTATGTTCAACATGCTTACAAGGCACCATCCCTAAGGAGAGCACAATGAAGTTAGCTCTTTGATTTATTAGCTTTCTTTATCCACCTACATTAATTTTATTGTGCGTTCAGCTATCATGTCATTGATTCACAAGGAATATGCCTATTCAAGCCAATAAGGTATCAAATACAAGGAAGAAAAACCAAGGAGGAGGAGGAGGAGGTGGAAGGAAAAAGAAAGAAAAAAAGAAGCAGTTAATTGTGCAATTAACAGCCTATTTCTTGAATCATAATGAATTAGTTGAGTATATACTCTTTGTGATTTGTATGCAGATGCCTTTTGAAGCACTCAGGAGAAATGAACAAGAGGCCTACCACCAAAAACAACAGTCTGAACTTCATTTACACTTTGGATATTAGAGAAAGTCAGAACAAGGAATGAGAACATCTTGGAAAATAAAATATTAAGGTTCAAGAGTAGATTGATGCAGAAGAAAACTAGGAAAAAATCAAAGAAGAGATAATCCTCAACTGCTGTGTTAAGGAAAAAATAAGGGTAAACAACAGAAGCACTACAAGGAGTAAGTTTGAACACTGTGCCCCTGCCAATCTTCGCAGTTCCCACAAGTCAGCTAGAGAAGAAAATAAAAATATGATTAAAAGAAATAGCAGCATCATATCAACCTACATGTATCAAATCAACAGAAGCATCATAAAGTGCTAAGCCAATAATATCTGAGATAAATGCGTCAATCACGTCAATCATACAAGTCCATGTGTGAGTTTGATAAGTGATTACCATCATGAAAATTATTTAAAGCAAACCAAAGCAGAAGTAAAACTGACTTTGGCAACAGTTAATATGCCTTAACACATGTGCATGATATAGTAATGTCAGCTTTTCTGAAAGAGGTGATGCAGGCATGGTTGACAGATGTATTAGCGACATCTCCTGGTTTTGCTAAATTGCTGTTTCTTTTATGTGGAGATATGTATTGACTTCAACTGTTTAGCTTCCTTCAGTCTTCGCAAGTACCAATAAAATATGAAATTGAATCCTGTTTGTACTTTCCACCTTCTCTGAATCTAAACAGGTCATTCGCCTGAATTCTAGAGCACAAATTCAATGACAACATGCCCAAGAACCTTCCATGAAACCCCAAGACCATTCAGTTTACCCCTTTCAGTTTTTGCACTCCATAAATTTACCTTTCTCATGCCAGAAGAGAGAACAGAGTCCATGCCATGTTAATAATAGGATGGAATAAGAACTAGAAAAACATGGGACAATCAGTATTGGTTCAAACGCAAAACGCAAATCACATGCACAATTTATTCATAAAAATAACAGCAAAGAACATACATATTGCAAAGTTGAAAGCAGTGCTCGAAGGTTTCCCTCTTTTCCGCTTGACCATCTCTTGACTTCAGCATCCAAAGCTTCTGCAACTCTCTGCAGAAGTACTTACTATAAGATGATATGCAACCTCGGATAATAGATAAGTATCCCACAGAATAAAAAGGTTGCATACATTTCTCTCTTCTCTTTCTTTTTGCGCGAGAAGATCACGCCTGTTTTTCTCAGCCAGTGCATTCGCCTGAAATTATGCCAAAATTAAAAGAAAAACCCAGCACCATAAGAAGGAAATGAGACAGATAGAAAAGAAGGCACGCACTGCACGCTCAGCTGTTCTTCTGTATCTCTCTAACCGAGCTTTACACCTCTGAGGTGATTCGCCTTCAGCCCCTACAAAGTTTAATATCTCTAAGCAAACAGCTTCAGGAGCAACAAACATCTTTTTGCTTTTACAATGAAATCCTTTGTTTGAAGTGAATAGAACTAACATACAGTAAGATACCAAACATAGACACAATAACATGCAAAAGCATATCCCAGTGAAATCCATAAAACTATTGCTCATCTGAATATATACTGCATACCAACATGTGCTGAAGAATATGAATATCGCAAGCCTTTCGAGATTCCGGTACTTTGGAAGTGAAGGTCCTGTCAAGCCAACAAAATCACATCAATAGCCAATCAACATGCAACCTAGCAAAAAATGCAATGAAGCGTACTCACAGCTGACAAATTGCTTTGTCTTGTATCAGCAGATCTGAAAGAAGCTGAAAACCTATCAGGAACAGATCTTTCTACATGATCGTGGGCATCAGATGCAGCCTTCTGAGCCATTGATTTTTCAACAGCTCGCTGCCGAGCCTCTGCAGTTGCTCTCTCTACTGCAGCTCGCTCTGCCCTCAGCCTAGCCTCAATAGATGCCTTTTCCAATCTTTCTCGAGCCCCGGCCATGGCTCTTTGCCTTACTTCAGCAGTAGCTCTCTCCACTGCAGCTCTCTCTGCTCTGTCACGAGCTTCAGCATATGATCTTTCACGAGCTTCAAGAGCTGCTTTATCAACAGCCATCCTGTCCTTTTCTCTTTCCCTTTCCCTCTCCCTTTCTTCTTCTATTTTTCGCAAATGTTCATTTTCCAGCTCAGTTTCCCTTCTTATTCTTTCCCCTACTTTTTGGTCTTTTGCAGCTAGGTTCTCTTTCATATTCTTGTCCTTCCTTTCAATTCTTTGGCTTGTAGCACTTTTAACTGAACAAAGCATGTCATCACCATGTTCCAACAAAGATGAAGCATCTTCCACCTTCCGTCCATTTACGAGAGACTCTCTGGTTACTTGAAATGGAGTGAAGTTATCCTTGATATCTACCCTTTTGCCTATAAATTGAGTTCCTTCCATCTTTTGACCCCCATTATCTCCAGTGGACATTAACTTCCCAGTCTCATGACTATTTTCCAGTGCAAAGGATTTTCTATCTGGCATAACATGTGAAATCCCCATGCCACTGCCACAATTTTCTGAATCTGTCATCTGCTTAGGTAAACAAGGGAGCACCACCGTATTCTTTCCCAGACTATGAGTGTTTCCATCCTCTACCTCATCTTTATTCTTGCCAAATCCATTGAATTTTCCTTCAATTGGTGTATCATCCATTCCAACCTCAGCTTCATATACACTACCGTTAGGTTCAGTTTTCAACTTCCCATTTCCTTCAGATGAAAATGCTGCTCGAGTTAGTTCCAGCATTTGAATATTATGATGCCTCCCGGAAACCTTAGTTGCACTCGGTTGATCAAGTTTACTTCCTCCATCAAATACCTTCAATTGCTCCGCTTCTATGAGGTCACGACTATCCAGGTCCCATTTTACTTCTCTCTCCTGTCCATTCTTCTCAATGGGCTCAATTTCTACAGCATGTCCACTCAGTTCTTCCTGCACACCAGCATCTCTATTCAAGTTCATAAGTCCTTTTGTTTCAAAACCTTCTCCCTCATTCCAAGCTTCAGTCTTAGCCATTCTAAATCTCAAATCATCATCTCCTATTCTGGAAGCATCCACATTTCTCTCTTTAATTACCGCCCTTTGATGAATTAGGTTATTTTCCTTGTCATTCCCCACCAGTTTAAGAGCAGGTCCAGGCTGTTCGTGTCGACCTGGCTCATTCACTTTCTGTTTACTAACCTCCAAAAGCCTCTCCTTGTCTCTCTCAACTTCGAAAACAAGCTGTTCATCCCCTCTTTTTTCATGCCCAGAAGCCATATATAACTTCTTTTCACTCTCTCCATGCTTCGTAGCCTCTTTAAGGATCATTCCATTCTCTTTCAGCTCGTGAGCCTCTTTCAGTTTGTTCGCATTTTCTTTTCCAGAAGCCCCACTGAGTTGTTGCTCAGTTCCTTCAGGTTCTGTTCTCTCCTTTACTATTTCTGTTGTTTCTGCAACCTCCACATCTTCAAGTCTTCTCTGACATTCTTCCCTCAGAATATTTTGTTTATGTTTCCTACTATTCTGTTTCGTTATTTGAGCATCTAGAAACCTTTTCTCAATATCCATTCTTTTAGGGGATGCCTTCAGTTTCGATGTAGCTTCTACTTCACTCAGATTGCCCTTAGCTTCTGGGCGCTCCTCTACAGTTTTCCTATGGTCTATTTGTATTGTTTCACTTTCCCCAAGTTGCTGGGAATTTTCTGGTATCATCTTAATTGAATCGTATACACAGGTCAGTTTATTCGGTATTACTTTTTCATGAAACCCTTTTTGATCGCTGAACCTTGTGTTTGGTATTTCCTTTTGCTGCTTGTTACCCCAGTCATAATGCTCTCCGGTCATTTCAGGTTGATTCCTTTCTTCATCCCATCTAGGAGCTTCCTTTGTCACTTTGAATTTCTTACTGTCTTCTTTCTGGTTAAGTGCATCAGGGTCTGTTGCCCTCCAATGTCTATAAGCTTCTTGATTCATATGTTGCATCAAAGTATCATCCTCAACCGTATCAAAGGCCCGATTGGATATATTTTCTTCAATGACCTCAAAATATTCCGTTGCTTCCGTCCATGCGACAGCCCCAACAGAATTATCAGTAGTATAGTTACAGTATTGAACTCCTCGGGACCCTGAAGTTTCTTCGGTGTTCCTTGTTGATACTACCATGTCTTCAGTAACAGGTGCTGAGACTGTGGTTTCTTTTCCATGTGATTGAAGCATTTTCTCATCCTCAATGCTGCTGCATACCCTGACAGACTTGTTTGTTTTTTCTTCCGCTTGCACAGTATTATGGCTTCGGATGTCCTTTCTCTCAATTGATTCCTTAGCAGATAAGGTAGCATCTACTTCCACGTCAAAGAAAAGTTTTGCACTGTCATCTGCCACTCTCTCAAAGGCATAACTTTTAGAAGCCTTGAGTATTGAATTGGATCTATCACATTCTCCCATTTTAACACCTAAGGCAGGTGGAGGTCTTGAAGGTGGTGGCAGTCTCGAAGGCTTAGTTCTAAGACTGATATCAGAGACAGTCACAAATGGTTTATCCTCTGGAGAAGTAGAATTTCCATGTTTTCCTAAAGGATTAAAATCATTTTCATGTGCGTTAAAGCCAATATGTACGGGGTTCGACAAACACTTATTATAGTGTTTTTCTTCCATAACTCTTCCACCAAATTCTGTACTGTGGTTGATGTCATCAGTCACGTGCTCGGAGCAGTGCTCATCTTCCCCATTCCAGGAAAGAGGACTTCATAGTGAGAGAAAGCACATTCAGGAACAGCACTAAAATTAGTTACATGACTATTCCCAGTTAACACTGCTTCCATATTTCTCTGACTAGACTTGTTATAGGATACATAGAACTGTTTAATGTTTTCCAATGAGTGCTGCACATCACCATCTGGCAGCTTGCGACTCTTATCAGAAACAGCCAGAGGATCTAATTCATCTGAGAGAGACCCACTCTGCGCTGGGCTCCTATCACAAAGGATAGCCAAGAAAACATTTCTCAATTAGAGTATTGCATGACAAAATTTCTTTGACTGAGTAAAAAATTGAAAATATAAGAGCTTCATAAAATAAATACTGCAACCAGCATAGCTAAGGGCTGGTTTGTTTATGTTTCCAAATTCAATTTTCATTTTCAAAATTTTTAAATTTGAAAAGTTAGTTAGAGAAAATGAGTTGAAAATAAATTTGTATTTAGACAGTATGATGAAAAAGTAATGATTATATAGGATTTAATAGGTTGAAAAGAGACGGTAATAATGAAAATGGGAAAGAAGATATAGAGGTTTTTAGGCGAAGATATATAAACTATTGGAAAATGTATTTTGAGATGAAAATTATGATAAGTTGTTGATAATTCAATTCAAATAGTGAAAATGAATTTGAAAACATGAACAAACCAGCCCTAAACATTTTTTTCTGATTAATTCTTCATTAAGACGCGCCGAATTTAGCATCCCATGTTAGTAGTAAATTAAAGTGCAATAATACCCATTAGCACTCAGACACTCCTTGGGTGAGCTGAAGCAATAGTTTAAATAAAACGACTAAAATGCACTATCAGGTTCCCTGTCACATTTGACACCTTTTCTTCTTCTCTCTCACATACTCAAGTCACTGCACATCATACGAAGTCATCCACAGCCTTAATTCAAATACTAGAAGATTCTTATCCTCAAATTCTACAAAGATAAACTTGACGGAACAAAACAAAAGTGAAAAAGTGATCAACTTTATGGATAATGTGAGTACTGAAGAACAAGTGTGCATACCACGGCTCGTCAGATGATTCATATCCGCCGCTGGACTGCCCTACTAAATCCTCAAACGACGCCGTAAAAGCCAAGCCTCCAAAATCCCCGAAAACCTCAGTATAGTCGAAAGCGGGACTTCGGACGTCGAAATGGAGGTCGGAGTCGTCGGCGATGAGCGGGAGATCGAGCACAGGAATGGAGGAAGATCGGGAGGCGTGAAAGCCTCCGAAAATCTCGGAATAGTCCTCGAGTCGCGGGGCCAGAGTGGGGAGACCGAACTTCGGTGGGGTACCGAAAACGTCGTCGTAAACGGACTTGTGGGCAGTGAATGCGGCATTGGAGTTCGAGGAGAAGCTCCGCTTGGGAAGTGAGTGGGAAATGTTTTCCATGGGGGAAGGGAAATGGTATTTCCTTTCCGTTACTTTTTCGTTTGTTTTTCTTTTTTAAGTTTTTGTTGTTTCTGGATTTTAACTTCGTAGTTGGTGGTGTAGAGGGAAGAGGAGGAGAGAGAGACATGGGTGGAGGGGGCAGGATGGGGAACGAAAATTGGGGTTTAAGAAATGACAAAACCTGGGGCCGGGTCAGGTATCGGGAGTGGGCCCGCCATTATGCGGATTTGTCCCTTCCAATTACATTTATGACCTTGTTCACTTGAAGGAGCTCCTCCTCTTATTTAGTCCAACAGTGTTATATCATATACATGCATCATTGCACCCAATGCCGTAATCAAGTGCAGCCTCATTATTTCACCCAAAAAAAAAAAAAAAAACACAAACACAAACACAAACACAAACAAACAAAAACAAAAAAACAAGTACAACCTTATTAATCCTAAGATGAAAAGAAATTAATTCTGACATTATACGAATTTGTTTTATGTTTAAGACCTCATAATTTAATAAAAGTTAGAATTTCAAATTTATTCTATCCCATTATAAAATTGATATGAGTTTTAAATGAAAAATTTTAAATTTTGGACGTGGTTGGACTTTTATCAGTAAAAGTACGTCAAAATTGAACACTAATGGCATTAATATAAAATCTACTATCATACTATCGACATGAATAAATCGCAGTAATAAATATTGGGTAACATATAGAGTTAATTAAGGGGGGGTATTTGTTGGCAATCGTCTTGTTTATAAAGCTAAAAGCAGCTCAAGTATGGTCACATGACCATTTTCTTCATTCAGTGTGTTCAATTATTTTTTGTCATGATTAGATGCTGCCAAGTGCTGCACATATCCTTGTTTCTGCTACCTTATTTCTTCACTTGTTTGGTTCAATCTCTGTATAATCAATGCTGTCGTGGGCTATATATATATATATATATATATCTTACATCAAAATTTAGGTCCCAACCACATTAATTTTCTATTCTTATTGTCATTCTCATGGAATGTGGGCTGCAAGGATTATGTTGCGCACGTTGCCTCTATTCAGATAGCAACACTTAACCATGTAATTAACTATTCATCCGTCTGCGCAGCCAACGACTTCATTAATGCCAACTGGATTAGTTTCATTTTGACATGCCAATGACCTCATTAATTATATTGGGTTTAAGTTTAGGTCTCTTTTTAACTATTTGACACAAATAGATAAAGACAAATTATGTAAGAAACAATTACTGAATGGCCCAAGTCACATTGTTATGTTATTGATTTATATTTCAAAGCTTATCACAAATTATTTGACACTACAAATTTATTCATAACTATATGATCTTTGTCATATTCAAAATTTTCCCATAGTTGTCTTTGGGGAGAAAAAAACAGAAGAAAAAAGAAAAAAACAGCATTAGCAGTTGAAAGTTTAGGTATGCAGTTTTTGCACAATTGGGCTGATCAATAGCTATTTGCGAACGCCAGGATACAACCAACATTAATTACACACTGTCGAATTTGTTATTTATATCTAGATTAGATGGCTTTGGTACTCAATTAATTAGGATTTAGGAACAACTTAATTCCTATTTATTGTGTGTAAGAATAAAAGCGTGAGTCTTTTCTTTTCACCTATTTTGTACTCACGACAACCCGCCATTAGCCAAATGTCAAAAATAAATAGTTCGTACATTGTTTTCATTACTCAAGTTGATTTATTTTATAGGACAAATTAGATTTTACTCCCTCGTAAAAATAAAAAAAAATAATTTTTTAGAAAAAAAATCGGCAACCCACCCCCTTATATTTTTCAAAAAGTAGCAAACTATCTTCCTCCGTCCTGTAGTGTAGTCTACGCGCGGCAAGCACAGCTAATTTTGTATTTTTTTTTTGTTTAAATGACAATTTTACCCTAAATATTAATCTTAGATATATAGATATATCTTTATATATAATATATATTAAATATATAGATATATTTATATATAACACCAACAAAAAAAAAAAACCACCCGACCTGCACTTCCGCGCCCCCTTCTCTCACCACTTTAACTGCCATGGCCTTGGCAAGACTGTTAAGGCCATGGCAGACTCAAAAACGACGGCTGCCGTTTCTGGCCAAGGCGTGCGGCAGCCATGACAGAAACAGCACCCGCGCGGCTGCCATGGGGTGGAAGACGGGTTAGTATGGTGGAGGTGGGGGTGAGGTGGAGGTGGAGGGTTTATATATATATATATATATGCATTTATCAATATATATTTACATATAAATAATATTGAACATATATATATATTTATATACATAAATATATAATAATAACATATTTATATATAAAGAGATCAAAATAATTTTTAAAATTTAAAAATTAAAAAAAATTGGAGTGAAGGATATGAAAAAATATATATGAAACTAGAAATTTAGCGCATTCATTGTATGTGCTAAAATTTTTATAATATTTTTTGTGTGATAACAATATTTATTTATTTTTTATATAATGTAATTTTGTTTTAATAATTTTAATGTATTTATTTATTTTTCCATAAATAAAAATAAAAAATATGATAAAATGGTAATTCTAAGCATAAAATATGTGAATTATAAATGTTATATATTTTTGTTTTATATATAAATATAAATATATATTAATTATATATCAATAATTCATAAAAATGAAAAAGTAAATAAGTTAGAAAAATGAAAATACAAAAATTTAGAATAATTTTTAGATTTAAAACTAAAAAAATTGGTGCGAAGGAGTTGAAAAAAGATATATTAAAATCTATACATATATATAATAAATTTAAAATATATGAAGTAACTAAGGGTAATATAGTCATTATATGTTAAAATCAATGTTAAAGCACAACAAATAGGATAAAGAAGCTGTGTGCATAATTTTTAAAATTATAAGGAGGCTTTTTACCTTTTTCCATATATATAAGGGGTAAAATGCGATTTGCCCCTTCTTTATCGTGCAAGAGGAAAAAAGAAAGGAAGAAAAGATTCAAAGAGAAAAAGAAAAAAACTAATGTTTCCGTAAGAAAGACAAGATTCAAAGACTCTTTAATCTAATTAGGAGTAACATATATTTTGAACGTTTCTTTTCTTTTAGGAAAGAAGATTTTGGTCTTATTCTTCTAAATTAAACTTGATTTGTCTGGGCATCCCCCTTTTGCTGTTTTTGTTAAGAGGAAAAAGAAGATGGCCGGACCATAGCTCGCAGTTTGCAAGCAAATATATCGTTATTAAGAAGGTTCTCACTGTTCTCATACAACAAAGAACCCATCTCTTTAGGTTCATTCTGCTGCCCACTTTAGATAAAGTTATATATAGGAGCGTATGTATGTACAGAACTGTATGCACATACGTATGTGTGTATGTGTGCGTATTTTTCATTTTCCTTTTTTGGGTGGGGGGTGGGTGGGAGAGAGGTGGGGTGGGTTTGTTTTGTCGCATGCATAAAAATTCAATGATTCATTTGATACCGTGAATAAGAAAAATATGAAGCAAGCAAAGTAAAGTATGGAGCAATTTCATAATCTTGAAATGTAAGAATTGACGGATAGAAGAGAGAGATTTTATAATTAATAGTATTTTAGAGAAGGAAGATGATTGCATTGAAAAGAAGCAGCATTATTATGATTTATTATTATAGATAAGCAAGCATGCCTGTCTTTCTGTCTGTCTTTGCCTCCTACTCAAGCTTCATTATAGGTTTAAGTCATTTAATGATTACTTATATATATATATATATAATTATATATATTCATTTATATATGTGTGTGTATATGTGTGTGCGTCTGCTTATAGGATAATCTCTATACTCGATCTCTACCAAACTTTAATGTCTTTTTAAAATCTTTTAATTAATTTTCACTAGTTAAAAATATAGAATAATTACAACAGCCTCCCATGAGGTTTGGCATAAATACAAGTAGATCCCTTGTGGCTTCGAAAATTACAACTACCTCCTCTAAAATTAATAGTCGTCAAAAAATTATGACTGAAAGTGTGAAAGTACTTAATTATCCTAAATCATTTTTAAAAAGAAAACCTAAAAAACTAAAATTTAAAAGACCAAAATATCCCTCTCTTTTTCCTCCAAATAAAAATTATTTATATATTTATATGTATATATATGCACATATATATAATATATATCACACATGTGTATAATAAAAAATATATACCACAGGCACATATATATATATATATTTATATATATCTCACTACATGACTATTGCTGATCGAATTTGGTCAGATCTAGCCATTTTGGTAGCCAACTATAGCTGATTCGATGATTGGCTGCCATGTGGTTCTACCATCCAAGGCAATTATAGTGGTTGGAAACCGACGATGGCTAACTGGCTACCATGATAAGGTGGAAGTGGGGGTTGGGGATGAGTGGGATAAATGATGAGGGAAAAAAAAATAAAGTAATTTTAAAATTAATTGTGTAAATAAAATTGTTAAGATTATATTATTAATTATTCAATATTTATGAAATTTTATTTGTATTCAAATATATAAAAATTTATTAGAGTAGTTAAAATGATTAATACTAATTTAAGAAATAATAAGTTTGTATCTTTTTAAGAATTATCTTAAAATTGATTATGTGTCTCAAATTATTTAAATTATATTATTAACTATTTAATTAAAAATTATTTAATATTTATAAAAATTTATTAGTATTTTAATATATATGTAAATTTATTAGAGAAATATGAAATTATTAAAATTCTATTAATTTAAGAAATAATAATTTATGTTTTTCTTAAGAATTCTTACCAAATCTTTTTAAATTATAGCGATTTTATTGTAGTTAATCATTTTTAAAACATTTGATACTGCTTGAAAATGAAGCGATGTCTTTTTCGAATGATAGTTGAGTGCTAGTTCATGTTATTAGGAACACTTGCAGAGAGATTTGCTCTTCTCAAAAATTCTTTCACCCTAAAAAATTTGGCAAATAATTTCTCGTGTCATGTTTTTCTCTGGGACTTAATATTGATAGATTTTAGTTTTGATGGGCTTCGATCTTTTAAGATTTTCCTACTTCTTGGTGGCCTTGACTTGCCATTAGGGCTCTTTAGCACATTATTTAGTTAATTAATTTTAGGTTGATTTATCATATTTAGTCAAATTACTAGAATATCCTTAGATCGATTTTGAGTTGCAACATTAAGCCCCCTATTTTAGGTGAAAAATTATTAATTTTACATTGAAAATATAATTTGAGTTTAATTTATTAAATTTACCTTATGCTAATTTTAGTAATTATCCTTGGCTTAGGAGTTTGTGAAATGTGAGCTCCTAGGAGATGGAGTTCTAGGAGGTGGACTCTTAAGATGTGGACTCTTAGAAGGTACACTTGTAGGGACCTAAGGAGTTAACAAAACAGAACTTCATCTTGGTTAAGGAGAGAAAGACGAAAGACAGTTCCATTAGAAGTGCGCATAGAGTTAGTGGTGTGTCTTAAGAGACTTGGCGAAGTTCAATGTAGTCTTCACCTAAGGACTTAAGTGAGTTCCATATATCAAATATTAAGGAGCTCAAAAGGTCTTGAGGTGCCCCATTGTCGGAGCTCATCTTACATGAAGTATAGTTGAGGAAAGTTGTTATTTTCACGCTCAAGGTGAGCATAGACTAGGTGTCATGAAAAGTACAAATTTACTTATGGATTTTTTGTGAAGCTTCATAGTAAGTGCCCAACAACGTGCGGAATAGTTGGACTTGGAGAATTTCCAATGAATATCTCTTTATAGTTGAAGCATTGTAACCTTCAATGTGGATTTCCTTTGCTTGATGGTATGGTGTCTCCAAAGATGGTCTTCAACAAATGTATTGAAATAGTTGCCATGTACTCCCAAAGGGAGTTGATAGTAGACTTTTTCTGGATGCCTCATATTCCTAATGGAAGTCGATAAAGGATTTTTTTAGAGGGTGACCACCACGTACCTCCTTGGGGCTCAATAGTGGGATTATGTTGATAACCACGTGTCCTAAGGGAGGCTTTATAGTAGAATTACATTATATGACTGCCATGTACTCTTTGCACTCCTCGAATAGCCTTATAGTGTGCTTATATCTAAATATGCTTCCAAATTCTCCTTAATTTTTGTGAATTCAAAGTTATAGAAAAGATGCGATATGTGAAATATGAAAAAGTTTGCATTAAACAGGAAAATATCAATGAGAAACTAGCATCGTCCTGAGTGGGTTGGCTTTATTTGACTTTAAAAGAAAATGAAAGTTAAAGTAGAAACAAATTAAAGTAAACACTAATCGTGGAGAGGTGTCATTGACAACATGTCTCAGTTATTGCCAAGAACATCTTAAAGGTTGCGAGCGTCCACAATGCTAATGTCCAGCAACATGTCTTTGCTTGTGTCTCATTCGGTTGGTCCCCCAAACATTACTGATCTGATTCCTGCTACGAAAAGTTTACAAGGCTATGGCAGTACTGATGCTCCTTGAGTTGCTTGATCTCTGCCCACAACCCTTGCTTTCTTTTCTCTAGGCCGGACCTCTCTTAAGGTGTGAACTCCTTGAGCTGTCCTCTTTGAATTATTTCCTTAATTTCATCTTTTAGTTGATAACAGTCATTTGTAGTCCATCCATTAACACGGTGATGGTGGCATCATTTATCTATTTTCGATTTCTTAGGTCAATAGGGGTTCTTCGTGGCAATCATTGTATGAGACCGCATCATCATGCTATTGTCAACATTTTCATTCAAGACATAGTGTAGGGTGTATGTATGGCAAGTGCACAAGGAATATACCTCTTCGATTGCTATTCTCCTTATAGCCATCATTTTTTTGTCACGTATGAAGAGCTCTTTCACTTAGGTGATATTGAGCTCTATTTTCATCAAGAAGTCATTTAGGTCTTGTTGGGGGTCTTTAAAATCATCAGCTTTAAATAGCTGGGTCATCTTTATTTTACTGGGAAGTACTTCTATTGGGACTGCTAATGAAGATGAACTACTTCTCATGGGGATAACTGCAGAAGGATGATATTTACTTCATATTCTTCTGAATGGCTATGGCGCCAAGATAGGTGCTTGAACTCCAACATAGGTGGGCGCACGCTTAACGAAGTTTCCTTTAGGTAAAGAGTGTTTGTCTCCTCGGTGGTGGACAAGTATGCTACTATTTCATGGTACCTGTAGTTGATACAAAAGTTTTAAAGGGAAACACCATGTCAGCGCCTCCCATCTAGTGATTAATCCAACTAGTATTTGGCAAACCACGTCATGGCATGCTTGATGAGAATAGAGCAGAACAACTTGCAAGATATAGCTTTACTTAAGTTATAGAGCTCCATTCTTACCAGAAAGTTGTCTAACTGCTCCTAAGAATCTACAGTACCATCATACTTTAGTAGTTGGGCTATCTCCACTCCTAAATGGAGCGATTCTGCTTGATGGTTGAAGTGGAAAGACTATGCTAGGGGAAAAGGGCTGCAAAAGGATGGGGTTGGCTTCTTGCTCCTTTATGCGGTTGCAGTGTTGAATGATGTGTTTGAACTCCAATGCTTGCTGGCATATATAGGGTGGATTCTACTTTGATTTTAGAGTGTATTTCTCCTTGTTGGGATAAAGAAAGATGAGTGGCATCATATTCCTAGATAGCTCTTTGATCAATTCTCTTCAAAGAGGAAGAAGCCCCCCAACTCCAATATAAGGATTGGTGTTGCTCCTTGATGTTACACTCCTCAGTGTATTGGGTATCTTGAGTATCACTCTCCAATAAGATCCTTAGTATCTACTATGTCGTAGGTAGGCTAGGATCTCCGGCATAAGGTATTTGCAACTCGTGTGTCTCATCTAGCGTAGGTTGTGCTTCAGGGGCTAACTCTGGTTCCAACCATGGTAGTGCTTCTAGTTGAGTTAAAATATCGATACGTAGGAATGGGGATAGGAGTTTTGGACATGTATGGGTGGAATCAACGCACCTTCTCCATTTTTTATTGGTTTTGGGTAGCAGTACTACACGAGCTAGCCATTCTTATGTATTGGGGCAGTTGTACTCCTTCAGCTTGTTGCAGCTCTGTAAGTGCAAATTTCTTTGTCTGAAAGAATTAAATTACAAGACAAGAAAAGTTCCAAATCAAAAATCTATTTATTGAAGTTTATGATGTGGATTTTATCCTTAATTTGATCTTCTGATTCTTCCATTCCAAAGATGATCTTAAGGTTTGATGATCGTAAATATCCTTGAATTTGACTTGAAGAAAATAACGCCAATTCAAGAGCTTTGCACCTTAATCTCGAATCAAACGCTGGATTTGATGAGCTTTATGAAGAACACCTTGAACATCATAGATCTCCTTGAATTTGATTTAAAATAATGCTAATTTAAGGGCTTTGCACCGTAATATCGAATCAAACACTTGGGTTTGATGAACTCTGCGATAAACGCATTGAACGTTGTGGATCTCTTTGAATTTGACTTGAGGAAAATAATGCTAATTCGAAGGCTTCACCCCTTAATCTGGAATCAAATGCCTATATTTGATGAGCTCTGCGAAAAACACTTAGAACATCGTGGATCTCCTTGAATTTAATTTAAAATAATGCCAATTTGAGGGCTTCGTACTGTAATCTCGAACCAAATGTTGGAATTTGATGAGCTTCGCGATGAACTCCTTGAACAACATAGATCTCCTTAAATTTGCTTGAAAGAATTGTTAAACTCCTTCAAAATTTCTCTCCTTTGTTATGACTTATGTTGTGTCTTGATGTTGTTGTTCTACATGGAATAAGCTTTAATCACCTCCTTTATATAAAATGTTTAATGGAAGACTATTAGATTGACTTGAACTTCTTGGATGGTTATCGCTTGATAAGATAATATTAAATATCAAGAGATAATATCAAATATCTTTGATTTGATTTGTCCATATATATAGACATGCCATGTGTCGCAACTTGGTTAGCCTAAAATTGTTAGGCCGCACGACTTGATTTGATTGGTCGTGACACTTCATTTTTTACACTTGTCAATATTTGATTTGAATACAAAATAAATATAAGAGTATTAATTAAAATTAACTATTTATCTTTTAGAGCTAAATTTAATAATTCCCAAAAAATAAATAGAAATTTTAAATTAACATCTAGTATATTATTTTACATGTGTCACTTCTTAATTAGCCAAAAATTAATATGTTTACAGATGCCCCAACTTCAAAGATTGGCGAAAGATGTGTCGATCTTCCACGAAAGAGGCAAGGCTTAAAGTATTTGAGATTTTTTTTCTTTTCTATCTATTTTTTCACATACGTTTGAGACAAAAACATCCTCCAAGCTGCCTCTAGCTATGATGCCCTTCTACAAATATGTTGCACACTGCCATCAAGAACTATCATCTTTTATCTTCATGGACTTGCCGGATTGCCGATAGTGGAGATTTTTTATGATGATGTCATGCTATCTGCCTGCGTGCCCAATAAAAGAATCAAGTTATAACATAGTCCAAAGTAAACAATCTTTTGAAGGGGTATTATTTGCAATTTATACTCATGCGGGCCAGGAGCAATATACAATTTAGGCTCGTGCGTCAAGGAGCATATTTAACTTGAGTAGATAATTTATACTCCTGTTAAAGGAGTCCACTTGAATTTGACTAATAATTTATATTCATGTCAAGGAGTCTATTTGAGTTTAACTTAACAAACAATTTACGCTCTTATTGAAGAGTATATAAAAGACTTTAACTTGAAAATTTTAGATAGTTTATGCTCATATTTGGGAGCATTATTGACAGTTTAAGCTCTTATCAAGGAATAAATGGGAAAATTCTAAAAGTATCAAATAGTATATGCTCGTATCTAGGAGTATTATTGATAGTTTAAGCTCTTATCAAGGAGCAATTGGAATTTGGAACTTGAGCCTTGAATTTGGAGATTTGAAGACTTGAGTGTTGAATTTGGAGACTTGGAGGCTTCGAAACTTCAGCCTTTATTTGAATACTTGGAGATTTAAGTCATGGATTTGGAAACTTGAAGAATTGAGTCTTAAATGTGAAGACTTGGAGACTTGAATTTTGAACTTGAAAACTTTCATTTGAGAATTTTAGATCGTTTATGCTAGTATCTGGGAACATTATTAATATTTTAGGCTCTTATCAAGGAGCACACAGAATTTGAAGACTTGAGCTTTTGACCTAGAGACTTGAAAACTTGAGTCTTTGATTTGGATACTTGAAAACTTGAGTCTTGGACTTGAGACTCAGAGACTTTAGCCTTAACTTGAAGATTTGGATACTTGAGTCTTGACTTGAATACTTGGAGACTTGTGTCTTAGATTTGAAGACTTGAAAACTTGATCTTAGACTTAGAGACTTAAGTTTTGGACTTGAAAACCTGAAAACTTGATTCTTAGACTTAGAGACTTGAGTCTTGGACTTGGAGAGTTGAAAACTTGAGTGTTGATTTAGAGACTTGGAGACTCAAGCACATAGAATTTGGAGATTTGAGAATTTTAGATAGTTTATGCTTTTATTTAGGAGCATTATTGATAGTTTAAACTCTTATCACAGAGCACATTGGGAGACTTTAACGTAAAAATTTTACATAGTTTATGTTCATATCTTGGAGCGTTATTGATAATTTAAGCTCTTATTGAGGAGCGCATGGGCAAACTGCGACTTGAAAATTTTAGATATTTTATGCTCATATCTAAGAGCATTATTGATAGCATATGCTCTTATCAAGGAGCACTTAGAAGTTGGAGATGAAAGTTAACTGCCCCCAATATCTTCATCATCATCAACATCACTTGACTTTTCTTATTCGTCAAAATTCATGTTTTTTTCAATATTATATGCACGAGTTGCCAAATCTTCAATAATTTTTGGTTTGATTCCTTGAAGTATGTAGCAAAGACTCCAATGCATTCATTGGATACACATCTTAATGGTTGAAACCTCCGATAATTGATCTCTATAGTTAAGGATTAAATTTCTCCAATGATTGATGTAGTTAATGATATGTTCTTTGTTCCATTAATGAGAGTTGGTAAGTTTAATCATGTTGATTGTCCTTCGAGTGCTGTAGAAATGATTGATGAACTCTTGTTCCAATTGTCCCCAACTATTGATAGAGCATGCCTCCAAATCAGTATTCCGATCAAAAGCAGTGCCCTTTAATGATCAAACAAATTCTTGACTAGATGATCTCCGTACGTCCCAGCATGATTACAAGTCTCAATGAAATGAGCCATGTGCTACTTTGGGTTGCCTTTGCCATCAAATTGCTAAAACTTTGAGAGCTGGTAATCAATTGGCATCTTCAAATCATCAATTCTTTGAGTATAAAGCTTGGAGTAGGTCACAAGTGACTTAGAACTTCCAACAAGCTTTTCTTTGATAGTCCTTATGATAAACTCCTTCAATAGGTCAATGGAAATTAGTCCGTCAGTGGTAACTTGTCGTTCTTTTGTTGCAATTTTTTCATCTTTAGCTCACTATCTCTTTATGGATGTTTCACCTTCATCCAGACCCTCAACTTGCTTCCCCGCCAAGCAATGGGCATCAACATTGTCCACTTTGTTCATTAATTTAGAGATTTGGAATTCTCGCTCTTGGACATGCTTTGCGAGTTTTTTATGGCCCTCACCAAATTTGTAATTTGTTCCTCCAATGTTGTAGCACTTGTCAACATCACTAGCGCCATGCTCAAGGAACTTAATGTTGAGCAAGGAGTGAATGATGCGAATTCTTCCTTTGAGCCTCCTCATTTTTCATTCATATCTATAAAATATAGCAACACCTTTTCCATAGCTTGAAGTGAAAAAGCTACCTCTAAAGATGATTGCAACTTTTTGGACATATTTTTTGTGATGACGCCAATATTTGTTACTGTAGTACTTGAGGAACTTGAGGTATTAATTTTTAGTGCTATGGTCTTGTTAGCGACTATTTGATACTTCAATCTTGATGAAGAAAAGAGATGGGTGGTAGAGATTGTCCCGCTACGTGTGCCAAAAATTTGTAAATTTGTCTGCAAAAACTAAAATTACATGACAAGAAAAGTCCGTACAAATAAAAATTTTATTTATTGAAATTTATGATGTGGATACAATCCTTAATTCGATCCTTTGATACTTTCCTTCAAATGATGATCTTAAAATTTGGTAAGTTCCGCGATGAATGCCTTGAACACCATAGACCTCTTTGATTTGATTTGGAATATAACAATAATTCGAGGACTTTGCACCTTAATCTAGAATCAAAGGGATTAATGAGCTCTGCAATGAGCACTTTAAACGACGTGGATCTCTTTGAATTTAACTTGAGGAAAATAACGCCAATTTGAGGTTTTGTACCTTTATCTCGAATCAAGTGCCTAGATTTGTGAGCTCTATGATGAATGCCTTGAATGCCATGGGTCTCCTTGGATTTAACATAAGATAAATAAGGCTAATTCAATGGCTTCGCACCTTAATCTCGAATTAAATGCCTAGATTTGATGAGCTATGTGAAGAAAACCTTCAACGTTGTCGATATCTTTTAATTTGATTTAAAATAACGCCAACTCAAGGGTTTTGCACTGTAATCTTAAATCAAACGTCTGGATTTGATGAGCTCTATGATGAACACCTTGAATGCAATAGATCTCTTTGAATTTGACTTGAGAAAAATAGCACCAACTCGAAGGCTTCGCACCTTAATCTCGAATCAAATACTTTGATTTGATAAGCTCCACAAAGAACATCTTAAACGCCGTGGATCTCCTTAAATTTGATTTAAAATAATGCCAGTTCAAAGGCTTCATACCATAATCCCAAATCAAACACTGAAGTTTGATGAGCTCTGTGATGAATGCCTTAAACAACATGGATCTTCTTGAATTTGCTTAAAAGAATTGTTGAACTCTTTTAAAGTTTCTCTCATTTTCTATGACTTGCATTGTGTCTTGCTACTATTGTTGTATGTGGAATGAGCTATGATCACCCCATTTATATAAATGTTTAATGGAAGACTCTCAAATTGACTTGAACTTTTTTTTATAGTTACCTTTGATAAGATAATATCAAATATCAAATATATTTGATTTGATTGGTCTAGACGTGTGGACATGCCACGTGTTGTAACTTGGTTAGCCTGAAATTACTAGGCCACATAACTTGATTCGACTGGCCGTGACACTGCACCTTTAACATTTGTCAATATTTGATTTGAGCATAAAATAAATACTAAAGTATTAATTAAAATTAACTATTTATCTTTTGGAATTAAGGGTGCAATTGAGAGAAGCCGAGCTGAGTTTGGGCAAAAAATTTTAGCTTGAGCTCAAAATACATATTTTAGGCTCGAGCTTGACTCGAAAAAAATTTGAGTTCAACTCGACTCTACTCAATAAGACTCAAATTAACAAATGAATTGGAAAAAACTGCAAGTTCGAGCTCGAGTTTGAAATAAAAAAATATTAATATAATATATACTTATTAATAAAATAAAAATAATATTTAATTATATACTGGTTCGCAAGCCTAAATACTGACGACTCGAGATTCGCTTGAATTAGAGCTCGAGCTTAATTCAGCTCGACTCGAGCTCAAACCGTTTCAAGCTCAAGTCAAGCTAGCTTGAGCTTGGCTCGTGAGCCGGCTTGACTTATTTGCACCCCTACTTAAAACTAAGTTTAATAATTCCCAAGATATAAATAGAAATTTTAAATTAGCTTCTAGCATATTATTTTACATGTCTCACTTCTCAATTAGCTAAAATTTAATATGTCTACAAGCTCATTCGCCTCACTCTCATCTTCTTTGAAGTCTGGGTCTAAGGAGGCTCCTATTTTGGTAGTCCTCAAGGGATATTCGCGGTAAATCTCTAGGCTCTCCTTGTGCTTTACCTTCTCGTTCCCTGGCTTTCCTCTTTCTGCTTTGTGTTTTGGCTAGTGAGAGGTTTCTCATGCTAGCGTCATCCTTCTTTAGTTGTAGTGAATAAGGATCTCGATGGTCAGTTGCTTTAGCCATAGCCATAGATAGGGTAATAATGCTCTTCTGAGGGTTCAATGCTTCATGCATATCAGGGAAAATCGATTCTCCAAGAGAAGGAGCTTCCTGCACGAGCACTTCCTCGGGTATTGATTGCGTGTCAAGAGTATGGTCTGGTTTGGACCATGTGGTACTTATTGCTGGTAACTCTCCACATTCTCTTATACTAAGGTCACTTCCTGCTAGGTTCGCAAGTTCTTGTGCTCATTGCGTCCTCGACGTTCCTTCTTCTTTCTTTGAGTTTCCTACAAACGACACCAAAATAATACTGCTTGAATATGGAACAAGGTTCTTTCTGAAAGACAGTTGAATGCCAATTCTTGTTCTCAAGAACACATGCAAATAGATCTCTTTTCTCGAGAGCTCTTCCACTCTGAGAAATTCGGAGAAGTGGGAGGATTAATGATGGGCCAACTTAAAAATATTATTTCAGTCCATACTCAAGCCAATTGGTCCAAATGCATGAAGATATTTCTTTGGCAAGTTAGGTCATACTCTTTGGCAAGTTAGAGCCTCCAACTAAGTTCAATTTGGAGTTCCTAGATTCATCGTGGACGTGGCGCTTATTACATATAAGGAGACAACGGTTCTTTATTTGGCATCGAGTGATGCATTAGGGAGCAAGGAGATGCACTTGGGTGCTTGAGAAAGCATTTGGGTGATTAATGTAGCACTCAGGCACTCGGTAGGAGTTTGGATAGGTTTTTGGCAACTAATATCACACTTACGTGCTCTATGGGCACTTGGGTAGGCATTCGACGACTAATTTCATGCTATAGCACCTAATGGGTGCTTAAGGATGTATTCAAGTGTCACTCAAAATTTCTCACACGATTCGAAGAGTTCTTAAATTTTTTTGGCAAAGCTTTATTCTAATTAAGTAACTAAGAAATTTTGTTAGCAAAATTCCCCACACTAAGCAGAATTGATGAAGCTATTGTGGACCAGAGTGCTGCCAGAAAGTGCTATGCCAACACCTTACGAACATAAAAAGTCCTACGCCCAAGACTGAACAAAGAAAGGAGTTGGAAGAAAACAAAAAGAAAGGGAAGGGCAAAGACATGCTTTGAGATTCGAATGCAATTGAGATTTACACTCTAGGAGAATCCCCTTAGAATGGTTGAATGTGCCACCTTAGATACCTCATTTGCTTTTTCAATATCATTAGTAGATTTTTCTTGGATAAGCTAGAATTAGTTTTCTCTTTGTCTTGAAGTAGAGATTTTTGTTGATTTTAAGTTATGCATTCTAGACTTGAATAAAGCAACCCGCATGGGGCGATACTTTCTTATTGATTGATGAATTAT
Source organism: Jacaranda mimosifolia (assembly GCA_018894105.1). NCBI lineage: Eukaryota > Viridiplantae > Streptophyta > Magnoliopsida > Lamiales > Bignoniaceae > Jacaranda > Jacaranda mimosifolia. Next base: position 231,142 of record CM032133.1, on the reverse strand, counting down.
TTGAATGAAGTTTATTTCCTCTACATTATTATCTCTTACTATTGCATAAATCTTTTAGGCATTTGTGCTCTTTGCTCTCTAGAGTAAACTTGAATCTTTGAGGCGCTTGTGCACCCTGCTCTTTGGAGCACTTTAATCTTTAAAGCGCTTGCATATCCCGCCTCGAGAGCACACTTGACTTTTAGAAGTGCTTGCGCACCCTGCTCTCTGAAGCAAACTTGAATCTTTAATCAGGCACTTGTGCACACTGCTTTCTGGAGCCAACTTGAATCTTTAAGGCACTTGCTCACCTTGCTCTTCAAAGCATACTTGAATCTTTTAAGTGTTTATGCACCCCGCTCTCTAGAGCATACTTGAAACTTTGAGGCACTTGTACATCCCATTCTTTGGAGCACACTTAAATCTTTGGAGCGCTTGCTCATCCCCCTCTTCGGAGCATACTTGAATCTTTTAATCACTTGTGGACCTTGCTCTCTATAGTAAGCTTGAATCATTTGAGGAGCTTGCGCACCCCACTGTATAGAGCAAACTTGAATTTATTGATACGCTTGAGCACTATTCTTTGGAGCAAACTTGAATCACTTGCGGCCCGTTTGGTTTCATTTCTAAGCCCCCTTTTCATTTTCTTGTGGGAATGAAAATTGAAAATAAATACTTTCTCACAACTTTTTTCAAAAAAAGTACATATTTTCTTCCCAAAACCCATTTCCAAACCTACCCTATTATCCTATTACACATCAATCAAATTCAAATTTGATTTGACATAAAGTTACCCACTATCATTTTTAAATTAATAAAATATACATATATTTTAAAAAATAAATCTTTTTAAATATAAAAAATATAAATTAACCTACTTTTCAATCCTACAACCTATTATAATCATTACTTTCCAACATTTCATCCAAATACATCTCAATTTTTATTTCTATTTTATAACTAACTTTCTAACGTTTATAAATGGCTAGAAATGGAAATTACCTTTGGAAATAAAAACAAACGGGTCGTTGATGTGCTGGCTTACTGCTCTCCAAATCTTACCCAATTTCTTTGGATTAAACCTACTATTCAGTTCCCCAGGAGTACGTGGTTGTAATGCAAATTTCTTTGTTTGCAAAAATAAAATTACAAGACAAGAAAAATTCATAAATAAAAATAAAATATATTGAAAAATATGATGTGGATACAAACCCTAATCTAATCCTCTGCTTCTTTCTTTTTAAAGATGATTTTGAACTTTAATGAAGTCCGCCATGAATGCTTTAAACACCGTAGATCTCCTTGAATTTGTTTTGGAATAACGCTATTCAAGGGCTTCACACCTTAATTTCGAATGAAATGTTAGGATTTAATGAGATCCGCAATGAACGCCTTGAACATCGTATATCTCCTTGAATTTGATTTGAAGAAAGTAATGCCAATTTAAATGCTTTACACCGTAATCTTGAATTAAATACCAAAATATATGAGTTCTATGAAGAACGCCTTGAATACCGTGGATCTCTTTGAATTTGATTTGAGAAAAATAATGCCAATTTGAGGGCTTTGCACCATAATATCGAATCAAACACTAAAATATGATGAGCTCTGTGATGAATGCCTTGAATACCATGGATCTCCTTAAATTTTCTTGAGAGAATTATTGAACTCCTTCAAAGTTTCTCTCAATTGCTAAAACTTATGTTGTTGTTGCTGCTGCTACTATGCACTTTAAATGAGCTTTGATCATCTCTTTGTATAGGTGTCTAGTAGAAGACTCTCAGGTACCCTGAATTTCTTTGATAGATATATCTTTGATGCACATATTAAGAGATAATATCAAATATCAAAAGATAGTATCAAATATCTTTGACTTGATTAGTTCATGTATATAGACATGCCATGTGTCACAACTTGGTTAGTTTGAAATTGCTATGCCATAAGACTTGATTTGATTGGTTGTGATACTTTATCTTGACAATTATCAATATCTGATTTGAATACAAAATAAATACTAAAGTATTAATTAAAATTAATTATTTATCTTTTAAAATTAAATTTAATAAAATTTCAAGATATAAATAAAAAATTTGAAATTAATAATAAGCATATTATTTTACATGTGGCACTCTTTAATTAGCTTAAATTTCATTTGTCTACAAATACCTCCACTTCAAGGCTTGGTGAAGGATATGCCGATCATCCACAAAAGAGGAGAGTCTTGAAGTATTTGAGAATTTTTCATTTTATCTCTATTTTTCACATACGTTTGTGACAAAAATATCCTCTAAGCATTCCTCAAGCTATGGTGCCCTTCTAGAAACACGTTGTACACAGCCATCAAGAATTATCATCTATTTACAAAAACATGTTGTAAATATCCTTCTGAGGGGGGTGTCGTGCACAGTTTATACTCATGCAAGTTAGGAATAATGTGAAATTTAGGCTCATGCATTGAGTAGCATATTTAATTAGGTAGACATTTTATACTCGTGTTAAGGAGTCTACTTGAGTTTGACCCAATAGTTTACACTCTTATCAAGGATTACATGGGGAGACTTTAATTAATGATTTTATATAGTTTATGCTTGTATTTAGGAGCATTATTGATAGTCTAAGCTCTTACAAGGGCACATGGAGAGACTTTAACTTAAAAATTTTGGATAGTTTGTGCTTGTATCTAGGAGCATTATTGACAGTTTAAGCTTTTATCAAGAAGTACTGAAATATTGGAGACTGTCATGGATTTGGAGACTTCAGAACTTGAGCCTTGACTTGAATACTTGGAGACTTGAATCGTGGACTTAGAGACTTGAAGACTCAAGTCATGAATTTGGAGACTTAGAGACTTGAGTTTTGGATTTGGAGTCTTGGAGATCCTTGGACTTGGAGACTTCGAAGTTGAAGTTTAGGTTTGGAAATTTAGAGACGTGAGTAGATAGTTTATGCTCTTATATATGAGCATTATTAAGAATTTAAACTCTTATCAAGGAGTATATGGAGAGACTTTAATTTGGAAATTTAAAATAGTTTATGCTCGTATTTGGAAGTATTATTGACAATTAAGACTTTTACTAAGGAGCACTTAGGATTTGGAGATGTGATCCTTAGATTTGTCGCTTAAAGACTTGAGTTTTGGACTCTGATACCTTTAGACTTGAGTTTTGAATTCAAAGACTTGAAAACTGGATTCTTGGAGTTTGAGACTTGAGTCTTGGACTTGAAGATTTGGAGAGTTGAGTCACGAATTTGGAGACTTGAAGACTTAAGTTATGGATTTGGAGATTTAGAGACTTGAGTCTTGGATTTGGAGACATAGAAACTTGGAATTTGAGATTTGGAGTCTTGATTTTGGACTTGGAGTACTTGCAAACTTAAGTCTTGAATTTGAAGACTTAGAGGCTTGAGAATTTTAAATAATTTATGCTCTTATTCAGGAATATTATCGACAGTTTACGCTCTTATCAAGGAACACTTTAGTAGACTTTAACTTGAGAATTTTAGATAGTTTATGCTCATATTTAGGAGCATTATTACTAGTTTAAGCTCTTATTAAGGAGCACTTGTAATTTGAAGATAAAAGTTAATTGCCCCTAATATCTTCATCATCATTAATATCACTTGAGTCTTCTTATTCGTCAAAATTCAAGCTCATCTCCATGCCATGAGTTGCAAAGTCTTCAAAAGTTCTTGGTTTAATTTTTTGAAGTATGTAGTAAAGACTCCAATACATTTTTTGGATACACATCTCAATAGCTGAAGCTTTCGACTATTGATCTTTATAGTTAAGTTTCAAATTTCTCCAACGATTAATATAGTCAATGACTGGCTCTTCTTTCCATTGGCAAGAATTGAAGAGTTCACTCATACTGACCATCCTTTAAGTGCTGTAGAAACGACTAAGGAACTCTTGTCCCAGTTGTTGTTAACTATTAATGGAACCTACCTCCAAGTTAGTATACCAATCAAAGGCCTTGCCCTTTAAGGATCGAATAAATTACTTACTAGATATCTCTATATATCCCAACATTATTACAGGTCTCGATGAAATGAGTCACGTGCTGCTTTGGGTTGTCCTTGTCATCAAATTACTGAAACTTTGGGGACTGGTAACCAGTTGAGATATTCAAATTGTCAATTCTTTGAGTATATAGCTTAGACTAAGTCATAAATAACTTAAAACTTCCCTCAAACTTGTTTTTAATAGTCCCCATGATAAACTTTCTTAGTTGGTCGATGGGAATTAGTCCATAATTGGAAACTTGCAGTTCTTTTGCTAAAGGCTTTTCATCTTTGGCTGGCTACTTCTTTGTGGATGTTTTGGTTTTATCTTGAGCCTCAATTTGTTTCCATACCATGCTACTGGCATCAATATTGTCCACCTTGTTAATCAACTTGGAGATTTGATAATCTTGCTTTTGGACATGCTTCGTGAGTCCTTTAATGGGTCTCGTCAATTTTGCAATTTGTTCCTCTAAGATTGTGGAACTTGTCACATCACCAGAGTCATGCTTGAGGAACTTGATGTTGAGCAAGGAGTAGATGAAGCAGATTCTTCTTTTAAGTCTCCACCATCTTTATTTATATCAATAAGATGCGGCAACACCTTTTCTGCAGCTTAAGTGAATGAGCCACATTCGAAGATGATTGTAACTTCTTGTACATACTTTTTGTAATGAAACCAACATTTTTTGCCCCAGTACTTAAGGAACTTAAGGTTATAATTTTCAGTGTTGCATTTTTGTAGGCAACCATTTGATACTTCAATTTTGATGAAGAGAAAAGATGAGAGGTAGAGATTGTCCCATTGGGCGTGCTAGAAATTTGTAGTGCAAATTTCTTTATCTGCAAAATTAAAATTACAAGACAAGATAAATTATATAAATAAAATGAAATTGAAGTTTATTGAATTGTGGATATGATCCCTAATTTAATTCTTTGAATCTTTCCTTCAAAAGATGATTTTGAACTTTGATGAGCTCCGCGATTAATGCTTTGAACACCGTGGATCTCCTTAAATTTAATTTGAAATAACGCCAATTTGAGGACTTCACACCTTAATCTCAAATTAAAATTTGGGATTTAATAAACTCCACGATGAATGCCTTGAACCTATGGATCTCTTTGAATTTGATTTGAGAAAAATAATGCCAATTTGAGGGCTTTGCATTGTAATCTCGAATCAAATATAAGTTCTGTGACGAATGCCTTGGATGCCATGGATCTCCTTGAATTTGATTTGAGAAAAATAATGCCAATTTGAGGGCTTTGCATTGTAATCTCGAATCAAATATAAGTTTTGTAAAGAATGCCTTGGATGCCATGGATCTCCTTGAATTTGATTTGAGGAAAATAATAACAATTCAAGGGCTTTGCGCGGTAATCTCAAATCAAATACTAAAATATGATGAGTTCCGCAATGAACACCTTAAATGCTTTGGATCTCCTTGAATTGCGTGAGAGAATTGTTGAATTTCTTCAAAGTTTCTCTCACTTGTCAGGTTTTGTGTTGTTGCTGTTTCTACTGCTGTGTACTTTGAATGACTTTGATCATCCCTTTATATAGGTGTCTAGTAGAAGATTCCCAGATAACTTGAACCTCTTTGATATTTATCTCTTTACTCCACATATTTAGAGATAATATCAAATATCAAAAGATAATATTAAATATCTTTGACTTGATTGGTCTACGTATATAGACACGCCAAGTGTCACAACTTGGTTAGCCCTAAATTGGTACACCACAAGACTTGATTGATTGGTTGTGACACTTCATATTAACAATTATCAATATTTGATTTGAACATAAAATAACTACTAGAGTATTAAGTAAAATTAACTATTTATCTTTTGAAATAAGTTTAATAAATTTCAAGATATAAATAGAAAATTTTTAATTAATAATTAGTATATTATTTTATTTGTGTCACTTTCTAATTGGCTCAAAATTTATTTGTCTATAGTGGTTACCGAATGTAAGCTCACTCATAATCATTTCCAAAGGTATGTGGCTGCACTATACTGAAGATGACTAAATCACACTAACACTTTAATTAATTTGGTGTAAGCCCACTATTCAGTTTCTCCAAGGGAACGTGGTTGTTGTGCATAAGTATGCTAAAATCCTCCATAGGGGCAAGTGGTTTTATCATTACAATGTTAACAAACTGTTAGAACACTTAAGATTGATTCTACATAAGGTCACTATCTCCTAGGAGGCATGTGGTTGGACAATCAAATTTGATCATTTACCCCCTCTGGGGTCATTTGGCTAGTACACCATCTCTCATCGCAAGAGATTCAATGTCCGGCGATAAGACCTCTTGAATGAGGCTTGTTCTCTGACATCACCATGATACTTAGCATCAGCAATAAAGACCTCATGAATAAGGCTGCGATTAGACTTCACTACAACCTCAGATAGTGGCATCAAGACTCCCTAAATGGAACTCATTGTGAATCGCCGTTATAACTGATGATTTCTGTTAGGCCTCGCTTGTGGGCACTCGATTGCATTCAAAAATAACAATTAAGTACTACGATGAAACCTCAGTGAGGTGTCCAAATAATTTCAATGAGATTAATTAATTATCAAGCAAGACCTCAATAGTAAAACCTTAGTTCAATTGATTAATTATCACAAAAGACCCCCTTAGCGAGACTCATGCGTGCTCTTCACGTTTTTTTATAGGACTTGAGAAAACTTTTTTAAGAAGACATGCGATAAACTTTGATAAGAAGAGGCTCTGCACATTGTTCATGGGCCCTCATCGTGTGTAAAACTAGCATTGACAACTTGAAAACACTTAAAAAGTTATTCTTTTAGCTAAGTGCACGTATGGAAGTGAATTCATAAAGAACTTCTTTAGCAAAAAAGGAGTAAGCATCCATAATAGAAAAAATGCAAGAAAACATTTGGCCAACACTTGGTCCCCTTAAGGAAAAGCAAAACTATGAACAAGTTGTATAACTACTTATACAGAAAAAAAAAAAAAAAAAAGAGACATAAAGTAATCATAAACAAAGATCACAAACATTTGATAAAATTGATGCCTGAGTATGCTAGTAACCGGGTGCACCGTGGGTGCCTTGAAGTCATTGATGCTAGGTGCTCATGGCCGCCTAGACACATTTGTAGTTATGCGCCCCAAAGTTACCCGGATGTCGCCGGGCATCCAAGTTTCTTTGAAGCCTAGCAACCCACAAGCACCTAAATGTATTTAAAGTTGGGCAGCCAACAGTGCCCAGATGCATGTCCTAATAGGGAGCCACTACAAGGAAAATACAAGCGCATAACAATATGTAAACAATGTTGCAAAAGTGAGAAAAAAACACGAAAAGTGAGTCTTCTAAATAACTCAGTCCTGAAAAGAGTAAGACAATGCTCTAACCGCTGTAACCAAGGCAGGCAATCTAACAATACTACATACACATGCATCACTTTACGTCTAGCTGACACTTACCTATTTAAAGGAAAATAAGGAGAGCCCGTGAAAACCACAATCATTGTGTGACCCCTCAAACATACTCCTAAAAGATACTCCCAACAGCAGGATCATAACCGCATAATGAAAAATCTTCGAAGCGTGAAATGATTTCTTCATAATAAGACCTCCAAAGATTGCGTAAAATGATGCAATGCAATAGCACATCCGAAGATCCTCAAAGAAACATTTCCCAAGAGACCCCAAGGGGCTCTTAGAAGCTTAACTTTGAAAGAATTCATAAACACAGAAAGTGACACAATATCAAAAGGAAAACCCCAAAGAAACGTCTCCCAAGAGACCCCAGGGGGCTCTTAGAAGCTTAACTTTGAAGAATTCATAAACATAGAAAGTGACACAATATCAAAAGGAAAACCTCATGAATGTAAACAAGATACTCTCTTAAGAAAAGTGGGAGTTATCACTGGAACTATGTTTCCTATTGATGATCCTAAAGGATCTCCCAAGTATGAAGCCTCTAATCAAAATTTTTCTCAGTCCTGAAAAGTGCGAACTTGTGATGAACACCCCCAGCAGCTTCAAAAGAACCTATCTCGTCTAGAAATTTTTTCTAAGTCCCCCCAAGATATTATGTTGTCTTCGCCAATTTTTTGCACTCATATGATTTCTTTCATAGAAAAGACGAAATGCTATATTAGTCAAAAGAACAAGCACCCAACTTGGGCACCAAAAAAGGTACAGGCGCTTAGTGGGCTCCCAATAAGCACTAGCATGCCCTAGCACGCACTAGTACTGGTGTGCCTAGTGTGGGCACCCACATGGCACCTAAGATGGAGCCCAAGCGTAGGCGCTCTAGTACAGCCTCCCCCAAGGCAGTCAACGACTCCTTAATGGTAGCGGTCTCAATGCTGTCCCATTTTTCTCTCATTTGTGAAGTTTGATTCAACTTCAATCAAAGTTTGACTTGGGTCCTATTTCCAGACATTCCACTCCTTATTATGACACTTGAAATTTGTTTAAGTTCTCAAAAGAATGGGACACAAAATTTTCCTCAGCCTTTAGATAAATACAATGCACAAAAATTGTCGAAGTCTTTAAATAAATGCAAGGCCACTAGCACAATGCCTCATAAGAAATGACTGGACAAGGAGACTTGAAGAACCTTTACTTAGATGAAAGTTGTGAAATATGAGTCCGCACTAAGCTTGATTAATGAAAATTTATTAAATTAAAATTTATTTTAATGAATATTTAAGATAAAGTAAATGTGAAAATTAAACCTTATGTTATATTTTCATATGAAAACCAGCTAATTAAGCCCACAAGATAAAAGAGTAAAAAGACTAAAAAAGGCTCAATGAATCAAAGAGAATAATTAAATAAAAAGGCCTGATAACCCGAATGAATTAAGTCAATCAAGAAAGACAACAAAACCCTAATGGGCCTGAGCTCATTAAGAAGTTATTTGCAAGAATCCGTGAACCTTCGAGAACATTTAGGAACTGAGAATTCTCTGTGTCGCATTCTAGGGAAAAGAACCTTGAACCATGTGGATTATTGAAAAGGACCTCGACTTCACTTCCGTACAGCATCAACTTAGTTGTTATTTATTTAATTGGACCCTTTTTATTTGTTTTTCACCTTTTTACCCCTAAGGCCTTATTTTTTCGTATTAGGGGGCTTGATGATATAAAAAAATAAGACCTTGAGGGCAAAAAAGTTAAAGTAAATAAAAAGATTTGATTAAATAAATGAATAAATAAATAAAAGGACCACTGAGCCCAATAAATTAAGCATCCAAGATATGCACCCCAAACCTTAGTGGGTCGAGACCTACCAAGGACTTGAAAGTTTATGGGGTATGATGTGATAAAACGAATATAATAGTAGCTGGAATATTACAGTACTCAAAAAACTATTGAGAGTACAGAAAAAAGACACAGTAATTTATAGTGGCTCGATAAGTCTACTTCACTACCTAAGTGATAACACATAGGATTTTGAACCTGCAATTTTATTATAAGAAGAGTATATACAAGACACAAAGTGCCAAAATGCTAGAACTTGCACTGCTACAAAAGCTGACTATATGACAGCAATACACAAGTACTCACTCAACTTAATGCAAGCAACTAAAGGCTTATAAAGTATATTGTGAGACCATTTTTTTTCTCCAAGTTTTTCTACTTAAATAGTATGAACAAGAGACTATATTTTCCATATATACATCATCTTTATCACAAATATATAATTGGCAATTTCCTTCTTTAATTGACAACCGTATCTTTCCTATTTGACTTTGACAACGGTTACTGTCTTTTGTTCTTACCATACTTAAGAAATAGATTTAATATAATCAAGGAAAGATTTTGCTAACAGTAACTTGTTATGTTTGATTCTTATAATCAAGCAACGACTACTTTCCATTTTGCAACCTGCAGAAAAATAGATGCAAGCACAAGAAAAGTGTAATACAATTGCAAATGGTCATTATCAAAATAATATCCAAAGGAGTTCCTAATAGGACTTAATCAATATAAATATCAATTTTCAAAATTAAAAAGACATATAATCATTCATTTTGCGAAATTCAAGCTTTCACTTTATGTAAAAACATTTCAGGAGCAGAGCCTAATTCAACTTGTTGGGAAAGGATTCTGACTCCATTTTTGTGTAGTATCATTAATATATTTCTTCATAATATTTTTCTGAAAAACTAAAAATAAAATCAAATAGTGCCCTTATTTTATTAAACATCTAACATGGATAAGATACTAATGATATTTTATTAAATAAAATTTATCAGAGGCGTTTTAAAGGGGGAAACCAAATGGGATGAGGATTATTGTATCTTTTATATTTTATTTTGTTAAATTTTTTTCAACTTTTTATGTGGAAGAAAATTGACTTGGAAAGATTTTTTTATTATTTTATTTTAATTATTTTTTCTTGTCAAATGAATTTTTTTTATGCATCCACTTATGCACTCTAAATAAAGTTAGTTTAAATGTTATAATTATAGCGACACCCTGGGTCAACTTTTCTGTCAATAAAACTTCAAACGTCAAACTCTAGTTAATACTATTTACAATGAGTTTGGGTGATCTTATAAACTCTTTAAAATATTTTATAAGATGTTTAAAATTTTATAAGATGATAAAAAGTATTTGTTAATTTTTTTAAAAAAGGAGTTTATAGGATTTTAAAATAAAATATTAGCATCTCATAAGTTCTTTTAAAAAAAATAAGAAGACCTTAATTTATTTCTAAAATCTTAATAAACTTATTTACTTTTAGCTATTTTAATTATAATATTATAATTACTAATATCTTATAAACTTCAAAATTTTATTTTATTTAAATACTTTAATTATTTAATTTAATAAAAAAATCTAATATTTTATAAAATATGAGAAACCCAAACACCCTCTTAATACTCTATCCTCACCGCATCATTCCACATTTTTATTTTCATTAACCAAATTGAAAAGTAATTTAACCAAGTTGAAAAGTAATTTGAGGTCCGGCGGTGCACTATATTCGTACGGTTTCGAAAAGACTGCCGCTTTAGCTTGTATCTCACGCCCTTGTTTTGCACTGTAACGCCTCTTCTCCGCTGGGTGTGTCGTTGATCGGCGATAGGTCAATTTCTCATCCCATTTTCGTTTTCTTTTCCTTCCATGGCACCTGCCCACCTATCGTTCTGCCAATGTGTTTCAAGCAGTTATTTCATTTGGAAATTATTTTATTTCTGAAGCTGTGTTTTGAGTACGAGTATCTGTGCGTATTTACTTAGCATTTGATTTAAGAGCATCAGTGTGTTTGCTTTATATTTGATGTGAATCGATAGTTTATGAAATCATATATTTTTTTTGTTCATTTTCTAACTTCATATGATTTTTACTTCTGAAATTAAGCTTTTGTTTTTGTAACTTGTTCAGGTTTGATTATCAAACTTTGCTGTTAGTTGTTTGTTCTTTTTCCCTAATTTTTGTTTTTTTATTATTTTAACGGAGAATGTCTTGCGGTTATGTTTATTCATATACTCTTCATCTCTAGATTTTGTTTTTGGAAGCATGTGTAAATTTTGGAAGAAGACATGCACATTATTTTATTTTATTTTATTTTTTTAAATTATGCGTGCGTTCTTACACACGGATGGGCATACTTGCTCATATTTGTTCCCTTCTTACTCCTTTTTTTGGGGTAAAAAGTTGAAGATCAATATATGTTATATGATTGAACTCAACGTTTTGATGAGAATGATATTAGTGAAAAAAATTGTGTTAGAATGTTATGGCCACATATCATATTTATGCTATGAATTTTTTTATCAACATAAAGTTTATTTAATAAGATAAATTGTTATATATTTGGTCACTGAAAATTTGTATTGAAGGGATGTGGCTCTAAGTTTGAAAATTGTAACCTTATTGACGAGTTGTGAATCTATGAAAAACGTATGAAGAAATGTGGCTTTATGAAGAATTGTTTCCTTGATGAGAGGAAAGCTTAGTAATCATTTCCTTAGTCCCTAATCAAGCAATTTGTTACAGTTCTTCTCCACGTTAACAATTGAAAAAAAGGATTGATTGAATTCTATTTGAGTCTTATTCATATCAATCATTTATAAAAGAATGAGTATGGTTATCAAATAACTGTACAATTGAGAGGCTGGAGCAATTAGGGATGGAGTCATAATTTTTGTTTTTGGGGGGGGGGGGGGGAGGAATTTTGAATTATAAAAAATATGATTTTTTTTTATTTTTTTATTACACATATATACAAAGAAGTAGAATAGGGCAAAAGACATATTTTCAATAAGAAGAGGGGCAAATTTATAATTTGATGATGACGAAAGTGTAATATTTTAAAATTTTAATATAAAAAAAATGAAGTTTTAATATATTGACATTCACAAAAAGTATCTACTGAATTATAGTCTTTGTCATTAAATATTAGCATTTGTAAAATAATTTATAATTTGATGCTAGATATTAATAAAGAGGACCTTGAATGGGTTTTGGTTATGCCTTGTTCGGGGAGGAGGGTTTGTTAATAATTGAACTCCTGTTGTGATGCTTCACTGTGTATAATTAGTTCTATGTGAGTTATTGTTTATTTGATAATGTTTTGGTTTCCATGTTTTAGACTAACAATTTATCTATCTCTTACTATCCATGCCACTCTAAAATTCTTTCTTATACTTTGTCCTTCCTTTTGCACGTGTATATTTTAAATGTTTATGGACTGCATGTTGAAGTCTTTGTATAGTTGTTCTACTGTGTAGTTGTAATTGCATTTGACACATAGTGAGAATGAGGAAAAATGGTGATGTAAGCATTTTCTGTTACGCACTTCAAGCAAAAGCAACATAAAAGGCTACTTGTTTTATTTCTCGAAATTTCATTTTCCATTATAATGGAAATTGTAAGTGTCAGTTTATTTGGTAGGAGATTTGCTGTGATATTCTCTGTGGTTTCACTCATTAAGAATCATTATATTAGTGATCTAAATCTTATTCTGTTGCATGAGTTGCCTATTCTTTTTCCCAATTTTTAAGCACAGTCATCTTTCTTGGTCATAACTTGAAAGTTTAAAAGGGCCTAGTTCTGAGTGCTAATATGTTATCTCTATCTTAATTCATTTAACCAAAAATAGCCATCCCCCCTCCACAGTTTATACCACAATGAAAACTTGTTCTTCTGTCTCTTAATTTTACTTGATTGTTGCCATATCTGGTGGAAAATGATGGTTGTCTTTCCCATATCTGATCTCACTGTGGTCATGATCTTTCCAGAGATGAGCTCGAGAGGGGCTGCGCATCTTTCTAGTGCTGGCACTTCCGATCCATCATTTAAGGGAAAAAGCACCTCAGATATCTCTAACCCTGGTACTGATCAATTATCCCATGGTGTCTCAGATATGAATACTAATTCTGCACAAGATGATGGATGGGAAGTGTATGGAAAGAAATCCAAAAACAGGACAGGGAGCAATGCGTCAAAGCAATGGGGCTCTCAGCATTCCAATTCCAAGGCATGGGGGCATTCTGATACTTTGCAAAAACTAGGATCGCGAAGTCATGGTGGATTGGGAAGGGGCTCCAGTCAGACTTGGCCTACACTATCTTCTGATTCTAGAAGACATGCTGGCAGAGGGTATACTAAACCCCAATCATCTAACCGAAGTGCTGACTCTGTCTATGTTGCGGCACCTCTTGTAATTCCTCCTCCTCTAAAGAATGGATGGGGATGGTCTAGTAGAGCTGCTTCTAATCAGTCCTCAGAAGATAGTGTGGGCCACAAGGAAAATGCCCAAACTGCTCACCCCGCTGATAATCAGTCTTCTAAGGTTGATGAAGTTGATGATGGTGATGAAGAGTCAGATGGAATTGATGACACTGATGATGAGCTTTTGAGTGATGATTTTGATTCAGATGAAAGCCAAAAAAGCCACGAGACCAGGAAGAAGAACAGGTGGTTTAAGGAACTTTTTGAGTGTCTAGATGGTTTGACTGTTGAGCAGATAAATGAGCCTGAAAGACAGTGGCATTGCCCGGTATGCAAAGGAGGTCCTGGAGCCATTGAATGGTATCGTGGCTTGCAGCCCCTAATTACACATGCAAGGACTAAAGGATCCAAAAGGGTGAAGCCCCACAGAGAGCTTGCTGAACTTCTGGATGAGGAACTACGAAGGAGGGGAACGTCAGCAGTGCCAGCTGGTGAAGTATTTGGCAAATGGAAAGGTCTGGAGGAAAGAGCTGATAAAGAAATAGTGTGGCCACCTATGGTGGTAATCATGAATACCAGGCATGAGAAAGATGAAAATGATAAAGTATGGCATTTTTGTAGAAGTTTGTATCTTGTTTGTATTTACTTGTGGATTTATTGAATGGTGGTACACTTACTCTTTTCTTGTTCTGAACTGAATTGCAGTGGATTGGTATGGGTAATCAAGAGCTTCTTGACTATTTTAGTTCCTATTCTGCAGCGAAGGCCCGGCATTCATATGGACCACAGGGGCACCGAGGCATGAGTGTATTGATTTTTGAGGCTTCAGCAGTGGGATATGTAGAGGCGGAACGTCTAAGCAAGCATTTTGAAGACAATGGTAGAGATAGGCTTGCCTGGGAAAGAACTAAAGTGCCATATTACTCTGGGGGAAAACGTCAACTTTATGGATACATGGCAGAGAAGCAAGACATGGACAACTTCAACCAGCATTGTCAAGGTGTTCTGTGTGTCTGTGTGCGTAAGGGTGGCTTGTGTGTGCATGCGTGTGTGTTTCGGAAGTTCTTTTCCTTCTCCGTCTCAATGGTGCTGGAAAGAGTTGTTATTGATTTTCACTTTCTCTGTGGTATTCTTTTTAAATGCTGCATAAATGCTTAGGTAAATCCAAACTGAAGTATGAGATGCGATCATATCAAGAAGTGGTTGTGAATCTGAAGCAGATGAGTGAGGATAATCAACAGCTGATATGGTACAAGAACAGAGTTGCCAAAGAACAAACAAGCAAGAAAGTTCTTGAAGAGTCTTTTGGTATGTTGACTGAAAAGCTGCGGAAGACGATGGAAGAGAACCGCATAGTGAAGCTGAGGACAAAAAGACATCATGAACAAAACAAAGAGGAGGTATATTTAAATTTGCATGCATGTGTCAGAAGCAAAAAATTCTTAACAAACTTGTTGCATTTGGTTGGAACCTTGCTCAATTTAGATTATGATGAGACCATAAAGCAATCAGCTGTTTTTCAGTTGATATTATTTATGGGCACTTGAGCTACTTCTGTTGCTTTTGAATGTGCAGTCTTTCAAGTCATTGAAGCAAGAATTGACTTGAAAATAACTCTGCAGTGGATTTGTGATATCTTAGAAAAATTAGAAATTGTTTATCTTCCCCAAAAAATCCTCAAAATCTGTTTTAGTCTAATTTCGAATATCTATTTCCATTTTTCCAGCTTTATATTCTTTGTTGAACACATTTCAGCTTTTAGTCTTTTCACCCCTATTGGGCAGTTATGAATTGCAGATAGAAAGAGGGATGTGGAGAGGGCTATTCCTTTCCCAATGAATGCATATGTGGAAGAGGTTTCATACTTGTCACATTTACGTCAAGTTATATGGTGTAGATGGTAGAAGTCAAACTATGTTGAGTTTGAAGCTGTGTTAGGACTTTTGCAGTTAATCATACCCAGTTAGATTGTAGAAGTCAAAATAACTTTTTGGAACTCTTTTCTTTGTTCTGAAGCGACTCTGAGTGAATTTAATGGCTTCATTTCTATTGTGAGCATATTTTTGTTTTTCTGAAATGAATAACCTGCTTAAATGTCCCTCTTAACCATGTCTTGATTGTACTTTTTCCATCTCAGGACAGCTTGTAGTTTGCTTTTAGTTGCATTTTTCTACTCCTAGTGGCAGTTTCTTCCTCATACGGTTTTCAGGTGTACAAAACTTTCATGTCTTATCATTTCCTTTTGTCAGTATTAACCACATAGTTTATACTTGTTTTTGAACTTAGATGGATTCCCAAGAAGAGTTTTTCAGAGGGCAGATCCAACAGTTCTATAATGCCAGAAACGCGAAGGAGGAAAACTTCGAGAAAATCCAGCAGTATGAACGTGAAAAGGTGACTCAATCTGAGGCAAACGGTTCTTCTGCGGAGGAGCGTAAACGCAGGTAAACTTCCTTATCAGATGCTGTCAATACAATTTTTTTTTTTTTTCTTCATTGGATTTTGTATGTATGTAGATTATCCCCTACTTAACAGAACAAGGATTTCTCATTTTGTGATTATCTGCTGCTGCTTGTTCCATGCTTTAATGATTGATTTTTATAAAAATTCAAGTTCTCTATTAGTTTATGACTAATGGACTATGCTCTGTTTGATGGCAATAAGTAAATCGACAATACTCGTATGATTTTCCAGGTGCAATTCAAGGTTGTGTTTTCAACAGCCGCTGCTGTTTTGACATTTTCATTGTTTGATTTTAGGGCGGAAGAAATTGTGAAATTCATTCAGCTGCAGGACAAAGAAATGGAGGAGTTTGTCAATAAGAGGGACATGATGATGAAAGCACATGAAGAGCGAATGTTGGATCTGGAGCGCCGGCATTGGGACGAAAAGATGGCGCTTGAGAAGGAATTTGATGAGGAGTTCAATAAGCTGATAGAAGAATATACTCCAACTGATTCAAAGCTGCAGGATGATAGCCAAAGTAGTAACTGATGCAGGATGATAGCATAAGTAGGAACTGACATAAACCTTTAGTGAAACATGGGATGGTGATGAAGTTTCATATTTTGCCTTGCATGCGCATTTAGACTAGACAAGTAGAATGTCGAACACAGTGTGCATGGCAAATTTGGTGATTTTCTGTGAAATTTTGCTGGACACTCCCAACTTCGTTTAATTTGCACTAATCAGAGATTGGCTGTTAATGCGTCCATTTATTTGGGAGGTGCATGTTTAAATGCTGTTTTGCATGCTTGGCCAAGGGTATGTGGTAGGATGCTGCATGCAATGTCTTTTTTGTTGCCCGTTAGAGAGAAAATTTGGTTTTGTGAACTTGAACATTGGTTTCGTGCCAGTGAGGAGGAGGGCAGCCAGTCACGAATGTGAGGTAACAAACAATTAATGCCTGTGAATGGAGGTGGAGGTGGTATTTTGTATAGCTGCTAGAAGCAACTTTTGGGTTAGTTGAGTAAGAATATAATTGTTTACAGAAATATGGCGTATGGTGAATGGTGAGAATTAAGCACCGTGTTGTTAGCACTTGTTGATAATGAACGCTCCTCACCACTACTTGTTTCTCAATGGATTGTTTGATGATTATTAGCATATATATTACGAATGTGGGAACCAGCTCTGCTCTCCTCTGCAGGCACATACATGACCCACCACTTCCATTTTCATTTTTCTGGACCTTTTTGTTTGATACGTGGTAATATTTTATGGCTCAGATGGTTAGTGGTCGGGGAATAAATAAATTTGTGGTCATTTTCCTCCATTCGGACTCTGCATAGCATGAGAGTGGAAACAAATGACAAGAAAAATCTTGATTCTTCTATTAATTATGCGCCACCTGGCAACCTTTTCTAATTAATTCCGCGAATTCTACAGATAATTGTTCATCTGCAGTTTTAAAGTCCAGTATAAGACTGCAATAGATCCCTGTACCTCAAATTTTGAACTTACTACTCTCGCATTGATCTTCAATGCACAGTAATTGTGGCATTGTTGAATTAATCAGGTTCGACATTGTATTTCAAACATTGGCATAAGCCTTTATTATGTCACAAACGCTAATGGATTATAATTTTGATAAAATTAGGACACATGACCCTAAACTTTATAATTTTATAACGTGTTAAGGTAAGGTTATCAGGATGACTACATAAGTAGGTAGTGGAGTAATTTATGGGTCACTATATATTAATTTCCAACTTTTACTTTTTCCACTCATGCTCTATCTGCTGACTTTATTGCAAATTATTTTAAAATTCATCGTCTAGGAAATCATTTTGTGACTTTTGTCATCTTGTGAATAGCTAGTCATCTGCTCCAATAGGTCAAATTTTCAATGCATGCGCACTAGTGAAACTGAATAGCTAGTTAGTATTGTGTGCTTGCGTCTCTCTCTCTCTATATCTATATACACACACATATATATATATATTACTACTCAACTTCAATTAATTTCACTCGTTTCAACAGCCAGCCATCTTTAATTTCCTGCATTCCTCGTGAAATTTTCAACTCCATATGTATAAAATTGCTACTTTTTTAATGCTGCCACAATCAACTTCAAAACCAGTGCAAATGATCATTTATAATCTGTTTGCAGTGACAATGTTCATGAATATGATAGTAAGTGGATCATGGAGATATGGGATGGCAGATGGGCTGAGTATGAACTATTACATAATGACATGTCCATTGGCAGAGGGCATTATAAATAATGCTGTGAACAGAGCTTTGCAATCTGATCCAACTCTAGCAGCCGCCCTTGTGAGGATGCATTTCCATGATTGCTTCGTTGAGGTCATTGAACACACACATTGATAGTTAATGCATTTCCGTTTTCCATGGAACAGGCATGCTTAATTCTTTATGCATGTTTAAATTGAAATATATATATATATATATATTTTTTTTTTTTTAGAATTTTTTTTTAGGTTTTTTTTTTTTTTGGGTTTTCTGTTTTCTTTTCTTTGGTATACCCTCAGTATATATCAGAGTATGCTTGTGAATGCATAAATAGGGATGCGATGGATCGATACTGATTGACTCCACAAAAGATAACACGGCGGAGAAAGACTCCCCAGCCAACTTAAGCTTGCGGGGCTACGAAATAATAGATGCTGCCAAGGAAGAATTAGAAGAACAGTGTCCAGGAGTTGTTTCATGTGCTGATATTCTGGCAATGGCTGCAAGGGATGCCGTTATCTTTGTAATTCTTATTAATCTTATGCAAGTTGTAAATTGAACATAGAAATATAAGGAGCAACACAATATGTATATGTGTGTGTGTGTGGGGAAGGGCAGCTTGCCAATAATAGTTCCACTAATATATGATTTTTACTTGCATATGTTCAGGCTGGGGGTCCAGTGTATGACATCCCTAAAGGAAGAAAGGACGGAAGAAGATCCAAGATTGAAGATACAGTCAATCTGCCTTCACCCACCTTGAACAGTTCGGAGCTCATCAGGATGTTTGGCCAGCGTGGCTTCACTGCTCAAGAAATGGTGGCTTTATCTGGTGCATATATATATATATATATGTGTGTGTGTGTGTGTGTGTGTGTGTGTGTGTGTGTTTGCTTGATCCGCACTTAATTATCTCGCTAGTGATTTATGGTTCCTCAACATTCATGATGGGTTTGATTTGTTTGTTAATTAATTTGTAGGAGCGCACACACTGGGTGTGGCAAGGTGCTCATCATTCAAGAATCGATTGAGTAATTTTGATTCGACTCATGAATTGGATCCGAGTTTGGACGCGCAGTTTGCAAGACAACTTTCAAAGACATGTAGTGCAGGTGACAGTGCAGAGCAGCCCTTGGATTCCACTAGAAATACTTTTGACAATGATTACTTCAATGCTCTGAAGAGGAAGGCTGGAGTCCTCTTCTCTGACCAGACCCTATTTGCAAGTGCCAGGACTCGTGGGATCGTATATGGTTATTCCATGAATCAGGCCATGTTCTTTTTGGATTTCCAGCAGGCCATGGTGAAAATGGGACTACTGGATGTCAAAGAAGGTTCCAAGGGAGAAGTCAGAGATAATTGTCGCAAGATCAACTAAAATAATTATATGATGCTGCATGCATACGTTTTAACATTACCATGCGATTTAGTTACCTCAATACGTTTGTTTTTTGTTTCTATTATATAGTTTAGGTGAGTGCGTGAATAGTTTCCTCGAGTTCGTCGGGCTTCACTTGAAATAATGATTTCCCAGGGAAAAATGCAATTTTAGTCTATCAATTATTGAGAGATTTTTTTTTAACTTCATTTATTTATTTTTATCACATTTAATCCAATTTTTCGCATTTTTGGTCCATTAGGCCAAAAGATCTTCAATCGAGCCCAGAAATTGTATAGGCAGCTCCAATTGGGCTGCAAGTTTGGGGTTTTCATGCCATTTGTCACCTACATGTCACATAAGCTTACATGTAAGCTGCCACCTCACCACAGCTAAAACTCAACTAAAATTAAAGAAAAGAAAAATACTGAAAGTTAAAAGAAATTAAAAACACATAAATAATTTGTAAAGAAAAAAACGTGGATGAAAAATTTGCAAACAAAAACTAAGAGAAAACGCTGAATTGTTGAACAAAATTGCCAGAGGTCAAAGCTTCCCAGTGAAGAAACCAGAATTGAAAACCACACTTTGACGAAAAAAACCCTGAAACGCAAGTTGGAAGAAAAACCAAAAATCTGTAACCCAGAAGGAAAAACCCCTAAATCAAGAGCCCTATACCAAATCTCTTTCATTTTTTCACCAAATTTGTAAAATCTAAACCCTAAATCAGTAATACCCCCAAACAAACAAATGCATACCTGTTTAATCGAAGGAAAAACCCTAGTATTTCTTCGCTCAGAAGGTTGAAGGTGGTTTGCGGGAGGACCTTCGATTTTGTTGGCTGTCGTGGCGAGAAGCATTGGGTAGTTGAAGATGCTTGTTCGTGCATCTAAAGACCTACATTTGCCACCTCCTCTATACGGTAAGGGTTTAAATACTGAAATGAAAAATATGGGCCCATATGTAGTTTAAAGTTTTTTAGTTAAATGTTGTTTTCGAAGCATGATTCCTGTACTTGTAATGCTTTATTGTTCATGCTTTGACTATATTGGAGTCTTTTGATGCCTACTGTAGAAGTTGGGTTGTATGTGACTATGATGTCTATTTTTCAATTAGTTTGCATATGTAAAAGTGACTTGTGGGTCAGCCATGTGGGGTACTTTAGTGTTTACTATCTGGCTTTTGCCTCTGTACATGTGTGTGTGTGTGTAGATTAGCAAGAGGGGTTGGTGGTTTATTTATTGTATATTGCATGTGTGGAAGTGCTCAACACTTAGTGATAATTTCTTTTTCCTTGTATATTTGTAATGTGCAAATAAAGGCTCTAGAAAAATTACTGTTACAATGTTTTATGGTGGTCAATGTGATTTTTCTCCTCCATGTGTTTATAAAAGTGGTAACATAGTGAAATTTGACCACTATGTGGTAGGTATTTTAAATTGAAGAATGTGAACCTCTTATGTGATGCTTTGAAGCTTAGAACCCCTAGAAAGTTCTACCAAAAGGTGGTTGGCACTTTCAAACAAATTACTGATGATGATGACCTTAAAAAAGTTGGGGATTTTTGCTCTAAATATAGAGAAATGAAGATTTATGTGGAGATAGAAATTGATGCAATTCTGTCCCAGCCTGAAATCCAATCCAATTCCCAACCACAAGCCCAATGTGAAGCCCAATCAAAAAGCCAATCTAAAGCCCAACCTGAAAGTCAAATAAAAGCTCAATCTAAAGGCAAATTCAAAGCCCAATCTAAAGGTAAATCCAAAGCCTAATCTAAAGGCAAATCCAAAGCCCAATCTGAAGCAAAGTCCAGAACTAATGCTCAAGCTCAATCCCAATCTCAATCTCAATACCAATCTCAGGCCCAATTCCAATCCCAAAGTCAAGGCCAGTCTGCTACCCAAACCGAAGCCCAATTTGCTGCCCAAACTCAAGCCCAACCTGCTGGCCAAACTTAAGCACAATCTACTGTACAAACTCAAGGCCAATTGCTGCTCAAATTAAATTTCAAACACAATCCCAAACACACGTCCATACACATTCTCAAAGTGAAACCCAAACTCAAACACAAAACCAACAAGTTATTAACAATGAGTTTGGGGGGTTGGGTTCCATGTATAAGACAGAGAGCCTATTTTTGAATGATAATGATATTGAATTCAGTTTAGGTAGTGCTAGATGTGAGAGTGAAGGGTGTAGGTGGGGAGTTCATGCTTATAGAGTTGAGGATGAGTCAACTTTTCAAATTAACATTTATCATTTTATACACACATGTTAGCCCGCTTATGATGTTGGTAATATCACATCCATATACCTAGCTGAGAGGTTTTCAAACAAGATGAAAATTGATCCAAAGAGAAAAACTGAGGGGTTTAGGAAGGAACTAGAGATGGATTTAAAGGTTAGTGTTTCTTGGTCCAAATCTTATAGAGGTAAGAGAAATGCTCTTAAAATAATAGAGGGGGGTCCTAAGGTGCAGTATGCCAAACTTTGGGATTATAGTGTAGAATTAAGAAGAACTAATCCTAGGTTAATTGTCATATTGGGCATGGAGAAGAACACTTTCACACACTTCTACTGTTATTTTGGGGTACTGAAAAATGGTTTCCTAGTGGATGTAGGCTCATTCTAAGGGTAGATGGGTGTCATTTGATTGGCCATCACAAAGGAGTTCTTCTCACTGCTGTAGATATTGACCCTAATAATAAGCCCTACACTATGCTGTTGTTGATAGGGAAGCAGGGGATTTTTGGTCATGGTTTTTGACTCTGCTCAAGCAAGATCTATATATCACTTAGCCACATGCATTCACATTTATTTATGATAAACAGAAGGGGTTAATTCAGGCATTTGATGTAGTGTTTCTAGGGGCTAAACATAGATTTTGTGTTAGGCATTTATGGAAATTTTTTGCGAATGTTGGGTTTAAGGGTATGGAGTACAAATATCTCCTTTGGAAAGCTGCCAAAGTACTACTGTTGGGCAGTTTAAAAGTCAAATGCAAGCTATGGCTGAGCTTGATCTGGCTGTTGTAAATTGCTTTAGTGACAAACCAGCTGCTCATTAGAGTAAATCACACTTCAGTATTTTCCAAAATGTGATATGGCCTTGAACAACTTCTGTGAGTCATTAAATAGTTCAATTCTATATGCCAGAGAAAAGTCAATTCTAACTATGCTAAAGTGTATAAGGGAGTATTTGATGACAAGTTACAAAAAAATAGAGATAAAGCTAGGACTTGGAGACAAGTCCTTTGTCCTGTTGTGATTGAAATCTTGAATGATCATGTCAAGAATTTGGGTGACTGCATCCCTAGAAAAGCTGATAGTACACATTATCAAATAACTCATATGTATATGGGGCCAACATTGTGTGGGTTTGGAGGAGTGGAGTTGTATATGTAGGAGATGGGATTTAACAGGTATTCCTTGCCTTCATGCCTGCTGTGCAATTTGCAATCAAAGACAGGATCCTAAGTCCTATGTTTCTCCTTGTTACACAGTTTCATGCTATCAAAAGGTGTATGCGAGTGCTATCATGGGTATAAATAGTCAAGATGTTTGGGGAGAGACTATCTACATACCTCCACTTCCTCCAAAATTCTCAAAGAAGAAAGGAAGGCCTACAAAAACCAGAAAAAAAAGGAAATGAAGAACCTGCATTGAAGACCAAGAAAAAAAGTTGAGGGAAGCCAACATTTGAGGAGCAGTGTTCAAAATTGAAGAAAAGAGTTAAAGGTTTGAAGTGCAGCATTTGCAAGCAACAAGGACACAGTCAAAGGAAATGTCCTTTGAAGTCAAATCCACTAGATGATGAACTCACAAACTTCACTACTAACAAAGAGGAATTGCAACATGTATTTGGTACTCAAGTATCTCAGGTAAATTATTTTAATAGTGATTCCGTTAATTCACATTTTGGATATCTGTTGTTAAATTATTTTACTTCTTTGTGTTTTCAGGTTACAAGCATGGCTGCAAGCACAAGTCAATCATAAGAGCTCTAGCAAGACAAGGTGAACAACTATTTTGATATGAAGAATGGTTAATTTAGTGTTATATTAATTTTTAGTTTAAATTGGGCAATGAAAGGGCTGATTCAGCAACTGTAAGGCATCACCAGAAATCTATGCAGTAGGATCACATATTAAATTCAGTTTTTCCATAAAGACTTTTGCTAATTTTTACTATGTTTACTTTACTCAGGGGAAAAGAAAGGTTGGTTCAACTAGGACTGCTACCACAAGTGCTGTTAGGAGGTCTCCAAAAGGTCCATCAAAGGTATTTCATTTAAAGGTATTTAAGTAATTTAAGTCAGGAGACTAATTCAGTCAAGCTATGGATAAGCTATAAGGCAAAAAGAAGACAAAGGGAAAGAAGAAATGAGAAAGAAAAAGATAACTGTCCCTCATGCAAAATACATTTTGACTGCTGAAGACTAGTGCTTTGTGTTTTTGTTAACTTTTGGTTGATAGATATATGTTTGGGATGTTTTTGTACATACAGTTACTTGTCACGGGAAGTTTGTTGCTGTGGTTTTATGATGAGGGATGTTGGCAAGTTTTGGGGGGTTTTGGAAAACTCATTTGGAAGTTTATTTTTGAATAGAATGTTTGATTAAGTTTTAATATGAATTCAAGCTTGCAATTTGGAGGTTTGATTTGGTTGTTAGGCTATTCTTATGTTCCTTTTGACTACTTCACTTTAGTTTGCAATCTATACTTTAATTAGTTTGCAAGATATACTTTACATTTTCTAAATTTACATGCAAAGGTGTGTCCCATTTAAAAAGAAAAGAACAAAAGACGATTGACACAATTAAGGATGTAATATTAAAGATGAAAATTAATGATAGATACTTAAATAATTGGCTTTCAAATTGTGATATGCTTCAAAACTTTACAATAGCAGAACCACCAAAAAAAAGGAAAAAAATTGGAAGCCAATCATATCAAATACATCCTTACAGTTCAATCTATCCATACTACCAACTCAGTTCAATAGACACATACATAATTTTCCTCCAACACCAGCAAGCCCTCAAACAAACAACACCAGCAGGAGCAGTAAAATTACAGCACCAACGTAGGCCATTGAAGAAGACAACTTGAAGACATACTTCTAGTTCTACCTAAAATTCTTAAGTTTTACATTCTTAGCCTCTAAATCATTGATCTTATGGAGGAGACTAAGTATTATACTCTTTGACCTTGCACACATGGGTGGATCAATCCATTCAAAAAATCCACACCCATTTAATTGGAAAACAAAAACCCACAAAACCAAAACTTTTGAATATAACTAACTTTGGGGAACAAAACCCCCAACCCATTCCAAAAAGTATACTTACATTATATTTAATACAAGACAAAAATCTCCTTCCAAGGTTTTGATCGGTCCATGAGGTCTTCACTGAGCATTTTTCTCCACAGAAGCATTCAACTGGTTGCATCGATCTGGAAGAGCTTGAGCTTGTAGATGGCATAGTGAACAGTAGTAGGGGAGAAGAAGAAGGAGAAGGAAAAAGGGGAAAGCTGATATCGAGTTTTTTTCTTTATACAAATTATTTAGGTGTCTTTAATTTCTTTTAACTATCAGTGTTTTTATTTTCCTTAATTTTAGTTGAGTTTTAGTTGTGGTGAGGTGGCAGCTTACATGTAAGCTTATGTGGCATGTGGGTGACAAATGACACGAAATCCCCAAACTTGCGGCCTAATTGGAGCTGCCTATACAATTTCTGGGCTTGATTGAAGATTTTTGAGCCTGATGGACCAAAAATATGAAAAATTGGATTAAATGTGATAAAAATCAATAAATTGTCGACTAAATGCAATATAATTATTGCGGAATTAAATCAAGAATAATTACGTACTTTGGATTCAGATCTTGGGGTTGTTTCACTGACCACTTCATTGATTTGTACATCTTGCTCCTATCTTTATTGTGTAGTATGTTCCTATCCAAAGCTGGAATCCTTCTGTGAGAAGAATTCTACATCTAGAATTCTATGTTGATGTGTGTACATTTTTAGGAAATAGGAAGATTTCTTTTTCTTTTTCTTTTCTTTTTTTTTCTATTTTGAATTCTTTCTATTTTCTTTATTTCTTTAGTTTAGAGAGTTTTCTCTATTCAAGACACGTATTTCACACACTACACGATAAGAATAGATAAATTAAAATGCTAACTCATTAATTTAAAATGGACTATTCCATTTTAATTTTCCCTCTGAAATTAGATTCTCTTGCTAATTGAATTAACTCCTTAATTTAATTAGATTAACTTAGCTTGAATTTAATTAGATTAACTTAACTCTTCAAGTTAATTCAAGCAACTTAACTCTTTAAGTTGACATTAACTCCTTTTTTAAATTATCATAGTACCTTGCGTAAGGATTTCTTGGAATCGATCATTGTAGAATAAATAGGAGACCATCCTGTTCCCTACGGCTGGGTGAAACGTATCTTTTCTTGGAACTGACCAACCTCCGCACTTAGGTAGCTTGTGCCCAACCTAAGCCCCAATGACCCGCTACGTGGTCAGAGCAAAATTAAAGTACAAGGATCTAAATATAAGGTTATTGTGGAACCTCAAGTCAAAGGACTAATTATATACACTATTGTAAGCTAGAGAATTTCCCACTACCGACGTGCCACTTCGTGTACCTTGTGGATTCTCTAGGTGTGTTTTTAGTGAACTTGTTCTAACAAACATCCACTAATATGCATCCATGTCTAATATAGATTGCCCATGAAATGGGTCAATATCCAATTCTTTGGAATATGCATCATTAGTGTAAATTTATTCAAATCTTAGATGCCCCATCTCATAAGATTCTATGATTTGAAATATTTAAAATAATGACTATAGAGACTTGTTTCATGATCACCATTATATGTTTGATCAAAGTCCCGTAGTCTAGAATGATTTAAGGGCTTCAATCAAATACATGTGAAGAAAATCATAATCGCATAAGATGAAGACGACCATTTATAGAATATCATTCAATCAAAATTGTATCACAAAAGGAGTAGTGATACACGCCAATCTAATTGGCTATTGGGTAATATTCCAACAAGCAACTCAATCTTCATATATTAGAGCTCAAATGCTATACACTAGTTAAGGATATATAGCAGCTTAGTTCTTTATCTACTGGAGCTGAAAATGAGGACATTTACCTCGCTATACCCTTGACTTCTTTTCACTACACTTATCAATATATCTCTTGTCCCTCAAACAACATTGATATTGGTAAAGTTAATCGGGTTCTGGGTTGATAGCTTTTGACTTTAATCTGGTTCAATAACACCTGGTTGAGAGTGAAACCTCGACCATGTAGGTCGAGAGAAGGGTAAAGTCAATAGAGGCACGTGCCGTTGATAGGAGAAAGAATTGGGGAAGGATGCATTTAGCCCACTTAACCCTATCGAGGTCAACTAGTCCACGCTCCCAAGCACAGCCGTATTAAATGCACTTCATCTTCACACGCAACCAGTCATCTCCGCATTAAATATAGATCTGCTCTGTATTTCTTATCGACAATAAGCATGGAGATCAACCAACCCTCAAAAGGACCTTTAGAGTCCCTATAGTAGGGTCAAATCTAACTAGACTATAGGGACTAGATGGTCTTTTTGATCTCTTCTTTTAGCCAGTGAACACTATATATACTTATAACAGACAGAATCTTCAAGTACACTCACTAATTTACATTAGCCCTCACTTTGCTACTTTTCACAAACATTGGAGGGTTTTAGCTAGGGGCCATTTCGGTAATCCTTATGTGCTTTGTTTGGTTGCAGGACTCAAGCTGCACTTTTATAAAACCTTGAGCTAGGCCTCTTCTAGGTCGACAATGCAATTCCTTAAGTCCTTACTAGATGCTTGACAGAATTTGACATCATTAAGCATGTAAGAGCATACTTGACTTAGACTTATCTTATGTATTCACAATTATGTTTCAAAACTCCAAGTTCAAATATAATTGGCCGACAAGTGAATACAAGGTGTAAATGACAATCTTCCCTTCTAAATTGAATCTTTCAACTCTTATTTCAGCTGCTTTCCTAGACACGTACAATATTATCGAATTATTCATGGTAATTTAGTAGCAAGCTAAAGTAGCAACACTAAAATAAAATTTTAAGAAATAGTTAAAAATCATAAGGGTATTATTGAGATTATATAAATCTTTGGGCCTCACACAAAGAGAAAACAAGGACTTATTTGCTTATTGCCCATATAGTCATCTTGAGCAAATGTGATATGAAATGCATGCTATGATACTTTTCTTCCCAATTAGAAGCATATGTTATTAGTAATTAAATAAAGTATCGTATAGATCTTAATTATGATGTATCCCAATGCCTGACTTGAGTTTTCTATTTTTGATTGTCCTAAACATAGTAATCTCAAGAAAACTCACATATGGCTGTTTGACAACTTTAGTGGATTATGGGAAGTCCACTTCAGTTACCAAAGTTTAAATAGTAATCTCATCTTAGTCGTATAGACTAAGGCAACATTAATATTACCTTATCTATGCACGTTATCAACGTCAGAGGTAATTGCTTGTGTGAGAGAGTCAATCTTCACTTGTTCGACATATCTTTAAAATTGAAGACATAAATCATGTATAAAGATAAAATATTCAAACATCATTGAATTCGATAAGCATTAAATCATAAATGTGTTCTTACATAATTTCAATCTCATTCTAAATGTCATCATAGAAATTTTATCATGCACATAAATATATTTCTCTAGATATTCACTTAGTGAAATATCAATTGCTGTTGTGTAAACTTATATTTTAGTGTCATCTCATTCTTTTCAACTATACCTATAATACAGTTGAATCTAACATCTATGTGTTTGGTTTTTCAATGATATTTAAGTCCTTAAAGTAAGCAAGCAATGACTAGTTATAATAATAATAATGATATGGGATGTAACACCCCGATTGGGAGGCGTCTGCTCCTATTTGAGGCACTACCCACTTTATGTCATGAGTCTTCTGAATAACAGAGAGTACGTTTATCAAATCCAAAGTATTTAATCTCTACAAGCAAAATATCATGAATTACACTTAGCACTTTTATCACTCTCATTAACTTATATGTTATCTGGGCTAGTTTATCTTCACCACTCGTCCTTTTCTTGGGGTAAAGAACGGAGAACAATAATAAAACAACGTACGTCTAAATGACTTAATGAGATAATTTAGCACTAACAATAAAGTGGTAAATTTCTCAAATATTATACAAGCAACAAGTAGAAGCATTAAAATTCTCAAGAGTAGTTAGAGAAGATCTTAGTCAAGATTTAGAGTGATCCATTTCACCACCATCCCATACCAGTGATGAGACTTCACAATTCACTATCTCTCACAAAGGTTTAAATCACAATTACAACCACAAGGGGTCGATATGTCACTTGAATAATCACTGGGTTTGTGTCAAATACTCGAGTTTCAAAGCATTAAAGAAAATTAATAATCACTTTCACACTTTTGCTGTTGGTGGTTCTCCTACCTTATCACTCCACTTTCGAAAATATGAAAATCCCTATTTCTCCAAAGTACCAAGTGATCAGCTCGAACACTTAATAACTCACTAGGCATGACTAGCCGCATGCCTAATCCCGCTCATAGACGGCTACCTCTAGCTTACTATGAGTAGGGATTATATGTACACTTTGTATGGGTATCAACCAAAAGATTAGTCACCGTTGGTCTATTCTGCCCGGTCGTCTTTCGAAACCAATCCCAGGGCCTACCCCCAGGGTATTAATCACTTTCACTATTATCATTTAACACGTCCAACAATATTTCATCAAACACGTCAAGTCGCCATGTTAACACAAAATCACTAATTTAGCACCGGGTTATTTTCAAGATAGACATGGTGATTAAAACATGTGTTTTGAAATTACTTTTTAGCTTCCTCAATACAATCGCCAAATTTTAGGTAAAGCAATATCAATCAATACCAATAGAAGCGTTCAGCATTAAGGGCAATGTGGAGTACTATTTTCAACACATAAATTGAAAGAAATCAAGCGATCATGATATATAACAAGTATATATATTCTTTCCCAAGCAAAGAAATCTCATACTATTGAGTATAAACTCACCTGGTAAATGCAGAGGAATTCCTAGCTGTACAGACACTCAAGCCCTAACTTCTTAGTCGAATCGAGATCTGTTATAAGATAACCCGAGTTATCATCCTATTGATCTTCTTAATCTTAATTATAAATAGAGTTAACATCCTTATCAAGCTCAGGGTATTCTAATATAATTATGGTGATGTGATTTCATATCCAGACACTTATGACAGTTGAATATGATAATTCTTAATGTGCTTAAATACACTTATCGAGTTTCTTTGTTACCTTATTTGTTCAGTCATAATTTTCCCAAGTTTCATGGTATGCTAAAATGTCTAACATATTCATATATCACTAACTCAACGAGTTGGTAACAAGTGATTAGAATCTTACTTAAGGTATTAATGGTTTTCCTTCAAGTTGATTGGGTTCAGCACTATAGTAACTATGAAGTTAATCCATAATTTGGGCCGAATCATAATTTAACGGTCTTGGTTCATTTTAGGATTAGATTCCAATTCAAACTTCAATCACATACAGTAAATTAATTGAATTAAAATTTGATTATGCAATTTACCCAAATTGGATCGAATCAAGATCCAACTCAAGCTGGAATTAGTTCATACAAGTTCGAAACTCAATTCTAGATAAAATGCCCAAACGCCGCCGCCGGACCACCATGCACCACAGCCAGACCGCCATGTGTCGCCGTCGGAGATGGGGATTGCCATCATCAGTGGGTGCGTCTCAGCTCCAGGAACAGAACTCCCAAAATAATTTCTACTTCTAACATAGGTAAACCGACCAATTGGCTGTTCAAAGCCTCCACCAAACCCTAACCCGCCACCGTCCGCCACCACCAGCCATCAAAATCCCAAATTGAGACCACCTGTAGCTCGCCCATAAAATTCCAACCACAAACCCCCAAGTCCCACCTCATTCTGCTGCTCGAAGTGGTCAAACCACCATCCTCGCCATTTGTCCACCGTTGCCTTTATTTTTCGCTTATTTGCTCGGTAGTTTTGGGTCAATCTTGGTTTGATTATGCTTATCTAAGCTAAAGGAAGCTAACCATGGTTTTGGTTTAGAGTTTGTGGTCATTCTCTAGCGATTTGCTGTTGGGGTGAGGTTGGGGTAGGTTTTCTAAATTTGAAAGATTTCTGTCCTTAATGGTATATATAAAATATTTTCTGGTTTTTTCAATTCCACCCAAAAAATTTCTGACAGCCTTCAATTAAGCCCAAATGTTTGAATTGCCTTTCAATTCGGCCCCAGAACTTCAATTCAACCCTTTAAATTTTTATTTTTCGCACATTGGTCCTTAACATTTCTGTTTTTGGGAAATTAAGTCCAATATTCAATTATTTTGAAATCCTCAGAATTTTAATTTACTCACATTGACCCCTAACTTTTATAATTTTGTGCAATCAAGTCATTTTCTTATTTACAATTCAATCTCTCGATTATTAATATTTAATTATAGACTTTAATTAAATCTAATCCAAAATTAATATAGTCGAACTTATGACTTTCATATTTTATTTTATTTTAATACCTCAACATTCGGGGAGTTACATGGGATAAACCAATGGGCTCGGCCCAATAACACTTGACCAGGCTATGGACGGCCCAATTACCTAATAGGCCTAATCGGTTTTGGGCCAGCCATATTATCAATCGAATTTCAACCCTACTTGACAATCTTTGCTTTATCCACCAAGTTATAGTTGATCACGATCGGGGTTGCCTCGTTAAGCCTTCAGCTAAAGAGACTCAGATACAACAAAGTTGCACCTTATCGATTAGAGAGGTCGAATTTGGGCGACAGCCTCTCAGCCACATTGAATACTTTACCAGACGGCATGCCTTTCCATTAATGGCGCATGACTCCACAGTACTACCTTTTTCAGCTGTGCCAAACTAATACGCACCTCCAGTATATCACCTTGTCCTAGGTAGTTGGAGGCAACGCCACTTGGAATATTACATGGGCTTAAGAAGATTTAAAGGTCCCCAAGCAAGGGCAAAAGCCCCTCCTGTGTAATAAGGGCATCATAGACATATCAACCACATTGGGAAGGCTATAAATCCCTAATGTCAGCCTTCAACAAGTTATGCCATTTATCATTCAAAAGCCCTCATTTTGTTGCTAGTTGATTATACTGATTTGAACGTTGGAGTGCTTTACCTGAGGGCTCCTCGGCTAGGCTGACATTTGCCATTGGTTGTAGGACTCAACCTCGTCATTTCACCAAGCACTTTTATTGACCTACTATCTGGTTGATTGGATTGGACCTTAGGCCAATACATCCTCAAATAGTTTACACCATCATCATTTTGGTGCTATTTGTGGAAAGACTGAGTCCGCAACTACGAAAAATGATTAACACTAGGCGAGCTGCATCTGAGAGAGAGGAGATAGAAGATCTCCAACCCTTTTCTCTAACCTCAAGAACTAAATATGGTGGGACCCAGGTCCCAACCAGAGCAGGTGGTCACCCTAACCATGCCCCAACTTATGTAATTGATAAGCGAGCAGATATCTGTCCAAATTTTTGCTCAACTATCAGCTGCCCTCAATTAATACAATAACCAACCTAGACCAGCTGTTAGTGCTACCCCTCAACCCATTCAGCATGAGGAAATGCCCCCTAGAGAAGAGAAGGGTTGGCAGGAGGCTAGGTGACCACCTATTCAATGAGAAGATAGTCCCAGGTGATTCCCAATAGAAGAAGCCCGACAAAACCCTCAAGAAGAAGTTTTTGATTTTATGGATCATGGAGTTTGACACCTTTGAGCCTCGCAGCGTGATAGGATCAAGCGCCTGAGGCCTTAGACAAATAGAAACCTAACTCAGGCTAATTGGGAGGAATGAGAAGAAGTTTCCCATCAAATGTAGCAGTTGAACATATGACTCGAAGAAATTTTGAAATGAAACTTTAAGTGGAACCCGCAATATGATGGCATTTCCCATTTTTATCAGGAAAGGGAGTAGCTATTTATACAGGTGATAGTCGATGAACGAATCGCTATCGACGCCAAAGTTCTAATTGGGTTGCCTAGATATAATAACTCGACGGACCTGAATGAGAACCGACTATAGTTTTAGCACATGATGCAGCTACATTAGCACAACGAGTATATCTATGCCAAGATGCTAGTTACCACATTCCAAGGAATTACGCTTGATTAGTTTGTGAAGTTAGAACCGGCATCGATCTACTCCTACGACCAATTGTGCGACAAGTTCCTTCACCAGTTTGCTAGTTGGAGGAAGGCGAAGCTCTCCTATAACCATTAGCGTACTGTCAAACAGAATGAGGAAAAGTCACTCCGTGATTTCTTAACCAGGTTCAATATTGAAGTTCTGAATATCGACAGCCCCCGAATTGAATTTATGATTGATGTACTCTTCTTGGGCCTTCAACATAAAGAGTGTGCTAATGCTTTGGTTAGGCAGTGACCAAGAACTATGGAAGAACTGCTCGACCTTGTAGAGAGGTACATGACTCAACAAGATATAAGTAAGCTCAAGTATGGTAATCTTAATATTGACAAGAAAAAGGCCAAAGAGAAAGATGACCATTAGCACAAAGATATTCATTGATCTCTAATCAAACATTTCCACAACTACACTCTACTTAATGCTACAAGAAAGAAGCTACTTTTCGCCATCTAGCATGACAACTTCCTTAAGAAACCCAGGAAGTTGACGGAGACAGAAGTTATAAAGAGGTCCAAGAAGTACTGCCACTTCAATAAACAG
This sequence comes from Jacaranda mimosifolia, assembly GCA_018894105.1. Lineage (NCBI taxonomy): Eukaryota > Viridiplantae > Streptophyta > Magnoliopsida > Lamiales > Bignoniaceae > Jacaranda > Jacaranda mimosifolia. The sequence goes on along the minus strand of CM032133.1, from coordinate 197,537 downwards.
AAAGACTATGACATGGAGGATTGTTTCAACCTCTATGATAAAATCAAAAGGTTGATTCGACAAGACCATTTGAAAAAGTTTGTCGATGATAGAGCCTAACAAGAAGCGGGCGTAACCGACCAGACTCCCCGTAGAGAAAGGTTTGTTAGCCTGAGGAAACAAGATAAGGGAAAAAACCTACTCACTATCCCCGCCCACCCATTAGGGGAGTAATTGACACTATCATGGGAGGCCTAACTGAGGGGGACTCAAAATTAGTCAGAAGTTGGAACCAACGGAGACTGGACTCGATCAAATCTTCTTTGGTTAAAATAGTTTTCCAGCTCTCGAGCATATGGCACCAATCTCTTTCTCTAATGCGGACCTCTTTCATATCGAGAATCAAGGGGCCGACGACAAGCCGGGTTGCCCCTTGGTAGTATCTATTGAAATAGAAAACTTTGAGGTCAGAAGATATTGGTCGATAGTAGGAGTTCTGCAAACATCATTTCCTGTCGACCTTGAAGAGAATGAACATGGGCAAGTTAAAATTCAAGCTTGTCCGTACCGCACTAGTTTGAGTCAGGGGCTCGAAGATCATCCCTGAAGGATCTATAAACTTGTCCACATCATTCGGAAAGGCCCCTCAGTGGAAAACTCTCATAGTTAACTAACTGGTCATCAACGCACCATTTGCTTACAACATTATCATTGGTCGACCAGCATTAAACGACTTCTGAGCTATTATCTCGACCTATCATATGAAGGTCAAGTTTTCGGCTGCCGCTGGGCATGAAGGAAGCCTGGCGATGCTATACAATCTTTGTTGAGGCAAATGAATAGAAAGCTCAACCAAAATTGAAATCATCGGGGGACGCCCCAGTAGTAGAACTCGAGAAGGGATAGATCAGTGAGAAGTGGGAGCTAGAGGTGACCATAGTCAAACCTATCGAGGAGTTCAAAACCATCAACCTGGAACTAAGGAACCCCAATAGGACTACCAGAATTGGAACTGATATGGGTAGCGGCATGGAATGCCTCATGGTTGATTTCCTCAGAAGAAATGTTGATATTTTTGCATGGAGGGCCTCCGACCTCCAAGAAATCGACCCCATTCAAACCAGTGAAGCAGAAGACGAGAACCTTCAACGCAAAATGATGCCATATCATCGAGGAAGAGGTTGACAAGCTTTTAGAGGCAGGATACATTGTAGAAATTCAATATCTAAGTTGGCTTTGTAATGTAGTTCTCGTCCCTGAAAATGACGGAAAATGGCGAATGTGTAGCAATTTCATTGATTTGAATAAATTGCCCTAAAAATCCTTACCCCCTCATCGTATAGGCTTATTAGTAGATTCTACCACAAGTTATGATTTATTAAGTATGGTGGATGCATTTCAAAGTTATTACCAAATTTTCATGGCACTCGAGGATAGAGATAAGACATCATTTGTTGCCCCCAACGGGGTATATTATTTTCTGGTAATGCCTTTCGGGCTAAAAAACACAACTGCAACTTACCGTAGGCTTGTAAACTTTATGTTCAAAAATGAAATTGGAAAGACCATGAAGGTCTATGTCGACGACATGATCGTCAAAACAGAAAAAGAAAAAGATCACTTAACTGACCTCAACTATACATTCTCAACATTTTGAGCATTTGGCATGAAGCTTAACCCTAACAAGTGCATGTTTGGGGTAGGAGGGGTAAATTTTGTGCTACATGGTAAGCCAAAGCGGTATCGAAGCAGACCCAAAGAAAATATAGGCCATCCTCAATATTACACCTCATCGAACAATTAAGGACGTGCAGCACTTGGTCGGGAAAATCATAGCACTGGGTCGATTCATTGCCCGACTAGCCAACAAAAGCTTACTATTCTTCAAGATCTTCAGGAATGCGAGAAAATTAGGTTTCCAGTAGACAGAATAATAGGACCAAGCCTTGGTCGAATTAAAGTAATACCTTTCAATGTCCTCGATGTTAGCCAAACCTGAGGTTGGAATGTTCTGCATATTTATTTGACAGCCTTATCTGCCGCGATCAGTTCAGTTTTGGTCTCGACCATAAAAGGCACTCATCGACCTGTGTACTACAATAGCAAAGTGTTGCAAGGTCCAGAGCACAACTACCCAGAGATCAAAAAATTTGCCCTTGCTCTAGTCACTACTGCTAGGAAGTTGAGACCCTACTTCTAATCTCACTCCATTGTGGTCCTGACAGACCAACCGTTAAAATAAGTGTTGTCCAAACTAGATACATTGGAAGATTAACGAAGTGGGCAATTGAGTTAGGGGAGTTTGACTTTACTTTTGAGCCCCCAACTACTATAAAAGCCCATGTGTTAGCAAACTTTATCGTTGAAAGACTCGACCTCCCTGACCAACTTAACCAAGATTGCCTATTATGGATATTGCATGTAGATGGTTCAGCGAATTCCTCGGGAGGAGGACTTGGCATCTCACTATGCTCCCCACAAGCTAAGGAATATGACTTCGTGATCAAACTCGATTACCCTGTAATGAACAATGAAGCAGAATATGAGGCCCTCCTTGTTGGCATGGGGATGGCAGTAGATCGGGGGGTTGAATAGTTGGCGGCCATCACTAATTCCCAGTTGGTCGCAGAACTGGTCGAAGGGAATTTGAAGCCAAAGAGACCATATAAGCGGTATTTAGCTGAGGTGAAGAGAATACAACAACAGTTCAAGAAATTCACCATCAGGTAAGTCCCTCGATCAGAGAACAAGTAGGTTGACACGCTATCGATATTTGCGAGTTTGATAAAGGGAACTAGAGATAGGATAATCATATTTCTGGTCGCCAACAAACCCTTCATTGGCGTTCCCGATTGGAACTTAGTAGGATAGATTGAAGAAGCACCTATTTCCTGGTAGGATGCAATAAAAGCATATTTGAGCGAAGGAATAGTTTCTAAGGATAAAAAGCGAAGCACACAGGCTCAGAGGTTAAGCTACAAAATTCATCCTCGATGAGCATGGCCAACTCACCATTGATATGTTTGACTCTTGAACAAGCCCACAAAGTCTTACATGAAGTCTATTTGGGTATCTGCGGCAATCATTTGGGAGGATGATCACTGGTCCACAAAATCACTTGATATGGGTACTTTTGGCCAACTCTGTTAAATGATGTCGTCGACTTCACTTGAAGATGCCCATCCTGCCAGTCCACTTGAACATCCCTCACCAACCTACAACATTGATGGTGAATGTCCAGATCGCATGAACATTCGACTCGTGGCGGATCGATATAGTCGGTTCCTTTCTAAAATTAATGGTCAAACAGAAGTTACGAATAGAATTGTCCTAGACTACCTCAAGGCTTGACTCGAAGGAACTAGAGCAAGTTGGGCAGATAGTCTCCTGGGGGTGCTCTGGGCATATAGAACCACTCATCAAATCGCTACTGTCCTTACAGTTTGGTCTACAAGTCAGAGGCAGTCATTCCTATAGAACTGATACAACATACTGCTCGAGTAATCCACTTTAATCTGATCATAAATGTCTCGAAAAGAGAACTCAACCTTGAGACGATCAACGAGCTACGTTAGTAAGCATACACAATAATCTAAAGATACATGTCTAAAATGGCGGAACATTACAATAAAGGAGTTCGATCTAGAAGCTTCAAAATAGGGGACCTCATCTTAAAAAAAGTCAAAGTGTCGAAGAACGTTGGAAAACTTGACCCAAAATGGGAAAGACCATATTCGGTGGTCAAGGTAGCAAAGCACAATGCTTATCAACTTGCAGATATGAACGACAATGAGCTTCCACAACCATGGAACACCATAAATTTGAAGAACTTTTATGTGTAGAGAGATTGAAGTTTCCACTCACCTGTATCATAACATATTTCTATGTTAAAGAAAACTAGTTATGTTCATGTAACTATTTGTCCACAATAAAATCGAGGCTTCTAGCCTCAGTCAATGAACATGTCATTCCTTCAAAGTCAACCCCATAGTCGACACCATGATGGTTTCAAACTGCAAAACTCAAGCTTCTAGCCCAAGTTAATGAATGAGCTATTCATTCAAAGTCGACCTCGCAGTTGAGACTATGATGGTTTCACATTGCAAAACCAAAGCTTCTAGCCAAAAATAATGATTGAGCCATTCATTCAAAGTCGACCCCATAGTCAACACCACGACAATTTCAAAGCACGAAACTAAGGCTTCTAGCCTAAGTTAATGAATAAGCTATTCGTTCAAAGTCGATCGCTGTCGACACCACGACAGTTTCAAACCACAAAACTAAGGCTTCTAGACTAAGTTAATGAACAAATCGTTCATTTAAAGTCAACCCCGTAGTCGACGCCACGATGGTTTGAAACCACAAAACTAAAGCTTCAAGCCCAAATTAACGAATGAAAAAAATTAATCTCGTAGATGAGAGAAAACATGCATCAGCAATATACACAGCACAACGAAAATCTTATAAATTAAGTCGACCTTAATATCAACGACAAACATCTCGGGCTAACCCATTATTCTTGCACTGATCAATTTTTGAATCGACCGTGAACTTGCCTAAATTTTTTCATTAAATATTACTCGAATTGTTTGAGATCGAGTTGTTTGTGCTATTGATTATTAACAATAGCATTCGATGAAAGTTAAAGCGTTAAAAATAAAGTGTGTTTCATCATCCGTCTACAAAAGCCAATCGACTGTAATGAAAGCATGCAAAAGCAAGATTGAATATACGTCAATTAGCAGAAAATACTATTCATTGCATAGAAGGAAAATACACATATTTGATTACAAGATCGATAATATCATTCATTGGAAGAGATACGTATCGAACAAGAAGACCATTCATTAAATTTAAACATATTCAATCATATAAATCGAACCAAATACAAGAGAAATTAAAAAAGAGCTCCTCGTAGGGTGACCAAAAAGACAAAAATAAAAAATACAGCAAACTGAGAGCTCAACTCAACCCAGCTTCTTCAGCTCCTGCAACTTGCGCGTCCTCATCAATCGCTTTATCAAGCTATCGCTTTATCAAGCTCATCGCTTGAAGGGATGGGAACAATCACAGGGCTTTCAACTTCCTCCTCAGGCACCATTGCGGGGACTGGTTGGACTGTAGGGGCTAGTTGGGAAGGCCTCGCCTCATCGATGAGAAATGGGCACCCAAGATAAGGTAAAAGATCAGTTGTGTTGACTTTGTCGTCCTGAATATTGAACGTAAAGTTGTTGGTGAAAGAGAATTCGCTAGCCATGTCGGTAAGCCTCATTTGAAGATAAGCATTAGGCCCAACCATAGGTGCAACAACAGGCCCCTCCATGGAGGCATTCTCGTTGGGGTCGGGATATATCTCGAGCTGTTCAGTCAGCATTAGGTTAAGATATTCATTATCCTTAGGCCGAATATGATACCCCAAATACTTTAATTGCTTGAGTATCTCATCGAAAGCATCTTTTCCATTGTCGATGGAGAAGACGATGCTAGCATTTTGAAATGTTGAACACAACATAAATTGCCAAAGAGCTTTTCATCGAATGAGCGACAATATCTTGAAGAATTCTTCTCGAGCATAATTCATCTCGACATTATGCTCTTGCGTTCGATCTGAATCGTAGCTGGCCTGCACATCCATTTTGGCCTTTAGTAGCAGCTCATCCATTTTGCTTTTCTCCGACATGCAGCGATAAGTTGTGTATCCTTGAGCCCGAGCTGCTCATCCCTTTCCTTCAGCTACGTATCTAGCTGCTTGATCCTCGATCATGGATTCAAGCTATGCTTTCAATGTTTTGACATCTCCCTGATTGTCCAAAAGTTGGTCGCAGTCCCCGAGAGCCAGCTCCAACCTCCTATAAAAATGGTAGCCTAAATGGCTGACCTATAAGAGAAATAACCCTCATCGATTAGAATGAAGAAAAATAAAATAAAAATGAAGCATTCGACGAGCAACTTGTAGTCGACTAGATACATACCATGGTTCAATGATACGCCAGAGCCCTCAGCATCCCATCCTGGCTCAGATCTGTGAAAATTTTCTAGTTGGACATGAACAGTCCGGCCATCATCACTTTGAGGGGCGCAACCGCAGTTGACCCTACCGTCAACATCAACAAGGAATTATGGATGGTTGTGGTGCCGTCGGTGCGAATCGAGTTGATTGCAGCTGGGACAGCTGAAACAGCTGCTCCTCCTCCCGCTGCCCGAAGAGATCATAGCTGGTTAGCTGACTGGGACTTCTAGTTTTCCCTTTGCTCTTGTTGGCGGTAGTTTTCTTTTGAGCAGGTATTACCTGCTCGAGGGATGGCCTTTTATGTCGAGGAGTAGGATTGCTAGTCGCGACCATAGCTGGTCCAACTGATAGAGCAACATGAGCAGACAACTCAGTCAGTGGTTGCAGGGCAGCCTACGCAATTACCCCTCGATGAGCTGTCCCTTGGCGGCGCTCTTGATTTGTTTGAACCAGGGCTAGGGCCTGTGCTCGAGTGTGGTTCATGATCTCGGCTCAATTTGCACAAACAACAAAAGCAAGATGCATTAAAATCGACCACAAAGTTGAAAGAAAATATTATAAATTAACAGGTATCTACCTAGTCGAGCGCCTGTTGGTAAGTCCAGCTGGGTTGGCAAAAAGCCCGCCAGCACCAAGTTTCTCTCTTTAATATACCCTGAGGCCTCCATCTGACCAAATTGAACTAAGTCCTAAACAAAGGTATTTGGCCAAGTTGGGGTCTCATTCCCTGGCATCTTGACATTTCCTCTCCACCACCCTTAGGAATATTAAAATCCCCAGGCCCCCGAATGTAAAGATATTATTTTTTCCATTCTTGATCGTGGGACGACGAGGGGGTCACTAAGAATTTTTGTCGGCGAAGAGCAGTAAGATAATGAAAACTGACTCGTTGGTGCTGCCCGACTTTTGGGACATGGGAAGGTAGGAGAGGTGTGAAAAACTGGTGAACGTAGCAGACTGGTCGTGTATATATATCAAGATAGCAAAGCTATATAAAGTGGAGAAATAATTAGGAAGGAGTTGGGTGATGCGGACTTGGAGATCTGTAAGCAGGTTGACTATTGGCTGAGTAAGGGGAAACTTGAGCTCATACGTAAAGGCCTAATCGATTATGGTTGTACTCCTTGTAGGTGGTTGATGCATCCTATCAAAGGGACCGGGGACGATCAGCTCGTATCCTGGGGGAACATGATGCAAGGTTGGCAGGAGTAATTTTAGGCACGATGTCACTATCGTGGTTGGAGTGAATTGTCAACCACAGGAAACAGGCAGTTAACTTGGCCCAACCTCGCTCCCAGTGCCAGCACGATCATCGCCAAAGCTACTGGAGGTTGAGCTATCACTAGAGGAACTACTAGATTTACTAGTCGAGTCGCTCTTTCCCTGGTCGGAGTTAGATCCAACCTTGTTGCCTCTCTATCGCTCTCATGACTACCGGTATCACCGAATACAATTAACATGATTGTTAGAACAATATGATCGAGATAAGGGTTTCAAAGGACTTATGCAATTTGGAAGTCTAAAGCAGGATGTAATTGACAGAGAGTGCTATAAAATAGCTGATTTGACCTCATGGAATGCCGTAAAAGAGAAAATGAGGATTTTCACCATGCTTATTTATAGGCATTAACGCTCGGTAACCTAAACAACTGTTATTATTATGCAGCCGTCGCTTGATGCTTTGCATGACTTAATGTAACAAATGCATTAAATGTGCCAAATCCTGGTCGATAGGGTAAATCCTTGATTGAAACTTTGAAGCCCTCGTTGATCACACACAGTTAGGACGGATTAACTATTCGCCATTCTTTCTCGTCGATAATCTTGATCAGGACTCAAAAGTGGAAAGGACTCATGATATGGGATAACCTAATGGCCCAGCCCAATAACACCCGACCAGGCCAGAGATGGCCCAATTACCTGATAAGCCCAATCAATTTTAGGCTAGCCATATTGTCGATCGGATTTCGACCTTCCTGGATAGTGTTTGTTGATGGTGTCTTGTTCACCGTTCAGCCAAAGAGACTAAGATACAATAGAGTTGCACCTTATCGACCAAAGTTCATAGTTCATAGTGATGTCTCGTAGAAGTATTTAGATCGACCAGCAAGGTCAAATTTAGGTGATAGCCTCTCAGCCGTATTGAATGCTCTGCTAGGCAGCGTGCCTCCGCATTAATAGTGCATGTGTCCACAGTACTACCTTTTTCAGCTGTGCCAGACTAGTGTGCGCCTCCAGTATGCTACTATCTTATCCTAGGTAGCTGGAGGCAACAACATATGGATTAGTTCATTGGCTGGAGAAGACTTAAAGGTCCCTGAGCAAGGATAAAAGCCCCTCATGTGCAATAAGGGCATCATAGAAATATCAACCACATTGGGAATGCAATAAATACCCCAATGCTAGCTTTCAACAAGATATGCCATTTATCATTCAAAAGCCTTCATTCTGTTGCTAGTCGATTATACTAACTTGAGCATCTGAGTACCATAGACGAGGGCTCCTCCGTTAGCCTAACGTTTGCTATTGATAATAGGAATTGACCCCATCACTTCACCAAGCACCGTTATTGACCTGCTATCTGGTCTATTAAATTGGACCTTAGCGCAATACATCCCCAAGCAGTTTACACCCTCATCAAATGGTATCCACAGCTCCTATGTAATTGCGTACAACACCTAAATAATAAAAAATCCCTTAACCAAACATTTTCCAGTTTTGTAGAAATACAAGCCACAAACTTGGTTTTCATTTGTGCAAAACAATACACATTAATTTCTTGCCACTTGAACCAAATATCGTTATTATTAGGCAAGAAAATATATTAAGAAGTATTCCATATTTATCTAAAATCACATCTCAAATTAACATTTGTGTGTCCTCTCAAGGATAGATCATTCCCTTGATAGCATAGGGAATAGTCTGTAGTACCACATAGGTATCAAAAGCAATTTTCTCAGCAATAATCTTGTTCTTATTCCTGGATTACATTGATACTTATTGACCAGACCCATGGCATCACTAACATAAAAAGGAAGTTCATATCATAGTGTACATCAAATCTTCAACAATGTCTAAATATGGACCCTTGGACAACTCAAGTTTTCATAAGAGATATCTAGGCACATCTCATGACATAGACTTTTTGCCTTCAGTTATAGTATAAATGTCACTTTCCATTTCAAGTAATTCTAATATGTTTTTATATACGATTCTTGAAACAACCAAGTGGTCTTATAGATTGATCTTTATAGATTTTTGACACCGAATATGTAGTTTGTGATAATTATTTTCAAATAGTCTCTACATACTCCTTATCATTTCTGGTTGATAATATTTCATTGACACAAAAAAAATAGAATTAAAAATCCTTCATTTTGATCTCTTGAGATAAACACAATGGTTTTCATCTATCCTAATGAAATTATAAGAGATAACAATTCTATGAATTCTGAAGGTTTGGGGTTTAGGGTTTATTTATTTATTTTTTTGGGCTAAAGCCGCTAGTGCCATTACAAATAACTCCAAAAAAATCATTACAAATGTTTCAAAATAATGAAATTCAAAGATCAAACATAGCAAACTATCTTAGTTAACTTTACTCTAAAAGAAGGTAAATTCCCCTTATCAACTCTAATAAACCCTAAAATTCTATGAAGAATTTGATGTGGTTCCAAAATTGTTGACTGGAGTAAGTTACATGCTTGATTTGCTAATGAATCTGCTATTATGTTTCCTTCTCGATAAATATGTGTAACTCAGACATGCATTGAGGAAATGAGTCTTCTAATTTTGCTGAGAACATGACAATACTGCTAAGAATATGTTGTATCTGACTTGATGATTTGAATGGCAACCTGTACGTCCATTTTAATCTAAATATAATGGAAACCTTTCTGGAAACATAATTCTAGCCATTGTTGTACTGCAACGAGTTTCAAAAATGTATTTGTTTGAACTCCTAAGGATGAAAAATATGCAAGAATCACATCTCCATCCTCATCTCTTAGAATGCCTCTTGCTCCTGCTATCTTCGGTTTACCTCTTGCAGCTCCATTAGTTTTCAATTTTTTCCATGGACTTGTAGGTTTCATCCAGTTAACATAAATGATCTGTTTAGACCATTGCTTCTGAAAATAACATCCCAACCTTTTTTTCTGTGTGCAAATCTCATTTCTACTGCTCAAGTTTGAAGCCCTCTGCATTAAAAATTTTCTGGATGTCATTCAACACTTTCCAGATAATTCTACTACTCTTAAAGCTCTTATCTCTATATTTAGCATCATTTCTAGCCTCCTAAATATGCTACAGAATTAAGAGAGGAATCAAAATTCTAACATGTCTAGAAATTATCCCAGTGGATGTAGAACTCCATGCTTGAATCATAATTGAAATATTCTCTGTAACAAAAAGTGAAAAATGAAACAAATTTGCAAAATACTTCCATACTCTCTGAACTTCTTCTTCAACCAAAAATAAGTATAGGATAGTCTCTAAGTTAAAGCAGCATACACACTTAGATATAATCTGCACTCGTTGTTGTTTCATCCTTGCATCAACTGGTATCCAATTTTTCAATAATCTCCAGTTAAAGATTGAAATAGTGGGAGATAAATAAGGCATCCAAATTCTTTTCATAAGAGGCTGTATTGGCTGAGACTTCTGATATTACTCCAAGTAGATTTGATGGAGAAATTTCCTTTATTTGATAACTTTCATATTAGCTTATCATCTTCATAATTATCAAAAGGTATTGAAGCTATGTTTAGAAAAAGATCATCTAGGTAGTTTTTACTCCAAACCAATTGTCATGCCAGAAGAATTGTTGACCATTACCAAGATTTCGGAATAAATATGATTCCACTTTTGACCTCACCTTACATAATCTTTTCCAAATAGGAGAATCAACTTTGTAACTCCAACATCTCCTGGATAGAAGCCCTTAACATACTTATTCTTCATGAATTGAGACCAAAGTGATTTTTTTAATATGAAATTCCACGAATTTTCCAAGAAAAACTCTCCACTACATCATGTAAACTCCTTACTTCTAAACCACATTCTTCATAAGGAAAGCAAAGATAATTCCAAGATGACCAATGTGTTTTCTTTTGATTACCAGTCACCCCAAAAAAAATTATTCATCAGCTTCTCCATTTTATCAATAGAAGTTTTTGGTGGTTGCAAAACTTGGATGAAGTATATTGGCATAGAATTCAACACACTCTTTATAAGAGTAATTCTCCCTCCATGTGAAAGAGTTGTTTTCTCTCATCCAATGACTTTGGATCTCATCTTGTTACTCAGTGAAGCAAACAAACTTTCCTTTTTATTTCCCACATAGAGTGGTGCACCTAAATAACTTATTGGAAGTTGTTTACGAGAAAAACCCATAGTCAGATGAATATATCTCTGCTTTCTTCTACTGTATCTTTTACTGACTAAGAATGAGCTTTTTTGATAGTTGATCAATTGTCCAGAAACCTTTTCATATTGATGCAACACCTTCATCAGTTTCTCCAAGTTGTACCCTCTTGCTCTAGCAAATATTATAATATCATCAACATAAGCTAGATGATTAATATGAAACTTAAACTTAGGTTCATAACTCAGAGATGTTGTTTTGCAATACAATTCCTTCAATTTTCTAGATAGCCACTCAGATGTAAGGATAAAAAGTGCAGGTGAAATAGGATCTCCTTTTCTTAAACCTTTAAAAGATTTAAAAAACTTGCATTTGTACCATTGATAAGAACAAAAACCCACCAATTTTCAATACATCTCTTGATCAATGAAATCTAAGCTTATGAGAATCCTAGCTGTTTAAGCATTTTGTACAAAAACTTCCACAGAACCCTATCATAAGCTTTTGCCATATCCAGCTTGAGGATAACTTTCTCTCCCTTAACCATATGATTGATTGAGTGAACAAGTTCTTATGCAAGTAATATGTTATCTCCTATGGATCTTCCAGCCACAAAACCACTTTACGAGGATGAGATAATTGATGGAAGCAACAAGCTCAAACTTCTATAAATTAGCTTTGAAATTATCTTGTTTATCACATTGCACAAACTAATAGGTCTAAAATCTGACCATGTCATAGCACCTTCAATTTTAGGAATGAGCACTAAAGAAGTACAGGTAAAACTCTTAGGCATTGCATTTCTATTAAAGAAATCCTTAACATCATCTTCCAAATCATGAGCAATTATATCCAAGTGCTAGTACATATGAGAATTCTTAATTGGCTAGTTGTAAATAGCCCCAGGGCTATGGAGCAAAGGATTTTCTAGGACCTACACTGAGGTATTGACGGTCATTTTCAAATCTCGTAGAACATAATGAGATATGATGAGATAGAAACAAAGATAGGGAACAGGTTCCCTACTCTTAATGGTCAAAGTAAGCCCTTTTATTCTGAATTCATTAATTTAGAATGAATCAAATCTCCCCAAGTAGGATTTGAACCTACGACCAATCGGTTAACAACCGACCACTCTACCACTGAGCTACTGAGGAACAACGGGAGATTAGATCTTGTAGAGTTCAATTCCTGTTCTCAACCCATAACCAATATGAGCTCGAACCTCGTAACTCTTGAAACTTCTTCGTAGTAGCTCCCTTCTATGCCTCATTTCAGAGGGAACCTCAAAGTGGCTCTATTTCATTATATTCTATCCATATCCTAATTCCATTCATTTAATACTCCTTTGGTGTCATTGACATAACATATGTCGTTTCTAGTCTATCTCTTTCTATTTCTTTTCTATATATGGAAAGTTCAAAATTCATCACATAATAATCCAGAAATTGTAATAGAAAAGAAATAAGGGAGGTTTGTGATGATTTTTCAATCTTTTCTACTAGGTAATCTAGTATCCTTATGCATGAAGACAATCAATTCGATCATTGTGGTCGGACTCTATTATGGATTTCTGACCACATTTTCCATAGGGCCTTCTTATCTCTTCCTTCTCTGAGCTCAGGTTATGGAAGATGGAACCGAGAAGAAGGTATCAGCAACAATTGGTTTTATTACGGGACATCTCATGATGTTCATATCGATCTATTGTGCGCCCCTGTATCTAGCATTGGGTAGACCTCATACAATAATTGTCCTAGCTCTACCATATCTTTTGTTTCATTTCTTCTGGAACAATCACAAACACTTCTTTGATTATGGATCTACTACCAGAAATTCAATGCGTAATTTCAGCATTCAATGTGTATTTCTGAATAATCTCATTTTTCAATTATTCAACCATTTCATTTTACCAAGTTCAATGTTAGCCAGATTAGTCAACATTTATATGTTCCGATGCAACAACAAGATGTTATTTGTAACAAGTAGTTTTGTTGGTTGGTTAATTGGTCACATTTTATTCATGAAATGGCTTGGATTGGCATTAGTCTGGATAATATAAAATCATTCTATGAGATCGAATAAATACATTCGATCTAATAAGTATCTTGTATCAGAATTGATAAATTCTATGGCTCAGATCTTTACTATTCTCTTATTTATTACATGTGTCTACTATTTAGGCAGAATACCGTCACCCATTCTTATTAAGAAACTGAAAGAAGCCTAAAAAATGGAAGAAAAGGGTGGAAAGTGAGAAAGAAAGAGATGTAGAAATAGAAATAGCTTCCAAAATGAAGGGGACTAAACAAGAACAAGAGGGATCCACCGAAGAAGATCCTTCTCTTTCCTTTTTTTCAGAAGAAAGGGCGGATCCGAACAAAATCAATGAAATGGAAGAAATCTGAGTGAATGAAAAGGAGGATGAATTTGATTTTCGATTTATAGATATAGGATATAAAAATAGACCCCTTTCTAAAGAGTCTTATATAATGAATATCAATGAAAATCATGACAATTCAAGATTCAAATTATTTGATAAAAAAACTGAAAGTAAAGAACCTTTTTTCTTTGACAAACCTCTTGTGACTATTCTTTTTGATTTGAAACGATGGAATCAACCATTTCGTTAGATAAAAAATAGTCAATTTGACAGGGCTGTCAGAAATGAAATGTCATAATATTTTTTTGACATATGCCAAAGTGATGGAAAAGATAGAATAAAGATGAAAAACTATCAGGACCTGCTACACTTTCTGAATTTATACTAAAGATAACTTCCTTTATCTCCTGCAATGAAGGGCATTTACAAAGAGCTTCATTCTGTTCCTTATTTATTAGTCTCTTTATATGAGCAAATTCACCAGATTCAAGTTCATACTCATTAGCACTTAACGATTTCCGATAGAAACTGGTAGTGGACTTATGTATCTCATCTATCTTTGCTAAATTTTGATCTCTCTTTCTTTAATTTGATGAATTGTTGACTTAGCCCTTTTTTTTTCACCATTGAATGGAAGAATTTTGTATTTTTTTCACCCTCTACAGACCATTTCAGTGTTGCTTTCTTTTTTTGATACTCTTGTTCAATATTAAGGGTCCTAGTTAGAATAGCACTGCACCTGTGCATGTTAGATAGAATATAATATAAAGGATCCATATTAAAGGCATTTCCCCATAATTTAACTTCTTCCTCAGCTTTTTTAATTGCATCAAATATGTTACCAAAAACATGCTTGTTCCACCATTCCAGATGCATTTTAAGTCTAAATAACTTTTGTTGCAACTTACTCATATCTGCATCTAGAAGAGGTATGTTCCAATTCTGCTCAATCACATTGAGAAAATCATGATGCTTAAACAACATATGTTGAAATCTGAATTATGATGGCCCCTAAGAGTTTTAGTTTTCCAATGTAACCAGCAAAGGAGAATGATCTGAATATTGTCTAATGAGATGGAAAACCTTGGTGTTACTAAACATATCATACCAAGATAATGAGACCAGAACTCTATCAACTCTTTGCCATAACCTTTTGTCAGTCCAAGTAAACTATTTACTAATACCTGCATCCAATAGTCCACAATCTTGAATCATTTCACCAAATTTTCCATATATCTAGTCCTTAGAGCACTGCAACCCATTTCCTTTCAGACAAACTGAGAACAATATTGAAATCTCCAGCAATAATCTAGGGTTCAAAAGTAGTAACTGAATGCAATCTTTCCCATAAAGGTCTTCTTTCAACCTTTGACCATTTAGCATACACAAAGCTACCTAACACTGCAAACATTGATTATGGTTAACCAGCATTTCCACAGTCAAATTATTATAATAAAAACAACATATTTGGTTGGAAACATTAGCATAAAATCCTTCACAACCCAATCTCCTGTACATAAATTTAGAATCCAAAGAAGCCATAGGTTCCAAGATCACCAATATTTTTAATTTATTTTTCTTTCTCGATCTATGCAAATAGTTTTGAGTCTTAGAATTTTTCACTCCACGAATATTCCAAATCATCAAATTCATTGGATTCATATTTACCTCTTTGCTTGAAAATCTAAAGTTGATCTTGATAAGCTCCTAGTTTGCATTCTTTGAGGAACAATCCATTTCTTTTTCTACTCTTCCACTCTTTGATTTTTAGTACTTTCATCTCTAGCAGAATTCCTTTTTTCTGTTTCTACTTCTATTTCTAACTTCTTCAAAAGTTTCATCTTCAATCTCCTTATCAGTCAATTTAGATGACTAGTCTGAAGAGTTCTTATTATTATTGACAAATTTTGACAATATTTCTATATGTTCATCCCCTGTTGATAAAACTCTCTTGCAAAATGTTCTAGCCTCTTCAAACACCTTATGTTGTTGTTCTTGCTCCTCTCTGCTATATGATAACTTATAGAAATCGGACTTTTTCTCCTAATCTCCATTATAGTTATTAGGAACATTTGAGCTATCTTTATCCGCTGAGCTGGAATTGGTATCCGACTCAAAGGAATGTGGGTTATCATAATCTACGTTATTCTCACAAGCCATCAATACTCCACGATTTTGATTAGATTGATCTATATTACATCCAACTTTCTGTAAATTATTAATCTGCTCGTTATAAACCATTTTCATGCTTGCATAATTTCCCAGAGCCATTTCATTTATTTTTCCCCTCCAGTCTCAGTATTTTGATCTTTTGCAATGTGATTTTGATTCAGATCAACTTTTGGAATATGAACATGAGTATGACTTGTTCCAACATCATCTGTATGTCCTTTAATCAAATATTTCCCTAAGCTGAAATTCTCATTCAATCCCACATGAGTTGAATCAATGTTCCTAGCTTTCCCTTTATCTTTAGGGTTAGGGTTTTCATTACTTTTATGAATTAAATTTTCCTCCAACGCTTGCTTATCCGTTTCTTCGCTCATTACAACATCTTTCTCCACATTTTGCCTTTTTCTTTGTTTTGTAAGCTTATCCCTGAGATCTCCTTGATAAGTTTTCTCCACAGTTTGTGCAAGTTGTTTCCGATTAGGGTTTTCATAGCATATGTCTACCAAATGACCAATATGATAACATATCATGGAATATTCTGGAAAATTTTCATATATAATTTTTTGCAATCTCATTGAAGATCCCTACCCTGACCAGACTTTAGTTTCACTCACTATAGTTAAATCAATTTCAACGCAAACCCTAGTAACACTAGGGCTTGTTCTATCAATCGTTGGTTCATCAATTCTGAGAGGCTTTCCAATCAACCCAGCAATGGCAACCCCATTTGTGGAAATGATGTATCGATAAACTTAGGAATTAAATCCATATAAGAGTGATAGGAGATTCCATTTTACGGTTGAAAACTAGAGCCCATTTCAAAATTCGCATGGGGCATCCATAAAATGTCCATTCTCTCTTCATCCACATATATGTATAATTCCCTTTATTAGTTAGCTGAATTAAAACGTGTTTCAAATCCAGAACTCCAATTTCATATGCTCTTTTTAACCTTATGTTAAGTTGCATATTTGTCATTTGATTCGTATAATTTTCCTTTATGGTTAATAGTAAAAATGCTTAATTATTGAATTTTAACTTACATTTTATATTTCATGAAGCAAATTGAAGATCCAAGCTAAATGCAGCTGAAATTTGAGTATTTGACATGCTTGGAGCACAATTCGCATTCATGAGGAGACAGGGAATGGAAGAAGAAAATAATTCGAGCGCAGACGTGTCTTGCTTCCTAAGACTCTATGCAAATTCAAATAGGAAACATTCAAACCCTTTTGGCAATTGTATAATTTTTGGAATATGTCTATTTTTGTTTCTTTAATTATGGGAGTTTAGGTTTCCTTATTCTTGTAGGACTCTTAACTCATTAGGAATAATATGCTATATATATGGACCCAAGGATGAGACCAAATCATGATTCAATTAGCATATTTTAATTTTTTGCATTTTTATCTTCTCTTAATGAGTTGCTAAATTCTCATTCTAGCCTAAAGGATTATCGAAGTTCGGGTTATTCAAAATTTGTGAGATCTAATTATTTTGTCCGTATTTCTTATTTCTTGAGTATTTATTTATTTTTTGTTTTCATTACGAATATTCAGGTTTATTGAATTAGGACCCAAATTTTATAGCTTAGAGTGTTTGTTCTGTTAATTAGAACTTTAAATTCGTAATTGTTTAATTGTTCTAATGCTTGTCGCGAATAACACAGTTATGTGTAGGAAGATGCATAATTTATGTTGTGGAGATAAATAATATAGTCTAAATAAACCCTGTTTGTATGCGTTTGTTGGCTATGGCTGAGTCTCTCTAGTTTGTAATGCTGTTGGTAAATTAAATTCTAGGAGCATTTCTTTAGGGTTGTTTACTGGAAAGGAAAATAACTGATGAGCTTTGCTTAGTTATCGAGACAGTAAGGAGAGATTTGTTATTAGGGCATTTCGAGTAATTATAATTAGTTTATTTAAGAATGAAGAATTTGTCTCTGCATCGATGATCGAATCTGTGAACCAAACTGAAATTTTACCTTATGCTAGATTTCATCCTCCTTGATTTATTATTATTTTTTTTTGTTGAAAATTTGAGTTTTTTGTTTTATAAAACACCCCCTTATTTTCTATTTTATTTAATAAGTTTGAAAGAAATAAAATTTACCAATCCCTATAGAATACAACCTTACTCACTGCTAATTACAAATTACACTTTAAGAGTAGGAATTTATTTTTGTTCGATTCGACGCCCAACACCCTAACTCTGAAAACTTGGTTTGAAGTGTGTAAAGCTTTGGGAAGCCATGTGAGATCTTTCCTATCAAAGCATAACAATAAGGTTCAGTTAAAATTGCCAAATTTTCATCAGAAAAATGAATTCCATTCTTCTCACAATTCATTCCAATTTTTTCAAAATTTTTTGGGTTAGGATTACATGACTGTTCAACTCAAAACAATTACAAGAAAAATTCAAGAAACCAAATAAGTAATTATAAAGTTTTACATCAAAATGAAGGAAAACCCCATTTATCTAGCTTAATAAATCCTATTATTTTGCTTTGAAGCTGAGAAGCTGTAAACTCTCTTGATTGCTTTGTGTTGTCTCATTTGCAAAAAAAATTACCACCTGGTTGCCTTCCCTAATTATATGAGAAATATGTATCACAATATTAGAAAGAAGCTTTCAAATATTGTAAAGAAAATGGTAGAGCTGCCAAGATCTTTTCAAATATGATGTGATGAGCTTAGTAGCTGCGTAAGAATCCATCTCCAACTAAACTTGTCTAACTCTTCTCCTTTCACATAATTATAAGCTTTTTGCACTGCATAAAGCTCAGAAAAACATATTTGTTTGTTCTCCTAGATAGTCATAGAATGCAAAAATTACATTACCATTATGGTCTCTAAGCAATCCTCTTGGCCCAGCTTGTCCTAGATTACCTTTTGATACCTTATTTGTATTTAACTTGTAACAAGTATCCTTAGGCTTGATCCATTTCACAAGGGAAATTTGCTGCTATTTTTCTTACTGAAAAGCACATCCAAGCTATCTTCCAATCTATATATCCTTTCTTCATTGTTTGATTGTAAAGCCATTTGCTTTCAACATAACATGAATTGAATGAAGCACCTTTCAAACAATTCTACTACTCATAAAAGGTTTGTTTCTATATTTTGTATCATTTCTTGCTTCCCAGATGTGCCATAGAATCAATATAGTTTTTACTACTCTAATATGACCAAATGTTTCAACTGCATTAGAAGATATCCATGCTTGTATCATTAGAGAGATAGATTCAATAGTTGGCAAAGAAATTTGAAACATGTCTACAAAGACTCTCCACACATGTTGCACTTTGTTTCTAGTAAAAAATAGGTGTTTCAAGGTTTCAACATTCTGACAACATGTGTACCTTGAAACAATTTGAATTCCCTTCCCCTATATACGATCATCAACATAAATCCAATCATGAAGAATTCTCCATAAAAATATAGAAATAGTAGGATTTAAAGATGTCATTCAGATTTGTTCTATCAAACTCTTAACTGGTCTTATATGCCTTATCTGATTCTAGGCAGATTTCACAGAAAACTCCCTAATGTTTTTTAGCTTTCAAATCATTATATCCTGCATATTTCTGTTAATGGAAAACTTATATATTTCTTCTACCATATCATTAGTTAAAAGCTGAGCAAGTCTTTGTCTATCCCATTCTCCATCTTCTAGAAAGATTCAACTCTATCTGAAGTATAAACGTCTCTATGAATGAGTTGACATAATGATCTATCACCAAACCAATGATCATACCAAAGAAACATCTGTCCATCTTCCAAACTCCAGAACTTCTGATATTCCACCTTCATTCTAACTTTGCACATTCTTTTCTACAAGGGAGAATCATATTTTGTAATAACAACTTCTCCTGGTTAAAAACCCTTAACATATTTATCCATCATATAATGAGACCAGAGAGAATGTTCAGCTCTAAAATTCCACCACAATTTCCATGAAAAACATTTAACTGTATCATGAAGATTGCGCACCCTTAATCCTCCTTCCTCATGAGGAAAATCGACATCTTTCCATGCTGCCCAATGTATCCTTTTCTGGTTTCCAAAACCTCTATAGAAAAATTTATTCATGATATTCTCCATCTTCTAAATAACTGCTTTATGAAGCTGTAGAACTTGGAATAAGTATAATGTCATAGAATTTAGCACACTTTTAGTAAGTGCAAGTCATCTTCCATGTGATAAAATAGATTTATCCCAACATGTCAACTTACTTCTCATATTTTCAATCAAAGAGGAGAACAAGGTTTCTTTCTTATTTCCAACATATAGTGGAACACCCAAATAAGTTATAGGAAGATTCTTAAGCACAAATACAGTGAGATTTTGAATCTTTTTATGATGGGATCTACTATATTTTTTACTCACAATAAAAGCACTTTTATGATGGTTAATTAACTGTCCAGAAGAAAATTCATATTGATGCAATACATCCATGAGCTTAGCCACATTATTACCAACAACTCTGACAAAAATTATAAAATCATCTGCATAAGCCAAATGTGAAATATGAACTTTAGACTTAGGATCACACCTTAGGGAAGAGACCTTTGAAAATAAATCATCTAATTTTCTAGAGAGCTATCCTACAACTAAGATGAAAAGTGCTGGAGATATTGAATCACCTTGTCTCAAACATCTAGATGATTTGAAAAAAACCTACAGTTGAACCATTAATAAGCACTGTAAACCAACAATTTTCAATATAGTTCTTGATCAAAGAAATCCATTGATTAGAAAATCCCATCTTGGATAGCATTTGATAAAGAAAATTCCACCGAACCCTATCATATGCTTTTGCCATATCTAATTTGAATAACACCTTGTCACCTTTCCCTTTATGATTAATGGAATGAACCAATTCTTGTGCAAGTAATATATTATCTCCAATATTTCTACCAACAACAAATCTATTTTGAGATAGAGAAAAAAAAGATGGAAGCAAAATACTAAGTCTTAGGAGCTTGGACATGATTTTGTTGGTGACATTGCATAAACTTATGGATCTAAGGTCTGACCAGGTTGAAGCTGCTTCCAACTTAGGAATTAACATCAATGTAGTGCAAGTAAAACTCTTAGGCATTGCATTACCCTGAAAGAAATCCTTTACTGCTTCCTCAATATCATGACTCACAACATCCCAACATGTTTGATATAAATAAGAAGAAAAACCATCTGGCCCCGCTACACTTTCTGGACTTATACTGAACACAATCTCCTTAATTTCATCCAAATTAGGACTTCTACACAATTTGGCAGACTCAATATCAATTACAATCCTTGGAATATGAGAAAAGTCACTAGGATCCAATTAACTCCTTCATTACTTAACAGTTTACTAAAAGAATTAGTAGCAGAATGTTTAATTTCTCAATATGCTGTTAATATGTGATCACCATCCTTAATTTGATGGATAAGGGACTTTGCTCTTTTTCGTTTCACCAAACAATGAAAGAACTTGGTATTCTTTGCACCTCAGAAAACCATCTATTGGCAGCTTTTTGTTTCCAGTATTCTTGTTCAATTGCCAAAACCCTCATAAGATTATCATGTTTCTAGTATTCTTGTTAAATTGCCAAAACCTTTATAAGATTATCATTACTCCTATTCATGTTCATTAATTACTGTTCTAAAGGGTTTTGATCAAACAAATCCTCCCAATGTTTAACCTCATCTTTTGCATGTTTAACTGCATTAAATATATTTCCAAAAAGATACTTGCTCTCCCATTTAAGATGTATTTTAAGCCTATAAAGCTTGTGTTGCAATCACTTCATACCTGTTTCCTATTGAGGCATATCCCAATTTTGTTTAACTGTATGTAGAAAATCATGATGTTTGCTCCATATATACTGGAATCTGAAGGATGAAGGACTTCTAAAGCTATGATTTTCCAATGAAATAAGGAGGGGGCAATGGTCTGAATGATGTCGAATTAGATGAGAGATTTTGGTGCAACTAAACATATCATCCCAAGATGGAGATTTTAAAACCCTATCCAACCTTTTCCATAGATGTTTATCTATCCATGTAAATTTTTTCCCCACATATCCAACATCCATAAGTCCACAATCCTGTATCATAGCTCCAAAATCTTCCATAGATTTTCGTTTTGGTGCAGCTCTTCCTTTCCTTTCAGATAAAAGGAGGACGGTATTAAAATCCCCACAAATAATCCAAGGTTCAGTTGTTGCAATAGATCTCAAACCATCCTAAAGTGAATGACGTTCAATCTTAGAACATTTAGCAATTATAAAGCTACCAAAAAAAGCTATAGAGAAAAGATGAGATAAGACTTTCACATGCAGAAACTTACTATGATCCACTAACACTTCAACTCTTATATTCATATAAAAAACACCAAATTTGATTAAAAGTATTGGCATAAACTCCATCAAATCCAAACTTTCTACACATGAAACTAGAATCTAGTGTAGTCATAAGTTCTAGTATCACTAGCATCTTCAATTTCTTTTTCTTTCTCAACTCATGTAGATAAGATTGAGTTTTATTATTCTTAATCCCTTGGATGTTCTATATCATAAAATTCATCTTATCCATAAATCACTGTAGAGATTGTAAATTTGAAGTTGATCTTAACTGACTACGAGTTTATACTCTATTTGTCACCACATTCTTCTTTCTTCTATTATTAGATGCTGGATGTTCTTCTCCTATTGATACTATTCTTCTGGACACAGCTCTAGCTTCCTCAAAAACTTTCTGTTGCTGAACTTGTTCTTCTTTGCTATTAGATAGCTGATATGAGCTATTGGATTGATTCCGTTGATCCTGATGACTGGGAATAACTGAATTATTTCTATCAGCTGAACTTGAATTAGTTTCTGGCCCGAATAGATGATGGTTGTCACAGCTAGCTATATTCTCACAACAAGCAATATAAGTTCTATGTTTTTGGGTACTTAAACCTTTCTTTGTAGCCAAAACCTATAAATTATGTTCTTGAGAATTATTTTGGTCTATAGTATTAAGAAGATTTTGAATTTTTCATGTCCTTAATCAACTTTCACCATATTTTCTATCTTATCTCCCATCTTCTCTGATGCATGATCTTTCTCCATCTTATTTCCATTCTCCATATGTTATGGGAACTTAATTAGAGTATAACTTGTTCTTACATCCTCTTTCATCAAGCTTAAATCCTCATTTAATCTAACATGAGATGAATCTATAATCACTACTTTTCTTTTGTCTTTAGAATTAGGGTTAGGGTTTTCAATATGTTCCTAAACCTTACCTTCTTCAATCACATTCTTAGCCACACTTTTCTTGTTTATAACTCTGTAAGCTTATCTCTAAGATCTCCTTGATAAGCTTTATTCCTAGCCTGTGCATATTATTTTCGGTTAGGGTTTTCATAGAAAATTTCTGCAGAATGTCCAACATGATGAAAAACTTTGCAATATTCTGGATAATTTCCATATATTACCTTCGATAATCTCATCGAAGAACCTTATCCCAGCCAAATTTCAATATCTCTCACAACTATTAGATTAATTTCTACACAAACCTTAGCAAACTAGGTCTTACTTTATCTGCCGTAGGTTCATCAATTTTGAGGGGTTTTCCAATCAAACCAGCAATAGCGAAATTGCCTATTTATGAAAAAGATGAATCGAAAGATTAAAAAGTGAATCCAGATTGGAGTTATTGGAGACTCATCTTAGGGTTGAAATCTGGAGTCTATTTCAATACACACATAGGGCATCCATCAAACGTCCATACATGTTTCATCCATATTCTTGTATAGTCCTCTTTGTTAGATAGATAAATTAAGAGGTGTTTAGCATCCGTAACACAAATTTCATAAAACCTTTTTAACCTTAACTTTGAAAATCTAGTTTGAAGAGAGTAAAGCCTTGGGAATCCATGTGAAAACTTCCCAATTAGAGCATATCGATATAGTTCAACTAGAAAAACAAGTTCTTCATTGAACATTGGATGGCTTTTTTCTTGCAATGCATCCTAGTTTTTCCAAGAGTTTTCGGCAGTCTAGAATCAAATATTTTCTTCATCGCATAAGGAAAGTCTTGAAAAGAATTATTTACCTTGCCTGAAATGACATCGACAAATGACTTTATTAACAATGCCGGCAGGTTAGCGGCCGGATCTAGAGATATTTTAGCCGTGGCGGCTGAATTACCTTGGAAGGGGAGAGAATTCATGATTGATTTAAGGCTCGTTTTGGTTTTAGTTTAGGGTTCAGGGTTTAGTTTAGCTTCTTTTTTTTTGACATATTAGATAAGAGTTTAGGTTACTCTTATCTAATTTTATTGAATGAAAAGAAACTTACAAAGTATCAGTACACCTCTCATGTACAAATGATGTTTCAAAGATGTTGAGAGGGCTTGGAAGTAATACAATGAAATAAAATGGTACATTAGTGTGTTCTAATGTATGCTAAAGCATGTTTTTCGGTTCTAACCATTCTTTTGACAATGCCAATGAGCTCTTTGCCCTGGTAAATCTTGTTTGTTTAATTTGTATAGACTTTGTTTGCAAAGTAATCCGGAATTTAATTTCCTTCACGGTATATATGCATCATCTTAAGTTCTGTTGATTCCATAATGTTTTTGATGCACATTGTAATGTGTTTAGTGTACCACGACCCATTGTAGTTGTCATTGCGGATGGCTAGTAGATATGATGCGTCTACCTCCACCCATACTTTCATCATCCCTTGCTGCTTGCAAAGCTCTGATCCAATTTTAAGGGCATAAAGCTCAGCCATCACATTATTTATGTTGCCGAGGAAATTTTGGAAGGTAATCAACACATCTCCTAAGGCATTGCAGATGACTCTTCAAGCTCTGACAATACCTGAAATTCCTTTGGATGCTTTATTTGTGTTAAGCTTGACCCATTCAGCTGTAGGTTTTTGCCAGGTGATAATTTTCCAAGGTTTGCAAGGAGTTGCCTTTAGATTAATGTTAAGAAGGTTTGTGGCAAGTTTGTCACATTTCCAATGGCCTTGGTTCAGGATTTTGTTCTTTGAAGATTGAGCATGTGCATGAACTAAGTGATTAGTAAAGGGATGACATTTATAATGTGGAAAGCTTTAAATGGGGTAGATGATTTCCATACCTTGATGTGATACCAAATATTATCATTTTGATTGAATGACATGTTAAAGATTTTGCAAAAATATCTCCAAACATATTGTGCAATACTGCTGCTCATGAACAGTGCTAAAGGGTTTCAATATCTCGACAACATTGGCAATGCAAAGCAATGCTAATACCTTTGTTTTGGAGCACTATTCGGTAGGGATGAGATTCTTTTGTAGTCCCTAGTTGAAGATCACCATCATAGGCGTGATAAGCATGCTCTACATTTACCAAGACTAACATTGCAAGTTTTTTTTAATCTAATGTGATCCTAGGCGGATTTAGTTGGGAAGCCCCCATTCGAAGTCAATTTCCACCAACAGCAATTTGTTTATTCCTTTTAGATCTTACAGTTTCAATTTCTTTAGCAATGTGTTCCAAAATGAATCTCCATAGCTTTTTTGCATCCCAACTTGATTTATTCCAGAAGTATTTGATAGGTAAGTGATTCCTTTGCTTGGGAAAAATCTATCTAAGGGGCTTGTCTTCGAACCAGTGATCAAACCAAAAGTACACATCTCCGCAGCTAAGGATCGAGAAGATTTGGTTTTTGGCAATAACACCATGTTTTTTAATCCTTTTTCAGACCGCCGAATCATGAATAGATGTTCTCGAGAAGATAGGGTTAAAAAGTCCACAATATTTTTGCATCATAGTGTGGGCCCAGATGGAGTTTTTTTATCTTAACATTCACCGAAGCTTCATAGAATATGCTGAAACCAATCAGGTAGATTCCTAACTACTAGTCCGCCTTCATCTTGTGGAAAAGAAGCTTTTTGCCACGAAATCCAATTAATCTTTTTTTGTGACTCATAGGATCCCTTGAAGAACTTGTTAATTAGTTTTTCAATCCACTTGATCACATAGATAGGGGGTTGAATGACCTGCATGAGATAGATAGACATAGAATAAATATCACTTTTAATAAGCATTAACCTACCTCCATGGGAGAGAGTTTTATTTTCCCATAATATAATTTGATTTTTTATTTTTGATATGATGTTGTCGAATAATTCCCCTTTTTTATTGCTTTTGAATAGCAGGGCTCCCAAATAATGAATAGGTAGCTATTTAATCCCATAGCCCATAGCTTTTTGAATTTCAAGGATCTTGGAATTAGGGGCTTTCCTATCCATGATGATGGAGCTTTTGTTCAAATTAACCAATTGTCCCGACAAGTGTTCATATGTCATGATGAAGTCCATGAGCTTATCCATTCCGTCTTTGTTTGAGTTCATAAATATCATCATACCATCTGCGTGAGCCAAATGAGACAATTGGACTCCACCTTTTGTTTTGAAATACGTGTGCTTGTTATTATTATATAATCAATTTACGCCCCTGGAGAACCTTATGCTGCAATGATGAAAAGGCCGAGGGACAATGGGTCTCCTTATCTTAGCCCACAGTAGATTTAAAAAACTTGCCATTGGTACCATTTATGCACACAGAGAACCAGCAACTTTCAATGACTCTTTGCACCATATTGATTCATTGATTGGGAAAATTGAAGTGCCGAAGGACATTGTAGAGAAATGACCATTGAACTCAGTTATAGGCCTTGGCCATATCTAATTTGAGGATTATATTTACTTCTTCCATTTTGAATCCAATATCATGTATCATTTCTTGTGCCAATAAAGTATTTTCTACGATATCGCACCTAACAACGAATTTACTTTGGTTGAGGGAGATGATTTTGGGAAGAATAGCGACTAATCTATTGCTCATAGTTTTAGTGATGATATTATGAATGATGTTTCATAAGCTAATTGGTCTGAAATCATTCCATGTGTTAGGGTTTTTAACTTTAGAAATAAGAACTACAGTCGTAGCCATAATGCTCTTAGGGAAAGGGGCATCTATATAGAAGTGCAAGACTGCATCAAATAAGTAATCTTTGATGATGTTCCAGCACTTCTGGAAAAATGAGGACTTGAATCCATCTGGACCTACGACACTCTCAGCATAAATATTGTTACTGATTGTCCACACCTCGTCTAGAGTTAAGGGGTTACATAGGAATTCAGTGTCCTTCATTGATAATAAGGAAGGAATCATATCAAGATTGCATATAGGTGTTTTCAAGTTACTTGGGCTGAGAATATCTATGAAGTAATTGGTTGCGGTTTGGCTAATATCAAGTGGGTCATTGATAACCGTGTTATCCACTGAAATATGATGTATCCATTGTTTGGCCCTTTTTTCTTTGCATAGGCTTGGAAGAACTTGGTGCTGCATTCCCCTTCCAAAAGTCATTGGCACGCTGCTTTTTGATGCCAAAAGACATCTTCAATTTCATGGTTATTATCAAGGATGGAGATAGCTTGATTTAGGTCTTTAAGGTGTTGTTCGTAAGGGAGTTATCAAAGATTTTTTGCTTGTCTGCACCTAGTTCTTTTACCTATTTAATGGCTGGAAATATATTGTCGAAGACCTTGCGGTTCAACCTTTTAAGATAATATTTTGTTTGGTAAAGCTTTTACTGTAGCTTAATCAGGCTTGATCCTTTAACTGGTCTATTCCATACACTTTTGACGGTGTTCAAGAAATTGTGGTGGCGTATCCACATATTTCAGAACCTAAATGTGGGCAATTTTATGCAGTGTCAGTCCTGACCTATTAGAACCAGTGGCGTATGATCTCACTTCTACTGCTGTAGGTGGTCAACTTTGAAAACTCTAAAGGTTTCTCTCTATGCCTCAGAAGTGATAATTCTATCAAGTCTTTTCTAGACATTATTATTAGTCCATGTATGTTCGTAGCCAGTGAACTTAACATTCGAGAGACCACATGTAAGAAGCATGTGAGCAAAATCATCTATGGAGTTCAAATATTCTCTCTTGTTATCGTTGGCCTCACTAGAGTGCAATACAGTGTTGAAATTACCTCCAATAATCCACGGCTTACCCTAGGGAGCGATGCTTTCAAGATCATTCCAAAGAAGCATTCTTTCAGTCCTCGAATATTTTGCATATGCTATAGAACAAAAGATCCCAGTTGGTAGACTAGGTTAGGACTAGACCTGGCAAAATTCTACCTGTACCCACGGGTACCCAAAAAATTACGGGTAATGGGTCTTATTTTTTCAACCCAAAAAATTACGGGTAATTTTACCCATACCCAATTTACCTGCCGCTTTTTGGCCCGGCCCGTGGGTACCCGCGGGTTACCCGTATTTATAAATATATTTTTTTATTATTTTATATAATATATATATTTACATATAAATATTTTATATTTATAACAAATTAAATTAAAAATTATATCATAAAATAAAATTCTAAATAACAAAAATCCCTTCCCAAAAACATGGATGCAACATCTTCTTCTACAAGGACAACAATGTTCGACTGATATTTAAACTTTCAATTCAAAAAACTTTTGGCATGTAATGGATTTAAATTTGAACTTTTGAATGTCATGTACTTTAAATTTGGTAGACTTTGAATATTTAGGATGTAAGTTTTAAACTACAATATTATTAATGTGCTTAAGGTATTTGTTCAATTTAATGTTTGAAATTTTTAGTTTTTTTTCGCTGTTTGAGTTTTATTTAGTTAAAATTTGAGCAACATCATGTAAGTCACAAGTTGGATATTAATTTACCTCTAAATATAAAAAAAAAAATGGGTACCCACGGGTTACCCATTACCCGTGAGGATGGGTAACGGGTCCCCTACTTCATACCCAATAAAAAACGGGTAAATTTACCCAACCCGTTGGTACCCGTGATTGGGTTACCCACGGGTACCCAATTGCCAGGTCAAGTTAGGACACATTCATATATAAAAGTTGGGCTGAGTTAAAGATTATCATATGTTCAAGCCGTCTGCAAGAAATAACCAAAATTTGTTAGCACAATTAGTAATCACCTTAAAGAAATCAAATTTACGAGCCATAAATCTGGAATCCAAGGGAATGAAGGGTTCAAGTATCACCACAATCTATGGCTTATGCTTTAAACAAAGCTGATGGAGCATCTTTTGTGATGAGGGTTATAAATCCCCCAAATATTCCATATGAGAAGTTTTATCATTTGGAACATTTTTTGTTGTTCTTCCCTGGTGTCTTATTCCTGTATAGGCTAAAAGTGATGAGTTTTTAAGGCTTAGGGGTCACACTTAAGTGTTAAGTCAATATTTAATTGAATTAGAATGTTTAATTTAATTAAATGGAAGAATGAGTTTTAGAGAGAAATTTAAAATTAAGCTTGCAAGTTAGCATGCTTAGTTGGCAACCCCCTTTGAGGAAGGTGTGATTCTACCTTGGCATCACACCATCCTTCTTCTATATATAGATATAAAGAGGGGAAGCCAACAAAAAGAATTAGTCACACTTTTTGCATCTAACTATTAGATCAAAAATTCCCTCCAAAAGTGATTCTCTCATGAGTTGAGGTTTAACTCTCTTATTCCTCCCCTCCATTTTTGGCCTCCATCCAAGATTCTTCCTTCTTGATTTTTCCAGCTTAATTGAGAAGGAAATGATGGTCTAAAGATGTGTGGACTTTGACATTAGAGGCAAGACATATTACAGGTTGCTTGCTTTGGCGATTCTCTATTCCAACAAAAATTTTGGGTCTCTGTTTGAGGTCTTTCTGAAAGAGTTTAGTGATGAATCTTATATCTAGACATTTCTTCTTAAGTCAGCTTTCGTTTGGTCTAGATTTGGTTAAATTACAAGGTGATTTTCTAGATTAAACATTGATCACACCCAACTACGCCAGTAGCCATTTCCTCTCAGGAAATGAAGCTCTTCTACTACCTCTGGTTGGATTTTTCTCAAGAGGCAACAATATAACCTTAATCTACTATATATGCATGATCTAGATCCTTTTGGTGGTGTAAGATAAGTTAGATTTCAATTTTTAAATATTTTAAATTGGATCCTTAGCCTTACAACTCTTACGATTTAATGCTAAATCAAATGTAACACCCCAAATTCTGAAATCCTAAAATAAAATATGAAATTGATAAGTTTGGCTGGATTTTTTTTGGATTAGATTTAATTAGACTCTAGAAATAATTTTTGACAATCCAAGGATTAAATTATGAAGAAGAGAAGGACTTGATTGTCCAAAATTATAAAATTTAGGGGGTCAATGTAAGTGAATTAAAAATTTGAGGAATTCAGAATAATTAAATTTGAACTTGATTGCCCAGAAATAGAAATATTAGGGGTCAATGTGTGAAAAATTAAAGATTAAAGGGTTGAATTGCAAGGCAGCTGAAACTTTTGGGTTCAATTGAAGGTAGTCATAAATTTTTGGGGGCCAAATTGAAGAAGCTAGAAAATATTTTACATATATAGGATTAAGGACAAAAATGAACTAAATTCTTTAAATCAACCCAAGCTTTATCCTGGCGACGAATTGCCAAAAAATGGACAAAAAACTCGAAAGTAGCACCATAGTTAGGTTACCCTAGCTGAGAGGAGTGAAACCATATAATAAACACGAAGAAACAACAGCGATATTGACTGAAGCTTGGCAGAGGTGGCGATTTAGCTGCTTCCGACGGTGGTATAGAGATGCGTTTCAGTAGGTTTTGGTCGCAGTAGCGTGGGCAAGGTGATGGTGGAGCCAATTTGGAGAAGCGATGAGTGGTGGTGGAGGAAATAAAGTGGTGCCATGACGGCAATGGGTTAGGGTTTCACGACGGTTTTAGCTCAATTCGTTTAAGGATATGGCAGAGAGGGAAATTGTTTGAGGGGTTTTGTTGGGCTCGCTAAGGCACACCAGGTGGTGGTGTTGGTTTCCATCTCTGGCAACTTCGCGTGGCGGCGGTTATAGAACAGTTAGCCTAGTTTTCAATTTCAAACTCATCTGGACTATTTCTGACTTGAGGTTGGATCTTGATTCAATCCAATTAGGTAAATACCATATCGAATGTTAATTCGATTGATTTTTATGAATTCTAGTCCGACATTTATTAAACTAAGATATTGAAATGTAATTTTAATTGAGATGATGATTAATTTTGTAAGTCATGAACGAAATGGATTCTAATTCTAAGTTTGGTTAATTAAGAAATATTGATTTAAAGTTATACTCTTGGACTCGACAATATAGTGTGTTGTGAACAAAATATAGTTAAGCTTCATCTAAAGATTAAGTTGTATAAATATCAAAATGAAAATGAATTATCAGATTTTGACCTGATAAACTCATAAAAATCCAATTGATTTAGCAACCTGGACCCTCTCATGTATTGTAAAGTAAGTAAAGTGACGAATAGAATTAGTTGAGATAAAATGTTAAGACAATAAAGTGAAAATGATTGAGCTCAAATAAGTAAAATCTTGTGATACTAAAGTATTATGTAGTTAGAAGATTAAGGCCATTTGAGATAAGATATAATTGAACTCGTGTCGAAACAACCTTAAGTTTGATAAGGATATTAACTATATTTATATTTAAGAATTAGAAGATTGATAGAATGATAACTCGGGTTATCTTATGACAATTTTTGGTTGTTTAGAAAGCCAAGACCTGAACAACCATACAACTAGGAATTCCTCTACATTTGCCAGGTGAGGTTTATATTATCTTTCCTTGATGGGGAAAGAACTTACAACTAATAAATATAATATTATTGTTCTTGCATTGAAACTACTAAATTAATTCATTGCTTCATACTGATCTATTTTTGATATATTTATCTTTGAACTCTTACATTTGAACTCCTGCATTGAACACAAGGTACTAGCTAAATATATCACTCAACTCCTTTCTCAAATATTACCTTGGAACAATAATTTAGAAACAAAATGTTTTGAACAACAATGTTTTCATCTGGAGAACTTTGAAGAGTATTATTGAAATTGGGAATTTTATGATGATCGTACCTAAACTGAATTTCTTTTATTTACCAATAGAACTATGATTTGAATAATCCATTCTCGACCCGATTTTCGTATCTTGTGACACTGTTGTGAGGCTGTCTTGCTGACTAGCCGTTACTGATTAATTGATTCATTTGTTGCAATTATTCTGTTTTATATGGCGATTGTGATATAAAAGAAATTATGCTGATTGTTGGGACCCTCACACTTATACATACGAATCACATTCATCATACCCTTGGGGACATCCTCAGGAAAAATTTTAGGCCAACAGGATTGGTTGGCAAGACAACTAGGACGGCATTGGGCCATCGGTGGTTGGTTTACCCGCTAGGACCTAGTTTGCGATCTTGACTTCAGGGCAGTTGGAGGTTGGCTATTACTGGAAGCTTGATCGGCGAGGATCAGTCCTATCGATTCGTGCTATACAGGTTTGGTGGGTTGGCTGCTCGTCGAG
This sequence comes from Jacaranda mimosifolia, assembly GCA_018894105.1. Classification (NCBI taxonomy): domain Eukaryota; kingdom Viridiplantae; phylum Streptophyta; class Magnoliopsida; order Lamiales; family Bignoniaceae; genus Jacaranda; species Jacaranda mimosifolia. Next base: position 165,177 of record CM032133.1, on the reverse strand, counting down.
GCGATATAAGGGGATAGGCCGTCCACGGTCGAGTTTTTTACATAGAATAATGGGGGTCATAAGGGGAAAGATTGTTCTATGGTCAAATCTATAAAAATGTCCCTTGTACAGTATGTTCTATAAACTAAACGAAATCCTAGATTTTGAATCTAAGCTTCTTATACCTTAACATCTTGCCATACACTTGATTGTTTAAAATTAATTTAGCTCATGAGTTCTGAGCCATAAGGTTTTCCATAAACTATTATGAAAACTAGAGATGCTTCTTCGCTGGTATGGGACGGCATGGAGTCAACTCGTGATGGGTAAAGTATAACATATTATTCTTCCAATCCATGTTTAATCTACTATATATTCATTGTTATTATTATTCGTGTAACTTGATCATTTCCTCACTAAGTCATTCGAACTTACCCTCTTTATACTATTTCTTTATGTTCTTTACCCTAGATAAGGATGAAGGACAAGGATAAACTAATCTAGGTGACACATAAGGTAATGAAGGTGGTAGAGATGCTAAGTGTGATTTATTGTATTTTAGTTCATAGTTGAACCTCTGATAGATGTCGCTTGTAGAAGTTAAATACTTTGAATTTTCAAAAAGGCCTTTTCTATTATTTGGAAAGCTTATGATATAGAATGGGTAGCACCCCGGACAGGAGCAAGCACCTCCCAATTGGGGTCTTACACCAAAATTTAACATTAACTAATCATAAATCAAATTACACTAACATATGAATTAACAATTAAAACACATATTAGCATAATATCTATTCATCATCAAAGGAGCCACAAGCATCATCATTCAAATACTCCAATCCATCATATGAATCAAGTATTTGAAGATCTATATCAATTCATCATATGAATTAATCAAAGAAAATCCAAATTATAGCTTGAATTAAGGTTCTGATACCACTTGAAAGTTGGTGTAACTCAAGGATCCAATTTAAAACACTTAAAAACTGAAAATAACTTGAATTACACCACCAAAAGGATCTTAATCCATGCCTATAAAATGGATCAAGGTCAGATAATTACCACTCAAGCAAAATCCAGCCAAAACTTGAAGATGTGCTTCCTTTCCCGAAAGTAGACTGCTTCTGGCATAGCAAAGTGTGATCAACTTTTGGCTAGACCAATCACCTTTGATTTGAACCAAATTTGGACCAAAAATTCTCCAAATCCTTAGATAATGTCCAGTAAAAAATTCATCTCCAAACAACTCTAGCAAGGCGGCAAATAGAGTCCAGAAAGTCACTGCTGGAACAAAGGATCACTAAAATAAGCAATTCAAATGTCTTGCCTCTAATGTGAAAGTCCACACACTAATGGACAATCCTTTTCTTCCTAGTTCACTTGGAAAAACTAAGAATAAATCAAGAATTTGATGAAGACCGAAAAGTGGGGGAGGGATGTGAAGAAGGTGTGAAGCCTCAACTCATGAGAGAATCACAAAATTGGAGAGAAATTTGGATCTAACAATTAGATCTTAATGCTTGCAAACCCATCATGTTGACTGTCCCTTCTATATCTATATATACAGGGAGGATAGTGTGATGCCAATGTGGCATCACACCTTCCTTAAGGAGTGGCCGCCCCATGTCATGCCAACTTGCAAACAACTTGCAAGTTGCATGTGCATTTCTAGTGAATTTGAATTTTATTTGGAGTCTTCATTTCATCTTATGGAATGTCATCCAAATAAATTCTAGTTCCACACCAAATGAACTCTTCATTTGAGTTTTCCCTCTAAATTCACAACTCTTATGACTTTAGAATATCAAATATTCAAATTAGTTTGAACTCCTTTAAACCAATTGACTCAATTCAATTAATCTCTATTAATTGAAGAGTACCCAATATCCATGGTCGATGTCCAACCTCAAGCCTATGGAGCCCAACAATTGGCCGAATGAATGCTTTTGGTGAACCATTCTAGCTCTACGCGTACCATGGAAATATGATCATTTTGTCTCCTATATCTATGAAAGAGGCCTAGGGTAAGATATTTGTCGGCTCCCTAATAGCCTCGATACTGTGCATTTATTTTCAATGTTTGATTCCAATTTATGACTTCATCTTTGAAAAACTCTTTTTCCAAATTGTCATACTGCTTTGGCCAAGGACTCATTGAAGATCATTATAGAACACATAGGAGATGCATTCGCCCTTTACAAAGATAAGGAGTCACATCCCATCTTGGATCTCACAAACTTCCATGTCTATGTAGCTCATACCTAATCACAACCCAAACGGCCCGCTAGGTGACCAGGGATAAGTCAAAGTATGAGGACCAAAACACAAGGTTACAATAAATCCGCAGGTCAAAGGACTAATTATATGTACTAATGTAAGTTGTAGAACTTGCCACTATGGCTACCTAATGGATTCCTCGGGCAAGCCTCTAGTACCTTATTCTCTAACAAACACCCATTAATAAACACCCATATCTCATATGGTTTGCTTATGGAACAGAGCAACATCCAACCCTAGAATTGTGCATCGTTAGTGTAAGTTTATCCAAATCATAGATACCTTGTCTCATAAGATTCTATAACTTAGGATATTTAAGATCACGATCGTGTAAGACTTATTCCATGATCACCACCTAGTGCCTGACCAAGTCCCGTAATCTTATGCGATCTAAGGGCTTCAACCAAATGCTAGTGAAGAAATATAAGCAAAAGTTGAAGATGGCCATTTATAAAGAATATCATTAAATCAAGATTGTATCACCAGTAAAATAGTTTACATGCCAATCTTAGTGGTTGCGGGGCACTGTTCCAACACAGCTTTGGATCTAACCTTACACATTCTTTTCCATGTAGGAGAGTCATTCTTTGAGAGATTAACATCTCCAGGAAAACAACCTTTATCATTCCCCTTAAGAAAATCTTTCACAGCTTTTTCCACATCCTGAGCAATAATATCTCCAGTTTGCTCGAATGTTTTCAGAAGTTGTGAATCAAAAAATTTCTTCAATGATCTTGGGCAATCTTGGAACGGATCAGTTTTCAAGGATGAGATTATATTGGCCAACGTCTTTTGTGGCGGAAGAGAAGGTTGTGCTATCGTGTCTGGTGGTTTTTTGGTCGTAAGATCTTGATCGCTAGGGGAATCGCCTTGGGGGGAGAGAGAGTTTGTCATTATTAGGTTTAGCATTAAGGGTTCAGAGTAAAGTTTTAGGGTTTAGGGTTCAGAGTAAAGGTTTAAGTTTTTTTTTTTTTTGTTAAAGCTACTGGTACCATGATGGGGGGTTTTGGCAGACCCTTACCTGTTTATTAAAAAAACTCAATAAAATCATTACAAGAGAGTTTTAAATGAAAAATTACAAGTCAAAACTCATCTGGTCTATCTAACAATTTTTAAATCTACATGATGGAAAGTTCCACTTATCTACTCTAATAAACCCTAATATTCTTCCTTGCAGCTGGTCAGATGATAAAACTCCAAATTGCTGAAAATCACAAGCATGATTAGCTATGAAGTCAGCTATTTTGTTGCCCTATTTGAATATGTGTGTCAGACGGATGTTCAAGGTAGCCATAAAGCCTTTTGATCCTGTTGAGAACATGAAAATATTGCCAAGGACCAGCTGAATATGCTCTGATCATATGTATTACAACCTGAGCATCGGTTTCTAGCCAAATATCATGAAATTTTTTCTATATACAAAGTTCCAATCCTTGTTGTACTTCCATCAATTATGCAAATATGTTTGTTTGTTCTCTAAAAAATGAGAAGTATGTAAAGATAACATCTCCATTAGCATCTCTCAATACTCTACCAGCACCTGCTATCCCAGGGTTTTCTCTTGATGCTCCATCAGTGTTCAATTTTTTCCAAAGTGTTGTAGGTTTCAACCATCTTACACATGTGACATGTTGTATGTTATGTGATTGAAAATGGATTCCCAACTTTCTACCTGTTTGTAGATCTCCTTTCCAATGGCTTTTTTTGAAATCCCATTGGGTTATAAATGATTTGAATATCATTTAAAACTTTCCAAATGATCCCGCTGCTTTTAAAACTCTTATCCTTATACTTTAATCATTTCTAGCTCCCCATGTATGCCACAAAATAAGAATAGGGATAAGAGTTCTAATGTTACAAGAAGTTGATCCTATTGCTGAAGCAATCCATGCCTATATCATCAAAGATATGTTTTCAGTATTAGGGTTCATAAAATGAAATAAATCAGCAAAATATTTCCAGACTTTCTGCATTTCTTCTCCTTTTAAGAAAAGGTGTTGAACAATTTCTTCATTGTAGCAGCAAACACATTTAGACACAATATGAACCCCTTTCTTCTTCATCCTATCATCAACTGGTATCCAATCCTTTAAAAGTCTCAAAATAAATACTAAAATGGTAGGAGATAAGTTCTTCATCCAAATTTTCCCAAAAAAGGGTTGAGCTATTTGAGTTTCCCTGATGCATTGCCAAGCTGATTTTAATGGAAAATTCACTTGTGTTAGATTGCTTCCATCTCAAGATATCCTTCTTGCTTCTGTCAAATAGAATAGCTTCTATTTATCAACCAGATCAAATGGTACCGTTGTGATAGTTTCTATAAATCCCAACCTCCATGACACCAATAATTAGCCATTCTTTCTAAAGTGAATATTGATCTGTTAACAATTTGATTAAGTGGTCCTTCTCCAAACCAATTATCATGCCAAAAAAAACTTGACCTGATCCAAAACTCCAAAAAAGTTAGGGTTCAACTAGAGCTCTAACCTTACACAACCTTTTCCATGTTGGTGAATCATTTTTTTCAAGACTAACATCTCCAGGATAAAAAACCTTTACATACTTGTCTATCATGATACAAGCTTAAAGTGATTTTTGCTTTCTAAAATTCCACCACAACTTTTAGGAAAAACTATCAACCACATTGTATAAGTCTCTAACCTCCAAACCTCCTTCTTTGTAAGGAAAGCAAAGATCTTGCCAAGAAGACCAATGAGTTTTCTTTTGGCTGCCATAATCACCCCAAAAGAACTTACTAAGAACCTTTTCCATCTTATATATAGAGGTCTTGGTGGCTGCAATCCCTGCATCAGATATATTGGCATAAAATTTAGAACACTCTTGATAAGAGTCAGTCTACCACCATGAGAAAATGTTGTCGTCTCCCACCCAGTCACTTTACTCCTCATCTTTTCTACTAATGAAGCAAACAATATCTCCTCTTTGTTCCACAAATATAAAGGTGCTCGAAGATTGGTTATAGGGAGTTGTTTCTGCTTAAAACCTGTAATTCTTGTATCTTTCTATCTTTTGCTGCATCTCTTGTTGGAGGAAAGAGGACCTACATGGTAGTAGTTCATGGTTCAGGGTTTAGGTTTTTTTTTTTTTTTTGACGACAAAGTTGCCAATGCTGTGGTGGGGAGCTAGGCAAACCCCTACTCATTTAATAAAAACTTCAAGAAAATCATTACAAGAATGTTCAAATCAACAAAAATAAGAGATAAACTCAAATCAAGCCTAACATTCAAAATAAAAGAAAACTAAAGCTAACTATAAGCATTGAATCTAAAGGAAGGCATACCCCATTTGTCAACTCTAATAAGCCTAACAATACTTCTTTGCATGTGACGATGCTCCAAAACTTCTGAAAGTGATCACAAGCTTTATTTGCCAAATAATCAACCACCTTATTATCCTCATGAAAAATATGTGAAATGTGCACATTCACCATGGATAAAAGTCTTCCAATATTGCTTAGAACATGACAAAATTTCCTTGAACCGGTTGTATTAGCTTTAATAATTTGAATTGCCACCTTAGCATCCATCTCAAGCCATATATATTGGATTCCTTTCTTCACACAAAGTTCCAAGCTTTGTTGCCCAGCAAATATGTGGAGCCCTGAAGGTCCAGAAGTTACCACATCGTGACACTAATCCTCTCTAGGACATTTTCCTTTCAAGGGCCAGTGCCAAGCACAGACTAAGAAAATAAAATGATAAATTATATTAAAAGGAACAACTTATATTTTATTCTCTGTACATTAACTTGAATTTTTCCTCTAATTATGGATGAGTACACATATAGTAGTACCTAAGGTATGGCATAAAAGCCACCATGGCTATAAGTCATATTATGTATATACATGAACCTATTGATCTGGGTATATTAGGATTCAAACAAAAGAAATTTTCTTCCTTCTATATTCCCAAGTTTCTTCTCCTAGTATGACCAATCCAGACTCATCTATATAAAGAGAAGTATAAGGGTGAGTCCGAATGACTCAATGAGAAAAGTTGGAGAGAGTTACCTGTATAGAGCTTATTTTGCAGTGGAAGATGATAGAGTGAGAATTTAAGTAGAAAACAAACATGCCAGGATAACTAGATTTATGTAACAGATTGTTGTAAGAAATGCTTTATAAGTCAAATGCGCATATATTTGAGATACCTTAAGGTTTTATATAAAATAAGATATGCTTTAATTAAATTACTTATACGAAACCTTATCGGATCAGATATACCATAATCATATCAAACCTTTCATGTAACTCCATTATTATCCCATAACAACAAAGAGAATTCATAAATTTTAATATTTATTTTTTTTATGTTCAAAATTAAGTGAACAAGATTCTAGAGGTGGCCTTTGCCGCACGTGGCACTTAGTTCCTTATACTTCATTTCATGAAGAATAAAATAGGATTTTATCATTTGAGGTATGAAATACAACTGAAAGATGTCTAGTACTGAAATCCAAAAGTGCTAAGGATGACAAATTTAACAGGTGGCCGTCACTGCACATCTCATGTCAACTAATGTGGCACTTTGCTCTGCCTGGCATGTACTTTAAAGTACTGACCGAATAAGATATTCAAAATGGATAAGAATACAATGAATATAGCAGAGGGTGTCAACCTCAAGATTCTAGAGGTGGCCCCCACTGCACACCCCCTATCAGCAAGTGTGACACTCAGTTCCCGATTCTACGAGTAGGATGAATAGATTCATAATAATTAGAAAACATGTATCTTTTTCAAGTTATACTTATCTGGAGCAAGGAGACTTTTCATAAAATACTTTAAACAATTTTTTCTATTTTGAGATGTTTTGAAAATACTCGGTACAGGGGTTTCTTACTTTGCTTAATTAAGTAGCACAGTTTTGATTAAAACAAAAAAAAATGAAATAAATATTAATGCCATGATCTTTTGATTGGGGATACTTTAGGATTTCAACCGAGTCAAACTTAGCAAGCAGATCAAATAATTATCATTACCATAAGTGAGCCATTTCAGGAAGTGCAGAAAGGTTATATGATTTTAAGATATAGATATTAACAAGTAATAGATGGAAATTAAAAAAAGAATAAAAGACCTCACGGATCAATGATTAAGGTGTTCCTGAAAACATTAGATAGGTATATGATTTTAGAAAAGATATTGTAAAAGAGCAGAAGACCCTACATACCAATATTTAAAGTGTTTTAGGAAAAAAAAAAAAAAAGAATTACGAGTAACAAATCGCAATTTAGAAGGGACATAAAACCTCACCGATTCCTATGATCAAGATTCTCCAACAACTTGTACGCCTAATTACCTAAATTCAAGATTCAATTATTATGGATCGTTCTTTTAGGTAATAATATTACCAGGGAATGAAAATAAAATTAGTTTACTTAAAGTTCTATATACTATTTTAACTATTTTAGTTACTATTTAATAATTCAAGCAACTGTCTTTGAGCATATATATATATATATAGTTATACACATAAGAGTGATTTTTTCTACTTATTAATTTTCAAATAAATTGAATATATTTTAATACTCTCTTTTATTTTCTCCACATTACTTCAAGAGTTGCATGAAATCATTGTATCTAACCATATCTTATAGTTTCCACCATATTCAAATCCCAATAATCTTAACATAACCTTATAATTCAAATAACATCATCTAAACATTCATATTTAATCACAATTATCAAAACAAATTCAAGTTGGCTTCATCATAACAGAGTCAACATTACTCAACAAGACTGCCCTTTTTCCAGAATCATTTAGTAAACCGCACGATTTTCCCAAACCTGAATTTTTACCAAATCTAAGAATTTGAACGGTGGTGTTTACCTCAGATGACCTTTAAACTCAATAAAAGTTTTACATATGGCCCCAATTTGTTGATCGAACAGCCTAATTTTCTCTAATTCTTGTTCAAATTAAGCTTATGACCTGGTTGCCACCTTTCGCCCAAAATAACGATTCAATTTTTGAGATTTCTGGTTCTAAACTCATATACATTCACAGAGATTTCCAACCATGGTTCGAATTCATCATTTGAACGGCTAATTATTCAGATATAGCCAAAACAAAACCACTCTCGATTTTGACAGTTTCTTCTTGTGTGTGGCAGTGTTTAATTTTGGCAGAGTTTCAGGTTGATCTTGTTGAATATTTTTGAAATATATGCTATAATCATAATATAGACATCAAAGGCTTTTCAATGGTGGGCTTTCATGGATGATCAAGTGGCTGGAAGGTGGGTTTTCCATTTTTTGAACGTTGTAGTCTTGTAGCAATTTCTTTCTGACTGGGAAGTTATCTTGATTTCTGTAGCATTTCTAGAGTTTGGGGTGAGATTTTTGGGGAAATTTCTAGAGAGTTTTGATCTTTGATGGGTTTAGGAAGATTGACTATGGTTTTTGCAAGCTAGATGATGAAGGAATGGGAGTGTTAGCAGCTGAGTTTGGCAATCTACAGAGAAAGTTTGTTTGTGAAATGACAATGAGCTTGGCCTCTATTTATAGAAGTGTAAATTTTATTATTTTCTTACGGAGGTCCTTGCATTTCTATTCTATTATAATTTAAACCTTGGACTTTTTATTGTAATTTAGTCCTTGATTTCTTGTCTTATTTTGAATTGGCCCTAGGAAATAAAAAAAAAACTTCTCTTTTATATCTTACTTTTATTATATATCTAATATATGTAATGATATATTTGTACCTTAAGGTATACATGTTTTGTGCCTTATAACTTGGGGCACATAACTAAATTCATAGTGTTGGTGTATTTGGGGAATTTTAACTTAATCTTTTGATTAATTTATTTAATCTAGAATGCTATCAATTCAATCAAGAGATTAATTTCGTAAGATAATCTATCCATATGGAATTTTTAAATATTATAATAATAATAATAATAATAATAATAATAATAATAATAATAATAATAATAATAATAATAATAATAATAATAATAATAATAATAAAAATTTTCTCAAAGAGAATTACTTACGAGAAGAGAGGGTGTTACAATCCCTCATCATTAAAGGAATTTGGCCCCTAAATTCTAGGCTTTGAATAAATGGGGGTATTGGCTCTTCGTATCATCCTCAAGTTCCCAAGTTGCCCCCTCGACATCGTGGCTTCTCCACAAGACTTTAACCATTGATATTTTTTTAGATCACAATTCTCTATATTTCTGTTCTAGAATGCATATTGGCCTTTCCTCGTTGGATAATTTGGGTTATATCTGAATTTCTTGATGGGATTTATATGCAAAGGATCAGGATGATATTTTCTAAGTTGCGATACATGGAACACATCATGGATGCTTGTGAGGTTGGCTAGAAGTTCAAGCTTATATGTTACTTTCCCGATATGCTTTGAAATTCGAAAGGGCCTTATATATCGTGGTTGTAGCTTTCCTCCTTTTCCTATCCTTTTTATTCCCTCCGAGGTGTAACCTTGACGAAAACTTGATCGTCAACATCAAACCAGAAATCCCAACGACAATTGTCTGCATAGCTCTTTTGTCGACTTTGGGCAGTATGCATGGGTTGTTTGATGATCTAAACTTTGTCAATAATTTCTTGAATCATTTTTGCTCGTACGACCCTATTTTGCCCCTTTTTTGGTGGTGCTCTCCAATCATCCAAGTCCCAATATAATGGAGACCGACACTTTCACCCATATAATGCTTCGTAGGGAGCTATTTGAATTGTAGCTTGATAGCTGTTATTATAGGCAAACTCCACTAGAGGCATGTGTGCTTATCCCATGAATCCTTAAAGTCCATTGCACAAGCTCTCAGCATGTCTTCTATTATTTGGATTACTCTCTCGAATTGTCCATCTGATTGAGGATGAGAGGCGGTACTGAAATTTAGCTTTGTTCCTAAATCCTCCTGTAACTATTTCCATAACCCTGATGTGAATTTTGGGTCTCTATCTGAAATAATGCTGACAGGAATTTCATGAAGTCGAATAATCTCTCTCTTGTACAAATCTACCAAGGTTTTTACCTTGTAGTCAGCTTTGATTGGTAGAAAATGTGCCAATTTCGTCAACTAATCTATAATCACAAAAATCCCATCAAATCCTTTTCTTACCCTTGGTAGTCATGAGATAAAATCCATGGTTACCATTTCCTATTTCCAGTCTAGTATAGGGAAATGTTGTAATAATCCTGTTGGCCTCTGGTGTTCAGCCTTAACTTGTTGGCACACCAGGCGTTTCTCTACATAACTGTTAATATTCGACTTCATTCCATTCCGCCAGAAATTTCTTTTAAGATCATTGTATATCTTGGTACATTCTGGATGGATTATATGTTTGGATTTTTGTGCTTCGTTTAATATTTCCTCTCGCATGGAATTGGGGACACAAATTTTGCCACCAAATCTCATTACTCCATCTTGGTCAATGTTAAATCTTGAATTCATAGTTTTGATAGATTTCTTGAATTTTGTAACTTTTTTATCTTTTTCTTGTGCCTCCTTGAATTTCTGAAACAGTCCAGGTCTAATCATAATTCTGATTGTCATAGCATGAGTTTGATCTTGGAATAAGTGAAGTTCCTAATTTGAGTCCTTATCTTTCTCTTGGGTTAGCTCTACTTTTCTGCTCAAGGCATTGGTAACCACGTTAGCCTTTCTTGGTTGTAGGAAATTCTGCAATCGTAATCACTTAAAAATTCCATCTATCTCCTTTGCCTCATGTTCAACTCCTTCTGGGTAAAAAGATACTTTAAACTTTGATGGTCGGTCAAAATTTCAAAAGTTGTACCATAAAGGCAGTGCCTCTATTTGGCAAGTGTAAATATGATTGTTGCTAGTTCCAGGTCATGGGTAGGGTTGTTCTATTTATAAGGCTTTAATTTCCTCAAGGCATATGCAATTACCATTCTATTCTACATTAGAACACCCTAATCCTTCCATAGATGCATCTGTATATACTAAAAAAATTTCCACTCTTGATGGCAATGATAACACAGGTGCTGTAGTTAATTTCTCCTTTAGCTCCTTAAAACTTCATTCACATGCTTCTTCATACTTAAATGGGTGTGCTTTCTGTGTAAGTTGTGTTAAGGGTGCATCAATCTTTGACAAGTTCTTTATAAACTTTCAGTAATAGCCTGCTAATCGAAGAAACTTCAAACTTCCCTAACATTTTCGAGCCTTTTCCTCTTAACAACAACTTTGATCTTAGTCAAATCTACTGTTAGTCCATTCTTAGATACTATATGACCTAAAAAGGCTACTTGAGTTAGCCAAAATTCATATTTACTGTAGTGTCTGTAATGTAATCCTCAAATAGTGCTCATGTTCTTTTTCAGACTTGGAATAAATCAAGATATTATTAATAAATATCACCATAAATTTACCAGAAATTCATAGCACCCATAGCGTGAGTTCAATGCAATTTTTGGGATATCTGATTCTCTAATCTTCAATTGATAATATTCTTGTCTGAGATCTAACTTAGAGAATACTCTTGACCCTTCAAGTTGGTCAAACATCTCATCAATATGTGGTAAAGGGTATTTGTTCTTAATGGTAACACTATTTAATCCCTTATAATCAATACACATTCTTAATGTACCATATCTCTTTTTAACAAATTGAACTAGAGCTCCCTATGGTGATGTACTAGGCCGGATGAATCCCAAATCCAAAATTTTTTGCAATTGAGCTTTTAGTTCTACCAATGCTGCAGGTGCCATTTGATATGGTGTTTTTGATATAGGTGCAATTCCTGGCACTATCTCAATTACAAATTCAATTTCTTTATATGGTGGTAATCATACTAACTTTTTTGGAAATACCTCGGGAAAATCTTTCACTATGGGAATTTCTTCAATTCTATCTTTATCCTTGGGTTTGTTGACCATGTAGGCTAGAAAACCTTCACAACTTTGCTTCAACAATTTATTGACTTCTACAGCGGAGACAATTGGGAGGGTTGGTTTGGTCTTTGGTTTATCTTTATCAATTTTCAAGTTAATTGTCTTCTCCTTACAACTTATCTTAGCATGATGGCTATACAACCAGTCTATTCCTAAGATGACATCATACTTATTGATTGGCATTCTGATTAGGTTTGCTAGATATGTTTTGCCATTGATTTCAGTCCTACAATCTTTGTATAGTAAATCGGTCACCACAGACATGCCCATAGGTGTACTAATTTCAAATAGATAAGGTATCTTATCCAATAGTAGCATAAGATAATGAATAAATGATGTAGATACAAATGAATGGGTGACACCGGGGTCAAATATTACTTTACCAATCTTTCCAACAATTTTAATGTTACCTTCCACCACATCCAAAGGATCTGGCGCCTCTTCTCCTTCAGTAGTATAGGCCTTAGCATGAAGTTTTGGTTTGCCACTGGATTGGGGGGGTTAGCATTTTGCCTGTTCTATCTGATCGAGTATTGGGTGCCGATGTAGGAGCTTTCACATTGGGAGTTCTTATGCTTGCTCTTACATTATTGGGACATGCTCTCATATAATGCTGGTCACTTCTACATAAGTAACATGTTCCATTATTGTGCCTACAATTTGCCTCTGTATGCCTATGCTGACGACAAAATTTGCAAGGTATTTCAAGCTTATTGGGAGGTCGAGCAAAGTTACCTTCTGAGCTATTGAGGTGTTTCCCCATATTTCTAAAATATCCCCTTTTTTGAAGTGGTCCTTGGGCCCCTTAGGGTAGAGAGGGTAGAGCTTGCTTGGCTTTTCCTTTTGATGCTTCAAGTTCTATTATACCAGCTTCAACTTGCATGGCACGTTCTACTGTTTTGACATAGCTTGTTGCATTAGCAGACAAAGTGGCCCATCGAATATTATGTTTTAAACTTCCCACAAACTTTTTAACTTTCCTTTCTTCGTTGTTTAAGTAATGGGGACATATTTAATTAGTTTGTTAAAAGGGGCCTCATACTGGGAAACATTCATGGCTCCTTGAACAAGATCTATAAACTCCTTATCTCTCTGATCTCTTTTAATTGGAAGGATGAACTTTCTTGCGAATTCTACCAGAAAGTTTTGCCAAGTTGTCTGTGTCCCCTCAGTATTCCATCGAAGCTCTACTGTTCGCCACTAATGAGAAGTAGTATTTTCAAATTGATATGTTGCACAAGCAATCTTTTGGGAGTCAGAATATTTCAACATCCAAATATTTTTCGAATTTCCTCTATATAAGCTTAAGCTTTTCTATCATCTGGTTCACCTAAAAACCTTAGGGGTTTGAGTTTTAGAAATTTTCAAAAGCCCTATCTTCGTCAATTAGCATAGGTCAGTACATAGTTTGCCCCAGTTGACGTGGTGTATTTTGGCAGAATTGCATGAATTGTTGCCGAATTTGGAACATGGGTCTCATTTCTTTATTAACTCCTGCAACATTTGATGTCGTTGCTCCCTAATGGTTTGAATTGTTAACAGAAGGTACTTGTTGAGGTTGATTATCAGCAAATTGCTCCATTTTATTCCTGGACACTACCTTGAATATAGAAAATGTTGTCCTACATACATACATACATGTATTTGTTAATACTTAATATTATGATCAAAGCTTATGTCATAGAAACATGTTCATAGTGCATATATGTAACCATAAACATATGTTATAAGATCAAGTGATTAGTATTATCTGCATTTTAATAGAAAAGTACTTTAGTTAGATTCACCCAGTTAGCCTTACTATGTATGCTATGACGAAGCTATCTACAAATATATATACATGTCAAAATGGGGTGAACTATTAGCAAAAGAAAAGTACTAATGACATCATGCATCCCTCATGGGGAACCTCTTTTGGATGCTTCTTCTCTGAACCAACTCCCTCAGATAAATCATCAAATGCCCCCTTGCCTTTCTCAGCAGACCTGCTGGATCCTACCTCCATCAACTGTCCATGCTCATGACCTAACCAATGGTTAGCAAGTCCTCGTGCACCTCTAACAGCATCCTGAGCCCTCCTATCAAGTGCCGGACTCTAAGACTGGCCGCACGCATATGCTCTCTGAAAAATTGGACCATCATCGCCATATCTCTCCTAATACTCTCATAACTTTAACTCAGAATAATACTATGTTGCCTCAGACGCTCCACCTCCTCCCTCAATCGTCCTATCTCGCCCAGCTGCTCTTGGACCTGGGTTTGGGGTCCCTGAATCACTAAACCTCACCCCTCGACCTGGGTCTTGAGCTCCCCACGTGTAAATATAGGCCTATCATCTCGTAGCCTGCTGATCACAGATCATCTCTAAATGATCACATGTTTGCATGACACGATCATGATCATCACATAAGCGATATACTATAAAATCAGGGAAATGCTTGAACAAGACTCGGTTAGGGGTATAGTGCTAACTTAGGGGATCTACTATCGTATAAAGAACACCTGGACGATCTCCCATTTTTATCCCTCTTATATGACCATTGGCATGTCCATCAACATGCCCATCAACTTGTCTATTATCCTATCCACCAACAAGCCCACCCCTAGGCTGCTCCATCTGTCAATAGGACCAATCATATCATAAATTAGTAAACATATATATATATATACATTAATCAGAATAAATAACTATTAATAATACTAAATGAATCAATCTCAGCATAACTTAAATTTTAACAATTTCCTATTCACTTTCTTTCTAAAAGTTTTATATATGCATTTTTTTATATGCTGTGATACCACTACATGTGGCACCTCGGAGCTCCCGAAGTTATCACACCACGACACTAATCCTCTCTAGGAGATTTTCCCTTCAAGAGCCAGTGCCAAGCGCAGACTAATAAAATAAAATGACAAATCATATTGAGAAAAACTTATATTTTATTCTTTGTACTCTAGCCTGAAATTTTCCTCTAATTATAGATGAGGACACATATACTAGCACTTGAGGTGTGGCACTAAAGCCGCCATGGCTATAATTCTTATTATGTATATACATAAATTTATTGATCTGGGTACATTAGGATTCATACAAAAGAAATTTTCTTCCTTCTATATTCCCAAGTTTCTTCTTCTGGTATGACCAATCCAGTCTCATCTGCATAAAGAGAAATATAAGGGTGAGTCCAAATGGCTCAGGGAGGAAAGTTGGAGAGTTACTTGTATAGACCTTATTCTGCAGTGGAAGATGATAGAGTGAGAATTTAAGGAGGAAACAAACATTCCAGGATAACTAGATTTCTGTAATAGATTTTTGTAAGAAAAGCTTTATAAGTCAAATGCACATCTATTTGAGATACCTTAAGGTTTTATATAAATTAAGATATGCTTTAATTAAATTACTTATAAGAAACCTTATCGGATCAGAGATACCATAATCATATCAAACCTTTTATGTAACTTCATCACTGTCCCATACCAACGAGGAGAATTCATAAATCTTAATATTTTTTTTTCATGTTCAGACTTAAGTGTACAAGATTTTCTAGAGGTTGCCCCCGCCGCAGGTGGCACTTAGTTTCTTACACTTCATTTCATGAAGAATAAAATATAATTTTATCATTTGAGGTACAAAATACAATTGAAAAATGTCTAGCACTAAAATCCAAAAAGTGCTAATAGTGACAAATTCAAGAGGTGGCCCCTATTGCACAACCCCTGTCAACTAGTGTGGCACTTTGCTCTACCCAGCATGTACTTTACAGTACTGACCAAATAAGATATTCAAAACGGAAAAGAATACAATGAATATAATAGAAGGTATCAACCTCGGGATTCTAGAGGTGGCCCCTACTACACACCCCCTATCAACAAGTGTGGCACTTAGTTTTTGATTTGACGAATAGGATGAGTAGATTCATAATAATTAGAAAACACGTAGCTTTTTCAAGTTATCACTTATCTAGAGTAAAAAGACTTTTTCATAAAACATTTTAAACAATCTTTCCTATTTTGAGGTGTTTTGAAAATATCCGGTACCGGGGTTACTTACTTTACTTAATTAAGTAGCACAGTTTTGATTAAAATAAAAAAATGAAATAAATATTAATGCCATGATCTTTTGATTAGGGATACTTTAGGATTTCAACCGGGTCAAACTTAGCAAGCAGATCAAATAATTATCATTACTATAAGTAAGCCATTTCAGGAAGTGTGGAAAGCTTATATGATTTTAAGATGTAGTTATTACCAAGTAACAGGTGGAAATTAAAAAGGAATAAAAGATCTCATAGATCAATCATCAAAGTGTTCTTGAAAACACGAGATAGCTATATGATTATAGAAAAGATATTGTAAAAGAGCAGAAGACCCTACATATCAATATTTAAAGTGTTTTAGGAAAAAAAAAAAAAAAGAATAACAAGTAACAGAACCGCAATTTAGAAGGGACATAAAACCTTACCGATTCCTGTGATCGAGATTCTCCAACAACTTGTACGTCTAATTACCTAAATTTAAGATTCAATTATTATGGATCGTTCTTTTTGGTAATAATATTATCAGGGAATGAAAATAAAATTAATTTACTTAAAGTTCTATATACTATTTTAACTATTTTAGTTACTATTTAATAATTCAAGCAACTGTCTTTGAGCATATATATATAGAAATATACATAAGAGTGATTTTTTATACTTATTAATTTTCCAATGAGTCGAATATATTTTAATACTCTCTTTTTTTTTCCTCCACATTGCTTCAAGAGTTACATGAAATCATTGTATCTAACCATATCTAATAGTTTCCACCATATTCAAATCCCAATAATCTTAACATAACCTTATAATTCAAATAACATAATATAAATATTCATATTTGATCACAATTATCAAAATGAATTCAATTTAGCTTCATCATAATGGAGTCACCATTACTCAACAAGGCTGCTCTTTTTCCAGATTCATTTAGTCAACCACACAGTTTTCCCAAAACTGAATTTTTGCCAAATCTAAGTATTTGGACGGTGGTATTTACCTCAGACGGCCTTTAAACTCAATAAAATTTCTATTATGGCCCAAATTTGTTGATCGAATGGCCTGATTTTCTCTAATTCTTGTTCAAATTGAGCTTCTGACCCTATCACATCTTTGGTGGCAAGTCGCAGTTCTTGCCACTTTTCACCCAAAATAAAGCTTCAATTTTTGGGATTTCTAATTCTAAACTCATCTACATTCACAGATATTTCCAAAAATGGTTTGAATTCATCATTTCAAAGGCCAATTATCCAGATATAGCCAAAACAAAACCACCCTCGATTATGACTGTTTCTTCCTGTGTGTGGCAGTTCTTAATTTTGGCAGAGTTTCAAGTTGATCTTGTCGCATTTTTTGGAAATATATGCTATAAACATAATCTAGACATCAATGGATTTTCAATGGTGGGCTTGCATGGATGATCAAGTGGCTAGAAGGTGGGTTTTTGATTTTTTGGACATTGTAGTCTGGTAGCAGTTTCTTTCTGACTTGGAAGTTTATCTTGATTTCTGCAGCATTTTTGGAGTTTGGGGTGAAAACTTTGGCGAAATTTCTGGAGAGTTTTATATTTGATGGGTTTAGGAAGATTGGCTATGGTTTTTGCATGCTAAATGATGGCAGCTAAGTTTGACAATCTGCATAGAAGAAAGTTTGTTTGCAAAATGGCAAGTGGCTTGGCCCCTATTTGTAGAAGTGTAAATTTATTATTTTTATAGGGAGGTCCTTGCATTTCTATTTTCTATTCTATTCTAATTTAAACCTTGGACTTTTTATTGTAATTTAGCTATTGATTTCTTGTCTTATTTTGAATTGGCCCTCGGAAAAAAATAAAACTTCTACTTTATATCTTACTTTTATTATGCATATAATATATATATATAATGATATATTTGTACCTTAAAGTATACATGTTTTGTGCCTTATAACTTAGGACACATAACTAAATTCATAGTGTAGGTATATTTACGGAATTTTAACTTAATCTTTTGATTAATTTATTTAATTTAGAATGCTATCAATTCAATCAAAAGAGTTAATTTCATAAGATAATCTGTTCATATAGAATTTTTAAATTTGATTTCCTATAGTAACTAGATAAGCTTAATAATTTAATAATAATAAGTTTTTTTTTTCTCAAGGAGAATTACTCACGAAAAGAGACGGGGTGTTACAAAATAACTCAACATACATGCTTGTGTGAACCCCTAAAAAATAGTAAAATGCAAAAAAACTGCATCTCCATTATAATCTCTAAGAATACCTCTAGCTCTTGCTTCTCCTGTATTTCCGCTTGAGGCACCATCTGTATTTAATTTTTTCCATGGATCTCTTGGTTTCCTTCAATAAACACAAGCCAACTGTTCTTTTCTTTGTTTGAAGAAGTAACATCCTAGTTTTTAGCTATATGCAAAATCCCTTTCAATGCTTAATGTTAAAGCTCTTTGCATGATAAATAATCTGGATGTCATTCAATACCTTTCTTATTATTTTTGCTACTTTTGAAGCTCTAATCTCGATATACGAAGTCATTCCTAACTTCCCAAGTGTGCCAAAGAATAAGAATAGGAATAAGTAATCTAACTTGATTATATATTCCAATTGTTGTGGCTCTCCAAGCATGAATCATGACTGAAATATTACCAGTATTAGGGAGTGTAATATGGGATAATTATGCAAAATGCCTCCAAACTTTTTAAACTTCTTCACCATTTAAAAATAAATGTTGGATAGTCTCCATGTTGGAATAGCATGCACATTTAGAGATAATCTGGACACCTTTCCTTTTCATTCTACCATCAATAGGTATCTAATCTTTCAGTAATCGCTAGATAAATATATAGATAGTAGGAGTAATATTATTCATCTAGATATTCTGTAAAAGTGGCTGAGGTTGTTGAGTTTTCCTTTGATAATTCCAAGAAGCTTCTATGGTGAACATGCCTCTGTGAGATGGTTTCCCTATCATCTGATCTTTCTTATTCATGTTAAATGGGATAGCAAATATTTTCACCACCATTCAGTTGGCAATACATGCTAAAGTTTTTGTATATCCCAGCCTTCATTGCTCCAATAATTTGCAACTTTCTCTGAAGCGAAAACAACTCTGTGAGTCATCTTATTAAGTACTTCTTCATTCATCCAGTTATCATGCCAGAAAAAAGCTTTCCATATCTGATGCTACAGAATATCTGAGAGTCAACTTGTAATCTTACTTTGCACAATCTCTTCCAAACAGGAGAATCATTATTTGTAACAATGGCTTCTATAAGATGAAATCCCTTAACATACTTATCCTTCATGAATTGGGGCTTTAAAGAATTTTGAGATCTAAAGTTCCACTATAATTTCCATGAGAAATTCTCCACCACATCATGTAGATCTCTAACATTTAAACCACCTTCATCATATGGGAAACAAAGGTCTGACCATGTTGTCCAGTGATATTCTTCTTTTGCACTTCATAGTCACCCCAGAAGAATTTGTTCATTAATTTCTTCATTTTATCAATAAAACTTCTTGGAGGTTGTAACACTTGAACCAGGTATATAGGCATTGAATTGAGAACACTATTTATAAAAGTGAGTCTCCTACTATGAGATAGAGTTTTCCTCTCCTATCCAAAAATTTTGGATCTCATTCTTTCCAACAATGAGGAGACCAATATTTCTTTTTTATTCCCAACATATAGAGTAGCACCTAAGTAGTTCGTAGGAAACTGCTTTTGTGTAAAACCTATCAACCTTTGAATATATCTCTACTGTCTTAAGTTGCACCATTTGCTAACTATGAATGAGCTTGTCTAGCAATTTAACAGCTTGCCTAACATCTTCTCACACTGATGTAAGACTTCCATTAACTTCTCCATATTTCTCCCTATACTTCTAGCAAAAATAATAATATCATCAGCATCCGCCAAGTGAGAAATAGGTGCCTTAGATTTCAGGTCATATCTAAGGAATGCAGTTCTTGAATTAAGATCCTCCAACTTTCTAGAGATCCTTGTCTTACACCCTTATATGATTTAAAGAAACCAGCATTTGATCCATTGATTAAAACATTGAACCAATAATTTTCAATACATCTCTTGATCAAAGAAATCCATGCTCCAGAAAACCCTAATTCCAGCAACATTCTGTAAATAAATTGCCATTGAATCCTGTCATAAGCCGTTGTCATATCCAACTTTAAGATGACTTTATCCCCCTTACCTTTATGATTGATAGAGTGAACAAGATCTTAAGCAAATAATATATTATTTCCAATGTTTCTACCAGCCACAAATCAACTATGTGAAGGAGTTATAATAGAAGGGAGCAACACACTTAACCTTTTATATATCAGTTTAGACATAATTTTGTTTGTGACATTACACAAACTAATAGGTCTAAAATTTGACCAAGTACTAGCTCATTCAATCTTAGGAATGAGAAGAAGAGATGTACAAGTGAAGCTTTTAGGCATAGAATTACCCTTGAAAAAATCCTTCACTGCATCATCTATATCCTTAGCAATAAAATCCCAACAAAACTGATAAAAATATGCTGAGAAACCATTTGGCCCTACCACATTTTCTGGATTAATGTTGAATACAACCTCCTTTATCTTCTCCATAGAAGGGCATTTACGCAACTCTTCACTTTGTTCCTAATTAATCATCTTCTTAATGTGAGAGAAATCACCAACTTTCAGTTCCTCATTCTCATCACTTAGAAGTTTTTGAAAATATTTAGCTATAGATTTATAAATCTCCTTTTGATTTGTTAAAATTCTTCCTTCTTCCTTGATTTGGAACATTGTTGACTTTGATCTTCTTCGTTTAACAATAGAATGAAAGAATTTGGAATTTCTTTCACCTTCAATAGACCACCTCAAAGCTACCTTTTGTTTCCAATATTTCTTCTTCATTGCTAGAGCCCTGGTGAGATTTGCACTACAGTTATTCATCTCAACAAGATTACGATCAGAAGGATCATTATCAAATGCATTCTCCCAATATTTAGCTTCTTCTTCAACCTTCTAGACAGCATCAAACACATTGCCAAAAATGTTTCTATTCCACTATTTTAGGAACAACTTGAGCCTATACAACTTTTGCTATAATTTGTGCATGCCTGTTTCCAGAATTGGCGTCTCCTAATTCTTCTTCACCATATTGATAAAGTCATGATGTTTACCATATATACTGAAATCTTAATGAAGATGGACCTGTATTATTCTACTTTTCTACTAAAGTGAGTAAAGATGCATGATCTGAGTGATATCTAATTAAATGCAACACCTTAGTACAATCAAAATTATCTTGCCATCTTGATGAAATTAAAACCCTATCCGGTATTTTCCACAACCTTTTATCAGTCTAGGTGAATTGCTTCCCAACAAAGCCTGCATCAAAAAGCCCACAATCTTCAATCATTTCTCCAAACTCTTCCATGGATCTAACTCTAGGTACAATACCTCAATTCCTCTCAGACATATTCATGACTGTGTTAAAGTCTCCCTCTATAATCTAAGGTTCAGGTGTGGCAACTAATCTTAAATCATCCCATAAAACTCTTCTTTCCACTCTTGTGCATTTAGCGTACACAAAGCTTCCAAAAACTGATTTGGGCATTAAATGAGAAACAATCTTCATATGTAAGAACTGACCATGATCAATGAGCACCTCAATATTGATATCTTAGTCATTGAAACACCAAATCTGATTTGAAACATTAACCAGAACTCCATCAAATCTAAATCTTCTACACATAAAATCATTTCTCCTTGTTTTGCCATTGCCTTTAGGTATTTATCCTGCTTTAGTCTTCATATATTTTTTAAGGGATTAGCTTGATTGCTTGATGAAATTGGTTGGGTTGAATTTTTTTCTTTATAATTAATTCTTCTCATTTTAGTTCTTTACTTTCTTTGTGATTTTGTGATGAAATGATTTTTGAATGTGATACATGGGATTGATATAAGCATTTTCCTCTTTCTTGCGTATCACCTTTTTATGCAAAAGTGAATTAGATTTTTTGTTGTGTATTGTTATTATTTGGATGATGTTGCTTAAAATAAAGGCAAATGATATTCTCATGTACTTTGTTTTCATGTTTAACATGAAATTATCATTATCAATATAGTTGCATGTGTATACTTAATGGTGCAAATTTCTATTGATAGGTATGGGCATGCTGGATATCTACTTCCAAAAATTTATTGACCTTACTAATCAATTGTGTCTAACATGCTTGATCTATGATTTGGCTTATGGCATGATATAATAATACCTATGATCTTGTATGGCGTTGTGATAATTTCTTCTTAGGTTGAAATTTTATAATCTTGTTTAACTTCTTGGATGATATATGGTAAATCTATTATGTGATTCAAATGTGGTTTTTGACTTAGCTATTCAAAGTTGCTATTGGTACCAAGAGAAAATTTCAAGTATGCATTAATTAATCTAGATGTGGCTGGAATTCGCTTTGGCTTAACTATCTATGTGGAGAAATTTATGTGATATTTTTGTTGTTTTGAGTTTAAATTTTTGTCATTGTATTTGCCCACCTGGAGGTAGTTTAGGTTGTTGTGTTGATAGGTATTCAATGCAGCATGTTTAATGATGTGAACAACTAAGGACAAAAATTATTGTTTAAAAAGTTTAGTTAACTATTCTTTTCGCTATTAACATCAAGATCTCTAGATGCTTATTAATTTGTTTGTTTATCTTATAGATCTATTTTTATATATTACTTAATGCAATGTAACGGAGATATTGAGGTATCATTTTGGTGGGTGGCCTACTTGGAAGAAGTTTTCTGGGGAAAGTAAAGAACGCCTCTATGGGAAATTTGTGCACTTGATCTATGTTTTATGTAAATCTTTTAGGACTTGCATATTTATGGGATTTGATTGATATATATTGTGGTAGTCAATGTCCCTATCATTAGGTTAATCTATCAAATAGTACTATTTGATACCACACTCATTTTGTTTTTTATTTATGATACTATTTTGTTTATTAATTTTGAATTTTGAGTAATGCACTTATTATATTACATAATAGGTGGAATTTTTTTTTTTATTTATATTGACTTGCAATTGATTAGTGCTTGAACCCAGTTACAAATTTAATGATTGATTTAAAATATATTTTTATTTTTAGAAATAATCACGAAATGGTGACATAAAAATGGTCACTAATCTTTATCAATTTGTGACTGAATTAACATAAATATTAATAGTTATCCAAGTAATACATCAGTTAAAAATTAGTCACAAAATAGTGATGAAATATCCAGTAAAAAAAGTGGTCAAATTTTTTGTCACTACCTTGTGACTGCATATGTAGGTCACTAAATATGGATCACTATATAATGACTAATTTTTGGTCACTACATAGTGACCAAGTATCAGTCACAACATAGTGACTGAATTATAACTAAAATCGAATATGATCATCTGTCATTGAAGTGCTTTAGTTGGTCACAAATCGATCACAAATATTGATGAAATAAGCAGTCACTAATAATGGTGACTTCAGATTCAGTTACTATTTGTGACCGATATGTAATAAATTGATGAATTAATACTGAAAATTATATAGTTATGATTGAATTTTTAGTTACTGATTTATCACCAAACTCAAAATTGGTCACTAATGAAATCAGTTATGAGGGTTTTTTTGACCTCACTATTTAGTCAAAAATCATTCCAAACTTTAATTTAGTGACAAATTTTCTTATTTAGTGATCAAAAAGTCAGTCATTAAAACTTTTTTTCTAGTAGTGATACTATCGAGGGCGAACTTCGCTGCCCGACCTCTCAGTCTATGCGCTTCTATTTTATCTTTGGGCATTGTTCCTTTCCTTAGGTAAGCTTTTATGTTGTCCTCTTATGAGGGAGCTAACTCTTGGATTTGCCCAATTAGGTTCTATTGGGGCTACCTAAGTAGGTTTGTCGAAGACTAGGAATGTAATGATTTTGTCTTCGATTCCTTTTGTCGAGCTAGCAAACTTTGATATGGCATCTATCCTTTTATTTTCTGATCTTAGGACTTGGCTAATGGTGAACTTCTTGAACTGTTGTTGCAACTTGTTGACCTCAGCAAGATACTTGCTCATTATGGCTTCCTTGGCTTCAAAATTCCCTTCAAACTGTTCCGTGACCAGCTGGGAATCAGTAATGGCTGCTAACTATTCGATTTCTCTGGGCAGGTCGAGACGCTCTGCTATAAAGTCTGCTAACACTTGGGCTTTCATGGCAGTTCGGGGCTAAAAAGTGATGTCGAATTCCCCTAACTTGATGGCCCACTTTGTTAACCTTCTCGGCGTGTCTAATTTTGATAGTATTTATTTCAATGGCTGATTTGTCAAGATAACGATAGAATGAGATTGAAAATAGGGCCTCAACTTCCTAGCTACTGTAACCAAAGCGAGAGCAAACTTTTCGATTTTCTTGTAATTGTGTTTAGGGCTTTACAACACTTTGCTGCTGTAATATGCTGGTTTGTGAGTGCCATGTCTAGTTGATACTAGAGCATAGCTAATTGTTGCCGACAACACTGCTAGATAGATATACAAGACCTCCATGACCTTTGGCTTGGCTAGCATCAGTGTTGCTGGCAAGTATTGCCTTAATTTGACAAAAGTCTGGTCACATTGCTCCGTTCGCTGGAACCTCCTTGCATTCCTGAGGATTTTGAAGAATGGTAAGCTTTTGTCTATTAGTCTAGCAATGAATTGACCTAGAGCTATGATCTTCTCGACAAGATGTTGTACGTCTCTAACTTTTCGTGGTGGTGAGATGTCCAAAATTGCTTGGATCTTTTGCGGGTTTGCTTCTATACCCTTATAACTAACCATATAGCCCAAAAATTTGGGCCCTCTTACCTTAAAAGTGCATTTGTTGGGATTAAGCTTTATGCCAAATGCTCTTAATATTGAAAAGGTATGCTTAAGGTTGGCTAAGTGGTTTTGTTCTTTTTCTATAGACCTCCATAGTCCGTCCGATCTTATTCTTGAACATAAAGTTCTGGTAAGTCGCGCTTGCATTCTTGAGGCCAAAAGGTATGATTAGAAAATAATATAAACCACTGGGGACCACAAAATGAGGCCTTATCCTTGTCCTCAGAGGCCATAAAAAATTGATAACAACTCTGAAATGCATCCATTATACTCAAAAGATCACAATCAACAGTAGAATCAACTAACAAATCTATGTGAGGCAGCGGGTAAGGGTCTTTAGGATAGGCTTTATTCAAATCAGTAACGTCATTACACATCATCCACTTGCCTTCATTCTTAAGGATGAGAACTACATTATAAAGCCAACTAGGATATTGAATTTCTACAATGTATCCTGTCTTGTTAACCTCTTCCTCGATGATCTGGCATCTTTTAGCATTAAAGGTCTTGGTCTTTTACTTGATGGCCTTGAGTGAGGGGTCCACATTTAGGTGGTGGACAATGATGCTGGGATTGATTCCCTGGAGGTTGTCAGCTTTCCAGGCAAAAATATCAATGTTCTTTCTAAGGAAATCGACCATTAAACATTCTATGTTGTTTCCCAAATCCATCATAATCCTTGTAGTCTTGTCGGGATTTTCAAGCTCGAGCTCTATAGTCTTGAATTCCCCAAGTGATTCGACCTTAGTTTCCTCCAACTTGCTATTTTTTGCTTTGTTGTCTCTCATCGAGTTCTGTTATTGGGACATCCCCCAAAGGTTTTGGCTTTGGTCGGGCCTCGATTGAGATGGTGTAGCATAGCCAAGCTTCCTTCATGTTACAAAGCAGTTAACCTGTCCTAGCAGCTGTTGGAAACTTAACCTTCATGTGGTAGGTCGAGGCAATTGCCCGAAAATCATTTAGTGTCGGTTGCCTAATTATTACATTGTAAGCAAAGTGTGCATCGACCACCAAATAGTTGACCATGAGTATCCTTCTTTTGGACACTTCTCCGAATGAGGTAAACAATTTTATGGACTTTTTAGGAATGATTTCAGACCTTCCAAATCTAACCAGAGAGGTGTGAACTGGCTCGAACTTCAGCTTTCCCAAATTCATCCTCTTCAAATGTTGACAAGAAAATTATGTTCATTGAACTGCCATTGTCAACCAAAATTTTTCTGACCTCAAAATTTGCGATCTCAACTAACACGATGAGAGGGCAATCCAACTTATTATTAGTTCCATGGTTCTTAATGTGCGAGAGGTCAGAATCAGAAAAGGAGTGGGTTTTGCACTGGTGGATAGTTGGAAAATCATTTCGACTGAGGAGGTTTTAGTTAATTCCAATCTCATCTGGTTCTATCTTTTCGCTGACTTGGAGTCTCATTCTATCGGCCCTCCAGTTATGGTGTCGATCGCGCCCTTGAGGGGTGGGCGCAAATCGTTAACTAGCTTCTTTCTTTTTTTTTTTCTTTTCTCAAACTGACCGACCTTTTTCTATAGGGAGTCTGGTTGGTTTAACCCGTCTCCTGCCTGGCTTTCTCATTGATAAATTTTTCAAATATCTTTTTCGAATAAGCCTTTCGATCTCATTATGCAGATTGAAGCAATCTTCAGTGTCATGCCTTTTTTTCTTGTGGAAGTGACAGTATTTTTTTGATCTCTTTATGGCCCCAGTTTCTGTCAATTTCCTTGGCTTTTTTAGAAGGTTGTCGTGCTGGATGGTGAACAAAACCTCTTTTCTTGCAGTATTTAGATGAGTGTAATTGTGAAATCTTTAGATGGGAGATTGATGACCGTCTTTATGTTGTCTGTCATCTTTCTCCTGGGCCTTTTTCTTCTCAGTATACTTGAGCCTGTTCATGTCTTTCTATGTCATATACCTCTCTGCGAGGTCGAGTAGCTCCTCAATGGATCTTGGTCTCTCCTTGACCAATGCATTGACACATTTCTTGCGTCTAAGATCCAGGAACAACACATTAATCAGAAATTCAATCTAGGGCCTGTTAATTTTCAACACCTCCGTGTTAAATCTATTGAAAAAATCTCAAAGAGACTCTCCCTCGTTTTGTTTTACTATATGCAAATAAGTATGGGGGAGTTTTGCTTTTATTCTACTGGCGAACTGGTGAAGGAATTTGTCAAAGAGCTAGTCATAAGAGAAAATGGATGCTGGTTCTAGCTTAACAAACCAATCAAGTGCTAAACCCTGGAATGTGGTGACCAACATCTTAGCATGAATGTACTCATTATGCCTGTGGAGCTGCATTATGTGTTCGAACTAGAGCAGGTACTTGTTTGGGTCGGCTGAGCAATCATACTTGGGTAGCCCAATCGGAACTTTAGCATCGAAGTCTATGTGTTCATTGATTATTTCCTAGACAAATGGCGACTCTTGCTCATGGCAAAGTTAGGGTGTATTGTCATATTGGAGGTTTCTCTCCGTGTTTCTCCTTGAAATCTCCTGGAGGCGTCTATTCAATTGTTAGACTTGGTGTGACACTTCCTCCCATTTTTCTTGATCAGTCTGCGATATATTTTGGTTAGGTTAATGTTTCGTTCGCTCAACCCTATCGTGTTGCTAGACTCGAATGGGTTGATCGAGGTGATCAACAGAATTCGCCACATCTTTACAGAGGTTTGGTCGGGTTTCTTCCCATGGGAATCGACTTGGGCTATCCTCACGTCAAATAGGGGCCGTCTTGTCTCATGTCTATCACCGTCCTCTTTCTGGGGCCTCTCCTCATGCTGTAAAGGTTGGGGGTGGCACTAGCGGCTGGTCCAGGCTGGTTGTTGTGCTTGTTGAGGGTAGCTGACAGTTGGACTGAAATCTAAGCTAATATTTGTTCGCTTATCAATTGCATAAGATGAGGCATTGTCAAAGTTAATACTTGTTCTGGCTGGGAACTGGGTCTAACCATATCCTGTTCTTGTTGGGGCTAAGGAAGAGGGTTTGGGGACCTCTTAGTTTCTTCTCTTTCAGAAATGGCTCGTCTTGTGTTTACCCTTTTTTCTCAATCACGAACTTTAGAATCCATAGACGACGCCAAATGATGATGATGGGATCTGCTTGGTGATTAACTGGGCTCAGGCCCAATGTAGTCGACTAGAAAGGGGTTTGAATAGAGTGTTTAGGTGTAGTTGGGTTGAGTCCTGCAACCAATAACAAATGTCAGGCTAGCCGATGAGCCATCGACTAAGGCACTTTGATGCTCAAGTCAGTAAGTATTTGAACAGATAAGAGAGCGGTAGAATGAGGGCTTTATATGATAAAATGAGCATGCCTTACTGGAGAGTGACAATGGGGTATTTATAGCTTTTCTGGAGAGATTGATATGCTAATGATGCCCTTACTTACACAGAGATGGCCTTTATGCTTATCGAGGACCTTTAGATCTTTTTCTTTTTGTGCACTTTGCTAGGAGACGCCTCATCCAGCTCTGTAGGACATGGCGGTACGATGGAGGCACGCACTACCTTGGTTCTGCAAAAGGGTAGTACAGGGGATGGCACGCACCATTAATGTGGAGGCATGCCACTTCTCAGGGCATTTAATGTAGCAACGAGGTGGCGGCGGCATATTCAATGCAACTGTGACCGGTGGCATGGAGCTGCTCTAAACAACTTCAATCGACCTTTTAGGGTCGAGATGTTTCTTCATCTGTGAGTTGTCTGTGAACACTCTGGTCGATGTGATGGAACTCTGTGTGGATTCAAATATCTTCCTGGTTGAGGGTTGAATGGTCATCCTCAAGCTGATTGACCACATTCTAGTCGATTGGGTAAGGTGTCGATACTCGTGCTGGCGACAGGGCCTAATGAAGGTTGGGCCTGGTCAATCACCTGGTCGATTATTAATGGGTAATGGCCAGGGCCTAAAAGCTAATTGGGTTATCCCATATCATATCTCTTACCTGGTCGAGTGTTAGTAGGTTGGGCTCGTTGGGTTATCCCATATGACAAACCAAATATATGACTTTGAGAAATTGTCTAAGCAACAAGCACTTAGAAATAAATACGTTTATAGGCTAAAGACTTTGGACTAAGGCTGTAAACCGGTTGGATTTGGATCGGATATGCCGATCCGAATCCGAATCCGAATCCTATAGGATCTTTGTTAGTTAGCACCATATCTGAATATGATGGATATCCAAAATTCGATTAAAAAATTAACCCAATTTATTTTTTTATTTTTTCTTTTTGAATTTTATAAAAATATTGTATTTATAAAGTAAATATATGTCATATTTGAATTATTAACAACTTTTTATTATATATTAGTCCAAAAGTTAAATATTTAAATACTAAATTCCTATTTCATATTATATTAATGCATAGATGAATTATTATATATTATTATATTTGATATTTTATTAATATCCCTCTTATTTTTTAGGTTAAAAATTCAATATTAGTAGTATAATATAGACGGTAATATAGATATTAGGTCAATATAATATATAGATTTTATTTTAATATCTTTATTAATATTATAAATAAAAATATTAATTTAATAAAAAATATTAAAATTCGGATTCAAATCTTTAATGGATCAGATTGCTTAATTCCATATCCGATCAACTTATTTCGAATTTTGAATATTATAATTGGATTTGATCCATTGGACATTTTAATCGGATAAAAATTTTAAAATTTGAATCGAATTCGAATTAAAATCCGATCCATTGACAGCTTTTGAGACATACCCACAACAAAACCGACAAAGTTTTGGCAGTTTGAAATTTTCTCTGAATTAAATCTAATCCTAATTCCATAAATGGCCCTGTTGTTTCCCTTGGGCGTTATGGAATTTCTAGGCCCCTTGACAAATATTAGAAGCCCAGTATCATGAACGGTTGCTGGCAATTTAGTGGACTGGACTTGGTGTCTGATTGCACTGACTAAATTAAATCTAATCCTAATTCGACAAATGGGCCGATAGTTTACCTTGGATTTTTAAGGAATTCTTCTTGGCAAGAATTAGAAGCCCAGTGTCATGAACGATCGGTGACCATTAAGTATACTGGATTTAGTATCTGGTTGCAGCGACTTCGACCGCCGGAATTTCCGTCAACAGTGAGCGTCCGAAGAACTCTTGTGAAAGACTGTGATATTAGCAATTCGCTAATTCTACGTCTATAGTAATTATATGTGTATATATATACGTTTGTGTATATTCTAGGCATATGGAACCGTCATCGGCAGTAGATCTCGACTCGCTTCTTGAATCGCAATGCGAAATTGACTCTGATGAAGAACACTCCCCCTCACCTGCTCGTCACCACCGCAGCGTTGACGAAATCCTTCTCAATCACTCTTCCTCCTCTCCTTCTCCTCCATCGTCCCCCTCCACTTCATATTCTTCTCACCACAATTTCTGCCCACCCCTGAAAGACGATTATGACGACGTTTCAACTAGTGTTGGTTCTAAAAACCAGAGATTGTCACATTCACACTCGTGTTCCTTGGTTGAGTCCGATAAAGACAATTCAGCTGCTGGTCCTCTTACCAATAGCAATAGAAGTAGGTATGTTGATAGGGTTGTGCCGCAATTATTTGGTAGTGGGGTGATCAGATCCAATGCTAAACCTGGGGCAGCGCTGGCCGCTGCCACCGCCGCCTCTCGGTCAATTCCCACGCCCCACGCCACCGCCATCAAATTGAGAAGAGCTACCACCGGTGTTCTTCAGAGGTCGGTTTCTGAAACTACGGATAAGATTGTCGCCAGCGATGATTCGTCATTGACATCATCAGCTGTGGCTTTCAGAGTTTCTGAGAACAGGTCTGACACGGGCACTCATTCGGAGGGCTTGGGTTTTTCTGCCGTTCAAGATAGCAAGTCTCAAGAAGAAGAAGAGATTAAGTTAGACCAATATCCTTTGGAAAATATCAGTTCAGACTCCGAAAAAGCAGATGCTGGTATGGGATACTCTGCTGAAGATAGGCTTCCGGATAATTCTGATAAGTTTGCCGAAGTTTCAACTAACTGCAAGACTCCAAGTGAGGCAGCTGATGAGGATGAAATATCGAGGGTTGATAAGGATGAGGAATGCTCGATACCAACTTTTGAAAGCCAGAACACTTCTGTGGAAAACGAAAAGGATTTAGTCTTGGATGAAATTGAGGTGACCGAGCAAGTCTTGTCTTCCTTGTTGAGCGAAAAGGATGAGGAATATTCTAAAGTTTGCCCTATTAATGAATCTGGTGAAAATAGCAAGACGCTTGGTCCCACTCCAATTCTGAATGATGTTGATCATAATGAAGATGTAACTGGAGAAGAAGAAGCAAGTGATGCCAGGATAGTGGCTGAACCTGGGAACGTTGATAATTCTTGTTCACAAAGTGATGTTGCAGATGTACTTGAAGACTTTTCACTGTGGGAAAACAAGAGGGTCTATACAAATTTGCAGTGGAAATCTCATTCTTTGCTAAAGCCACTTGACTTGGCTGAAGAAATTGAGAAGAAGCAAGCATTTACAGGTTTGCACTATGAAGAGGGTGCAGCTGCACAACCAATGAGGCTCGAGGGTGTACGAAGGGGCTCTACTGTGTTAGGCTACTTTGATGTTAATTCCAACAATGCTATTACCTGGACCATCTCATCCCAATCTTTCCGGCGGGATCATGGGTCCGCTCAAGTTGTGGCTGTACATTTCAACTACATTGCAGTAGGAATGTCAAGAGGATCAATTTTTGTTGTGCCTAGCAAGTATAATGCTCATCATGTTGAAAACATGGATGGAAAGGTTTGTTATTATACTTATTTGTCCGCCTTTGTTTCAACTCACTGGTTTCAACTCCGATTCATATTTCACTGATATAACACTGTTTGATTTACTAATATTCAAAGTTTTTTCAATGACTTAGCCTTTTTGAATTTAACATCACCAGCATTTGGGTATTTTTTGTTGTAGTTCTGCGTAAATTTATTTATCAGACCAGGAGATCAGTAATATTATGTTGACTTATATTGCCTTCTGAATGGTGGAAATGGATGCACTTTCAGATGATGTCGCTTGGATTGCAAGGGGATAGATCACATGTCCCTGTAACTTCCATGTGCTTCAATCAGCAAGGAGACTTACTCTTTGCAGGATATGGTGATGGCCATTACACTGTTTGGGATGTGCAAAAGACCTCAGCACTTAAAGTAATCACTGAACATAAAGCGCCAGTAGTTCACATGTTATATCTGGGCCAAGATACTCAAGTTACTCGTCAATTTAATGTGGTTAGTGGTGACAGCAAAGGTGTGGTCAAGTTGATTCGTTTTACAGTGGTTCCATGGCTCAATCGGATATCCTATACAAAATCAATGGTAGAGATCAATCCATGATGAGGAAATTGTTAGTTGATAAGCAATATCAGCTTCCTAGAACTGATTTATTTAAATAAATGTTTGGAACAGAAACTTTTAGATGAAACTACTAGCAGAGTAGTATGTGCCTCTCCATTGCTTTATGGTGAAGGCCACGGAGGTACAACGACATCCTCTCAGAGTAGCAGTGCAGTTTCTACTAGTAGTATTAGTAGCATGATGGGAGGCATGGTTGATGAAGGTGTTGTCATATTCATCACGAATCAATCTGCTCTGGTGGTAAGGGTTCTTTTGGATGACTGCATTGATCATTGTACCTTATATTACTCTTGATTGCGTGCTTCAAATTAGCCCTGTTTATTCCTTTATCTTGCTAATATCATTTTTCTCTGTAGGCTAAAGTTAGTCCAACCGTGGAAGTGTACGCTCAAATTCCCAAACCTGATGGCGTCAGGGAGGGTGCCATGCCATATGCTGCATGGAGATATATATCACAGTCACTTGGTTCTTCCTCTGGTATGCATGAGTAAATTTTGATTCCAGTCTCTTTTCGGGAATGTTTACTTTGACTTCTTCTCCCAGAAAATGCTCCTGCTGAGGCATCAGATAAAATTTCACTGCTTGCCATTGCTTGGGATCAGAAAATTCAGGTTGCTAAGCTGTTGAAATCAGAGCTAAAAGTACTTGATAGGTGGACACTTGAAAGTGAAGCTATAGGCCTGGCATGGTTGGGTGATGAGGTTTGATTTATATGACATCTCTAATCCTTTGTCGTACAAATTTTGTGAGTTTGATCCTTGTGTGCATGTATCTTTTTCTCCTTGCCTGAAGCTTAATTTTGTGATAGAGTTAGAGTAGGAAATATCATGGGTTTTTTTTTGTATTGTCCAGATGCTGGCCATCCTCACTTTGACAGCACAACTTTATTTGTTTGCAAAAGATGGGAATCTGATTCACCAGACAAGCTTTTCTGTGGAAGGATTTCGAGGGGATGATCTCATTTCCTATCATATATATTTTACTAATGCTTTAGGAAACCCTGAGAAAGCTTATCACAACAGTGTTGCTGTTAGGGGGGCTACTATATACATACTTGGACAGGAACATCTCATTGTTTCCCGCCTTCTTTCCTGGAAGGAAAGAATTGAAGTTCTGCGAAAAGCGGGTGACTGGATGGGTGCCTTAAATATGGCAATGACACTTTATGATGGTCAATCACATGGCGTTATAGACCTTCCCAAAAATTTGGATGACATACAAAGGAGTGTTATGCCCTATCTTGTTGAGTTGCTTCAGTCATATGTCAGTGAAGTATTTTCCTATATATCAGTGGCATGTCGCAACCCAAATGCAAAGCTGGACCAATCCAATGAGATTAAGGAGCAGTACACCCGTGTTGGTGGTGTCGCAGTTGAATTTTGTGTGCATATCAGGAGAACTGACATCCTCTTTGATGATATTCTTTCTAAATTTGACGATGCTCACCATAAAGGTGCTTCACTATTTTTGTGATAATGTTGTAGTTAGGGCAAACTATTGGTAAGATGACACAATCTTTGTTTCACTTTAGTTGGCCTAGCTATTGTTCAGTGTAACTGCCAGCAATGTGGATGTATTCTCATCTTAAATGTTAATTTTTCATGTGAGATTGATGTTTGAATTTCATTGTTATAATATGTTGTTTCTTCTTGCAGAGACATTCTTGGAGCTTTTGGAGCCATACATTTTGAAAGATATGCTGGGATCCCTTCCACCTGCGGTATCTTTAACTATATTTCAGCTTTGTCTTCTTTTTACTATCATCCATGCGCTAGTCAGCTATTACTGTCATCTATTTAGTGAATAGTGATTTATATGTTTTGAAGATCATGCAAGCATTAGTGGAGCATTATAGCAAGAGAGGATGGCTGCAGCGAATTGAACAGTGTGTCCTCCACATGGACATTTTATCCTTGGATTTTAATCAGGTAAAGTATAGTTACTCCACAGATGTAGTAACTTCTTTCATTTGTAACATGCAGCGTTCTTTTACAACTTGAGTAGGACAATTTTCAATTTTGCATATTTTCATCATACTTAAAATATTTTAACCTTTTTTTTTTTTAAATTATGGAATGGGTAATATCTTATAATTGTATTGTAGGTTGTCCGGTTATGCAGGGAACACAAGTTGCACTGTGCATTGATATATTTGTTTAACAAAGGTTTAGATGATTATAAGACACCTCTTGAGGAGCTTCTGGTTGTGTTACGAAATAGCACAAGAGAAAATGCTGCTCAC
This sequence comes from Jacaranda mimosifolia, assembly GCA_018894105.1. NCBI lineage: Eukaryota > Viridiplantae > Streptophyta > Magnoliopsida > Lamiales > Bignoniaceae > Jacaranda > Jacaranda mimosifolia. Next base: position 130,453 of record CM032133.1, on the reverse strand, counting down.
CTCGGGTAATTTGCACTGATCTGTCTGTATGGTTAAGGGCCTCCAACAACTTGTTTATTTCTTACCTTTGTATAAAAATAGTCCCATTGATGGATAATGAAAACATCTCTTGGAGAAGTACTTCGACATGCTTTCTTCCCCTTCTTTTAGTATCACATCAAAATAATTACATTGTAGCCCATTGAAGCAGGTACAGGATGCTTGTTTACCTAAAGTATTGCTTCCAGGGTCTTGCTTTTCCTCCAGGTTTGGTTTCAAACATTGGGAATTTTATACATACATATAAACTCTACTAGAAAGCTTTCTTTCTGATTAGTTTTTAATTAGCTGTAGCTCAAAAAATATAAAAAATAAAAAAAGTCAAGAGAAATTCCTATCAACTAAATAAATAAAGTGAGAGAAGTAAATGATGAAGCAAAAGCAAAAGCAAAAAGCGGGTATTTGAGTAGTAAGACTGTGCTGAAGAACAAAAGTCTGATGATAATGGCACTCAATTTGGTTTATCTGAAACATTCTGTTTCTCTATTCTCAACTCTTTACTCTCAGTTTCAATTATAATACTCTCCCTCCACCCCAAAGACAATAAATTTGGGACAGAGGGATTATTAAGATCGATCTAGCTACAGTTTGTAGTTTCAGAATTAAAATTTTTCAGAAGCAATAACTGAGAATTATGTCTCTCTATTTTGCAGGACGTGGAAATCTTTCTCCTGCACGCCTGCCTTCTCTTAGAATAGATCTTTTGCATTTTTTGTTGGATGATTCCAGTGCTCCAAATTTGTGGACTGTTACAAGTTTACCATCAAATGGACCCCATGCAAACTTGCTTCATCTCTTAGAATTGGATACTGGAGCCACTCTAGAGGTTTTAAAATGTGCTTTTGCAGATGCTGAACTTCCTAAATCGAACCACCCTTCTCATGAATCAACCAATTTCAGCCTGGAGTCAGCTGAAAGTCAAAAGTTGGTTCAGAAAGCTGTGGATATTCTTGCTGATATTCTTGATGCAAGTTACTTCCAAACTGGCACTTCTCTGCGCAGCAATGATATTAATTTGGTAGAAATTTGGCCTTCAAAGAAAGATGTAGGTTGCATGTATGATTTTATAGCTTACTATGTCGCATATGAACAATCTAACGTCTCTAGAGGTATCCTAAGTCAAATTTTGGAGTACTTGACATCAGAGGTCAATGTATCGGATTCTGTGTCAGGGAAGGCAATTGAAATCTTGAAAAGAAGAGAGAAACAACTGCTTTCACTACTACAAGTAGTGCCTGAAACTCACTGGGATGCTCCTTATTTGTTACATTTGTCTGAGAAGGCTCAGTTTCATCAGGTATTATAACTTGTGCATTTAATACTGCTTGGCATTTGTTAGTTGAAACCAAAAGTGGGACGCCAGCAGGAGGGGAGTGGCAGTGAGAGTAAAATTCCCATACATCCATCCATCCATCTCTTTGGTAATGAATGGGAGGATAGGAAAAGTGATAGTACAGTATGCAAACCCCTCGTGGTGGTGTTCTTGTTTTTCTCCAACATATAAAAATACGGGAGGTGAAGAATTGAGAAGACCAAGTCTTACTTCTCTTCCCAGTGATTCTTTCTCACTTTTCGTTTATTAGATTTTCTCCTTTATTCCTTAATGATGAAAAATAGGTCAATACTTGCTTTATCATTAAATGCAGCATCGTAATGAGACATGTTATTTTCTTATGTAGGTTTGTGGCTACATCCATGCCATCAGGCATCAATATGTTGCTGCTATGGCCAGTTATATGAAAGCGACCCATGAGCCTGTATATGCATTCACATTTGTCCATGATATGTTAAGGTTACTTCATAGTGAAGAATCTGATGCTTTTGAGTCAGCTGTTATTTCTCGCATTCCAGATCTTGTTAAATTGAGCAGGTACTGATTTAAGGTGTTGAGTAATTTTGGGCATTTGTGGTTTGTTTATAAGAAGGATTATTTATTATTCTCTTTACTGATGATCTTTTTCCTTTGAGATTTTGTAGAGAAGGAGCTTACTTTCTAATTCATGACCATTTTTCCGGGAAAACTCATTATATTCTGTCTGAGCTTCGGTCTCACCCGGAAAGCCTTTTCCTTTATCTAAAGACAATTACTGAGGTTCACACAACTGGTACCCTCAACTTCTCCTGTCTAGAAAAAGTTGACCTTTTAGATTTTCCCAATGCAAGGAGAGCTCAGCAGCAGTCAACTGGTGTCCAAGCTTATCTGGAATCAATATCTAGCTCCCTCAAACTTCTGCAGAACAATCAAATTAACATGACTGATGAAATGATGGAGCTGTATTTTGAGGTGAAAATTTCTGAAACCTATAAGTGATACTCTGTCAGAAGGCCAGCTATGGTCTTTGGGGTGCTAATGCATTTTAGTTTTTTTAATATATATATATATATATATATATATTGCCAATTCTCAGATTTTATTTTGTTGTTGGGAAAGATTAGAGACAATTACTATCCGGGCACTGAAAAACTGTGGGCACCACAGTTTAGTGTATGCATGGTCAAATGTTGATAGAATGACCTGTGTAGGGATGGGGTTAAGACATCAAGTACAATACTTGTACAAATGTCTAATCAACCATAGTAGTGGATGGAAGTCATTGCTAGTGTTTTTCAAGCTTAATGTTGGCTTCAGTAGTAGAAGTGTATCTGGCATCTTGGAGTTAGATATGTGGTTTCATCTCATTTACAAGGAAATATTCTTTCGAAGCTTAAAAGACCTAAATTTTACCTGTATTATACTCTCTCCTTCTGTGTCACTCTAATTACTAATGCTACCACCTAGTGCATATATATCTCTATTAAAGGCTTAGCTATTTTCAATTGGATCTGTACGGTCACAACTATGCTTTTCTCCATTGTTTCAGTAAATTGCGCATGTCAGGTCTTGTACCTTATTGTCCATGCGTTGCTATCTGCACCCCCTAAAGTGATATATAAAGGCAGAAAACCTAAAAAACAAAAACATGATAGAATTTGTTGTTCTTGTTGACCTGTAGACATGTAATATCTCTATTCCAGACTATGTTCTTTATGGTTTGTGCTTTTGATGCAGAGAGTTTTTGATCCCTCTTGGGGTATGATTGCATGAATTAGAAATGTGTACCACTGGATATGGGAAATTGTTCAACACTGCCCATGTTTGTGGGATAATACCTTTGTCTCCTTCAAGTTCATTCAGATTAAAAAGAAAATTAAAGGAAAAGATGTTTTGGATGAACCATTGATACTAGAAGATAGTGCGTGGCCATGGTTTAATTCCTTTGATTATGTGGCTAATTTTCCCTTTTCTCCTTCTGGTTTCCCTCTTCTCATTGCTGCAGCCCCCAAATCCCTCGCATTGCATTTTTTAGCCTTAATTTTACTTCCCTTGTTAAGATTTATTTGGATCATTACCCTCAAGTCATCCCAAATTTTGCTCTGTTTTCATACTTAAGTTGACACTGATTGATATTTCAGTTGTTCTATTGTAATTTTAGTTATCTATTATGTTCTGGAGAGTGATAAGGATTAAGTTTTCTTGTTTTTATAACTGCAGCTGTTGTGTCGATATGACCGTGAATCTGTTCTCAAATTCTTGGAGACTTCTGAAAGTTATAGAGTGGAACATTGTCTACGTTTGTGCCAAGAATATGGAATAATTGATGCTGCTTCATTTCTATTAGAAAGAGTTGGGGAGGTTGGAAGTGCCCTTCTTCTAATTCTTTCTAATCTTAGCGAGAAATTTGTCATGCTTGATGCTGAAATTCAGAAAGCATTTTCTGATACCGTTGTGGATGATCTCAATGCTGTTCAGAAGAAAAAAGTGGTATTTCAAAGCTAACTTATTCCTATCCTCTGCCCTCGTGGTTCACTTTCTCTCCATTTGGTCACATCTCTCATTAATGCCAATGCTTCAAATACTGTTTCAGGTTGCTGAAATACTTGATATCGTGCATGCTTGTATCGGATTATGTCAGAGAAACAGTCCCCGTCTGAAACCTGAGGAGTCTGAGTACCTCTGGTTTCAGTTGCTTGATTCGTGAGCAGTTCTAAAATATATGCTTATTCATTATCACTTCTGATCCATCATGTTTTTATAATTTTTAGTTGCTCTTATGTTTCTTCTTTAAATCCAGAAAAAGATTTTTTTTTAATTTTTTTATTTTTTAAATTTTTTTTATGTATTCCATAGGGTGAATTACAAGCATTTCCTGTATGCAATGGCTCTAACTGCATAGTTTGCATAATTTTATTTGTAAGTTTGACGTGGGGAAGCTTAATCCTTCAGGGTTTACAATGATTGACTTTTAAACAATTTTAAAATGCTTAGCAGCTGACTGACTGCCTAAAACTGAACTTATAAGCGGGCTTGGCGTGTCTTGTTATGTTCTTCAACTGAATTTTTTGAAATTTATTTGTTCTGATTATCCAGGTATGTCCACAGTAATCTTGATTGTGTATTGGAGTCATTGTGACAAAAGCACCCCTTCTTTCTGTAGTCTGAGGAATATTTTTTGTTATTTGTCTAAGTAATCAAATAGTTAGAATTTGCTATAACTATGATCACCAAAAAACTACTTGATTATGTGCATTGGATAAGATAAGTTTATTTTTCTATATTGAGTGGTAATGTTGAGAATTGAACCTCAGTTTGGCAGTAAATAATCCTGAATGTTTTACTCGGTGTTTTCTTACCTAGCGGGCTGCCGCAATTTTACTGAGTGGGACCACAATTGGGTTTATTTATTGTTCCGAATGTAAGAATACTATGTTTTTGAACAAAGGTTCAAAGTCATCAATGGGATATGCAAACAACTGTAGTAGGCTCCAGATTCTTTCTTCTTAAATTTTTGGGTTAATCCCAGTTGCCTCCCCTATGAAATAGCTAAATTACTAGCTCTCCTCTTCCTCTTTCATAATTACAAAGCCCTCCCCTCTAAATTTATCCAGTTTACAAAACTTTACTTGTCATTAGGGTTTTAGACAAAAAATGAATGTTAACCAAAAATTTAATGAACTTCTGTTTTTGTCCTTGACTAGCTATCGTTATTTTTCGCTAACCAAAATTTTGATAAGATATGTAACTTAAAGGCGGTCTAGTTGATTGTATGTAAATGGATTTAATTTTATGAGATTCTGTTTCAAAATTATGGAAGTTGGATGAATAAAATAGTCTTGTGAGGCAAAATTAGCTTCTGGGGGCTGCCTTTTTAGGCCTTCCAAATAAAATAATTTGTTCAAGTATTTTTTATAGTATCGTTGGATTGATTTATAGAAAAAAGAGGTATCTTACAAAACAATGGAACTCAATTTCATATAGAAAAATTAAAAAGATTTTCTTTATCTCTCGTCTTTTGTCTTTGTATTTTTTTACTTTCTTTCTCTCAATTCTTTTTCTCCTTTTCTACTTATTACTTTTCTTATCTTTTTGAGGGTGATAATGAAGAAAATGAGGGAAGGATGAGAATGCTAATTTTTTTGATGTAGCATTTGCTGCACTGGAATGAAGTTTTCTTGGATCTTGTTTTTCTTCTTAAACCACTCTATATAATTGCTTTATTTTCTTTATAGGTTTTGTGAGCCCTTGATGGATTCAGGAAGTGCTAGAACAGCTTCTGGAAGGGAAGCAGTCAAGGACACCCTTGATGGATCAATAGGTGAGTTGGAAGATGGACGAGGATGCAAATTTAAATGGAAAGTCTCCAAAAGTCATAAAGGTGTTCGCATGATGAGGAAACTGTTCTCCATATTCATTAAAGATATTGTCGAGGGCATGATTGGATATGTTAGGCTCCCACGAATCATGCTGAAACTTCTTTCTGATAATGGCAATCAAGAATTTGGTGATTTTAAACTGACAATACTGGGGATGCTTGGAACATATGATTTTGAAAGAAGAATTCTGGTGCGTCTTCATTATCTTGTATGCTATTTCTCATTTAAATTAAAATGGTTACCTTGTATAGTGTCCAACATAGTTGTGCTATTAGTTGTCTGTCTCTGTCCTTGAGGCTTTCCACCTTGAGTGTTGTTTGGGTGTGGCAAATGCAACTTCAGAAATAATCGGACAAATAATTTTTTCTCTTTCGAGTTTAAGGTAAAAATTAGTGCTATTTCAAAGTGAAAAGAGTGATATCATCCGCACGTTTGGTAGCAGGGAGTGAGGATTCTAGGAAAAGCCTGTCCCACTCTTTTAATCCCACTTTGTGTTAAGTAAGACTGAGAGAGAAGGGTTGGTTCAAGGATAGCTTATTTTCGCTAGAGTTGGAAAAGTCATTTCTCATTAGCCATGGGAAATAGTTATTTGCTCTTTAGTAGGATTAATGAGGAATCATAGCTGAAAAAAAGGGGGAAAAAAAACACTTCCCTTCTTATTCCCAAAATATACTTGTGTATTACAAGTTTATTTATTCCTGAAATATATATTTTATTTATGCATATATGCACATATATTATATAATAAATAGGTAAAGTAAATTTTATAATTATATAATGTGTGTGTGTGTGTATTTCCATAGCGTGTGTGTAAGTGTGTAGAAATTTTAAGCACATATGTAAGTATATCATGGATTATGGATGAGTTAGTGTACCAAATATATAATATTAAACAGTTATAGTAATACAAATTATATATAGTTGTAGGTGTGTGTTAGAATATTTTGATATTAATTATACACATAATTATGTGTAAAAACATATCTACATGGATTGCGTTATATTAAAATATAATTTATGTTATTAGCCATTATGTTTTAATATGCGTCTATGTATCATGGTTGTTGTTACAAATATGGTACAATAGTGATAACAACAAAATTTTGTTCCAGTTGAACTATGTACTCAACTGAACCAAGTAAAGGAATGAAAAAAACTAACTCTGTCTTCAGTCCATGTTTTTATCCAAATAATAGAACGGGGAAGACCATTTCTAGGGAGTTCCATTTATTTGGACTGACCTTTTCGACAATGACAAGTCACTGTACCAATCGTGCCGCAAGTGCTTTGCACTTCTTTCAAAGTCAAGTTTCTTCCTTGAATTATACAAGTCTAATATGCTTATCTGTGGGGTGTAATAGCAATTTACCTGATCTGTTGGTAGTGTTTATACCATGTAACTTGGATATATTAAATGGTTTCACCATTTTGAACTTTTCGATTTGGTAGGAAGGATATATTCCTCAGATTTTAGCAGCCGCCTTTTAACTGTGATTTTTAATTTTTTATTTACTTTTTATGTAGGACACTGCAAAAAGTTTGATCGAGGATGATACATATTATACCATGAGTTTGCTCAGGAAGGGTGCCTCTCATGGTTATGCCCCCCGGAGCCTTGTCTGTTGTATCTGTAACTCCCTTCTTGCTAAAAATTCCTCTGATTCTAGCATTCAGGTATTCAGCTGTGGTCATGCAATGCATCTCCATTGTGAACTTCAGGAAAATGGGGCCTCATTTAGGGGCACCTTAGTAGGATGTCCCATTTGTATTCATAGGAAGAAGGGTCAAAGGTCAAATGGCAAATCTATGCTTGCAGAGAAAGGACTAGTGAGCAGGTCCTTATCAAGGGCAAAGCAAGCACGTGCGACACCAGCTTTGCATGCTTATGATCATGAAAGTGCAGATAACTCGTATGGTTTGCATGCACCTTCAAGGGTATGTTCTCAGGTCTCACCTGATTATTTTTTGTGTCTGGATAATCCCTTTCTTTCTTTCTTTCTTATTTTCTCCCCCTCTTTTTGTTTGTTAAAAGAGGTCTGCATAATTACTTTGCCACATCTGAACTTGGTTGTAACAGTTTGAGCTCTTGCATAATCTTGAAAAAGATCAGAAATTGGTCCAAATAGAGAACATGCCTCAATTGAAGCTTGGACCTCCAGCTCTTTACCATGAAAAGGTAAAGAAAGGAATTGATATCTTAGCTGGAGCAAGTACCAGCCGTGTTTCCACAACAGAAAAACCAAAGAGTAGGCAACTCAGGGATGTGAAAGTGAAAGGTTCATTAGTCCGATTCCCCCTGAAATCAAACATATTTGGTAAGTTATTGCTTAGTTTATCCAATAAAAGTTTGTGATTTACCAAACTAACCAGACTGGATAAACAATCGACTTATTTGTCATTTTGAAGGTAAGGAAAAGATCAGTAGGAGGTGACAACATTCATGTGGATGATGCATTGGCAATGCACCAACTCATCAGTAAAATTTGGTTGGTTCTCTGTTGGGTGTTGCTTTGCAGGAAGGACTCATTCACTAAATTGCTTAATCAGTTTGTTAAAGGATGTTGCTGGAATCTCATATTAGGATATAATTTGCTTTTGGGCAGTTCATTTCTTCCTCTGGCTATCAAATTTCTGTTCTACACAATTGAGTGAATCCTTTTGCTGCTTGTGTTAAGTGATGAGTTGCTTCAGTTTTGCTAATCTGTTGCACTGGCTGTTTTGGATCAGAAGTAAATCTTTTTTTTTTTGAGTTACAGATGGTCCTTAATTCAGCTGTGTGGAATGGATTCTGTAATCTGGGAATTGTCTCTGCCCCTCCTGGTGAATTGGATGTGTTTCTGTGATCATGTCAATCTTTTGCACTTTTTGGACCACAATTGTCTCAACTGCAATTTGAGTTACAGTTGGTTCTCAATCTGTTTTGTTTCTTGTTTGGATTAGATTTGGTTGACTTTGATTTTGGAGTAGCTCTTGCGTTGCTGCTGTGTTAATTGATTGATGGGGTGTCTTAATCTCGCATCTTGCTGGACTTTTGGTTTCTGAATCAGTTGTAGCTGCTTCTGCTATGAGGATCCTGTTTTTTTGCTGCTGCACATTTCACTAATTACTTGTACAGTTACTTCTATTGAGAGATTTGGTTGGTCTGTTGCTGAATTTCCAAGTTGCGTCAGAAGAGTTTTGAATTTGGTTGCTGCAATTGTGGCGTATATATTGCTAATTTTGTATGGGCTGTCGCATCAGTCTCTTGCAGCTGTCAAATGATTTTGGTGGTTTAAAAATTGGCTTTAGTTATTGCTTCAAAATCTAAGGTTTGATTGTTACCTTTTTCTGTTCAATCTGCTGAAGTTCTGAATCGAACCTGGGTCTTTTGATTGGCTGTTTTTTTTGAATATTGAATTGTGCTGAAAATTGGTGCTTTGGCTGGGAGTTGGACCTGGGCACTCCTGTTTTGTTGCCTGGAATTTTCGCTGGCTTGAGGATTTGATGATCAAATTTTGATCCCTGCTTCTCTTTGACTTGAAATGGGTCTTCAATTTTACTAATTTCTTGCTGGATTGAGGAGTCGAAAGTGTCTCTTTCTTCGGAATTTTTGCTGAAGAGAGGAAATCAAATGTTGGCAGCGTTGAAGTGACATTGGGATTCGAACTTCTACTTTTTGGTGCCAGAATTCGGTTTAAATTTGCTGAAGAGCAAATTCGAACCGTGGAACTGGAAGCCAACTACATCTTGCTCCTTGCTTTGCTTTATTTTGCTGGATGAAGGTTGTGAAACCTGATTCATAAATGCGTACCTTGGGGAACTTTGCAATTTGTCCTAAGGCATGGGCTGGAATTATCTTGTGGAGGGGCTGGTAGCTCACCGTTTTGAAGACTTATTTATTGGTCTTGCTTAATTTTAATAGTATTCTGGACTAATTGCCAACAGATTGTAATTAATGTACTTTACTCTTGTATGTTTAATTTTCTTTAGGGGTGATTAGCCTTCAATTTCTCTTTTATTTTGGAATGTTGTGGGGAAGTAAGTACTTTTTTATTTTATTTTGCTCAAATGCTTTTAACTTGTAATCCCCCTTTTGGCTATTAATATATACCGAACCTATTCCTAGTATGAGCTAAAAAAAGAAAATAATTGGTAGACACATTTTTGTGGAAAATAAAGTAGCTAACTATTTTCTATTCTTTTCTTTTCTTTTCTATTTTTGGGTGGGGTGGGGGGGGGGGGGTTGTCGTCTGTTAGTATTTATTAGCTGTGTCTTGTGTAGATAACTAAGGATTTTGCTGTTTTTAACTGTATTATAGGTACTGAACACATTGATTAATCTAATTCTGTAAGATATGAGAAGCGCCTGCCATAATATAGCTATCAATTTGATCTTATTTTTGATTACTTGTGCATTTCAGTTTGAAAACTTATCACTCCTTAGAGTATTTTCAGAATATATTTCTAAGAAGCAAATTTATTTTCAAAATCTAGCAAAAGAAAATTCAATGGTAATGTTTAGTTACAAAATATATGTTTTGTATTATGTATTTTGGGAAAAAGAGTTTTGGGAGTGGGGTTGGGGAATGTGAAGTTATATTGGGAAATTTGATAGATGCTTGTTTATATTTTGGGGAATAGTTAGAAAATTATTTTGGGAGGTTTTGATATGTTTGTTTATATTTTTTAGGAAGATAATTTTTATTGTAAAGGTCAATCAATGTTTTTTTGTTGAGTTTTTAGGGTGAAAATGGAATTGAGTAATTTTTTTATATTAAAAATAATAATAAAATATATATGATATGTATATGATATATATGTATCGATATATATTGAATAATGGAGAAGTTTTGGGGATAATGAAGGATAGAAGAGGGTATTTTGGGCAAATTTAATTTTGCATTTTGAAGGAAAAAAGGATGTATGCTTGGTTATATTTTGACAAAACAAAATTATTTTTTCAAAATGTAACCAAACAAAGCATGTTTTTCCATATCATGTTTTACTTTATATTTGAGGAACAAATAAACTAAAAATAACAAAATTATTTTGTCAAAATGTAACCAAACATAGCATGTTTTTCCATATCATGTTTTACTCTATATTTGAGGAACAAATAAACTAAAAACAAAATCTGTCAATAAGGTTAGTCAAAATTAATTTCAAAATGTTATAGAAATATATGTATGAAAATGATTTCAAACATAGTGCAAGAGTTGAGCGGCCCCACTATTCCCGTCACAAGAAGGAGAGGAAAAAAAAAGGAAGAAAAGAAAAGAAAAAAAGAAAACATAACAAAACAAAATCGTAAAGCACTTAATACATTCACAAAACAAAATTATTTTGTCAAAATGTAACCAAACATAGAATGTTTTTCCATATCATGTTTTACTTTATATTTGAGGAACAAATAAACTAAAAATAAAACATGTCAATAAGGTTAGTCAAAATTAATTTCAAAATGTTATAGAAATATATGTATGAAAATGATTTCAAACATAGTGCAAGAGTTGAGTGGCCCCACTATTCCCGTCACAAGAAGGAGAGGAAAAAAAAGGAAGAAAAGAAAAGAAAAAAAGAAAACATAACAAAACAAAATCATAAGGCACTTAACACATTCACTTGACAAGGAAAGACGCCAACGCTCTTGACGGTTATTTGCACACACACTCGTATTCTCCGCCCCTCTCTCTGCTTTTCTCCCGTCCTATAATTTCTTCTTTCATTCATTCATTCCTATTTTCCCTTCATTCTCTCTTGTCTGCTGCTTTCTTCTCTTACTTCCTATCATTGGAAGATATTCCTGCAATAATCCGGCACCCATTATTGTCATTGGTTTGGGCTATGTTGCGGTTTTCTTTCACAATTTCCTGAAGCATAATAGCTTGTTCAGCAACAGCCAAAATCATCCAACCTCTCTCAATCAACTCTCCTAGATCTACCTAAAGGTATTCCTGCTGTAGAATCTTAAGCTCCTCATCTTTTCTTGGATCAACATCTCTAGCCAAGAAGCAATACTCTGTTAACAAGATCATTTTGCTTGTCAGCCGCCGATCCACTACTATCATTGCAATTTCCTCCAATGTTGTCAATGAAAAGAAGCTCAAGTCCACTTTTCTGTGCCCAATATGGTATCTTTTTATTTCTCAATTCATTTCTTAGTGCTTCTGTTCTTTATTAAGGGGAGTACTTATGTTTTTGTTGTCTGATTTATTTTTTCTGTATTGGTGATTGCATACGCTTGTGTTCTTCTAGTTAAAGTTTGGAAATAGGAGAAATTTTTTGATTTTCTTCTGCTGTGTTTGGAGTTGCCCTCGATCCTCAACTAATATGATTATATTGCTGCATTCATCTTATGTGAAATGAAATTAGATGGGTTCTTTAAAAATTTCTAGCAATAAAAGGCTAAATTAAGTGTGTTCGTTAGGAGTTGATAACAAAAGAAGAAGGGTTGGAATTGTATGAGGACATGGTTTTTAGGAAGAGTCTTTGAGAATATGTGTGCCCAGATGTATTAGAGAGGCAAAATGGTTGGATTCGTTCATATGTATAATGGCCAAGAAGCTGTATCAATTGGCTTTATCTAGCTCTTGAAGAAAGAAGATTGCGTTGTTAGTACTTATCGCGATCCTGTCCATGCATTGAGCAAAGGTGTCCTAGCTTGTCAGGTCATGAGTGAGCTCCTTGGCCGACCCTAATGAGCTTTGTGACCCTGGTGAGCATTTTGAATGATGTCTACAACATAAACTTCTTTTATTCTGACCATTTGAGAAGTTTCTGGACTTCAGTATTTGCTTTTACAATGAAAAAATTGTTTTTGAAACCTAACCTTGAGTTAATTTGAGAAACTATTCAATTGAATGAAACGTCAGTCTGTCATTATATTTCTGACGAAAAGTGAGATTGGTAAAGCATATGTTTTTTGCAGTTGCCAATCCAATGGGCACCATAGGATTATGTATTTTCTTCTGGAAATATTTATTTATCTAGATACTAATGGTCAAAGAACATTATCCATGGGTTTTTGAAGAAGTCAAACTCATGATCACATCATTTTTCTTAGAGATGGTTGTGTGAGGTCCAGGATATGATACATGGAATGACTTTTGCCTACCTAGCTTATTATACTGCCCTGGAAAGCTTGACTTTTGTCCTAAATGTTATTCTATTGCTCTGGTAAGATTATGCCAGTTATATCTGCACTATAGATTTAGACTATGTTAGAGGCAAATGCTGGTATGTTGTTAGCAAAATTATTCTCGACATTTATTTTGTGCATACCCCTATTACAAGGAATTCTTTGTTTCATAGTTGGTGTATGAAAAAATATTTTCATGTTACCGGAAAGTCAATGAAAAATCCACATAGGCCATGCTCCATGAATGTTTGTTAATTTTGATGAGACATGCCTTCTTAAGATAGTGGATGTGAGTCTCTGTGTTCTCCTTTGTTGTAGCCTAAAGATGCAATGTGACCATTGCAAATAGCTAAGGGTTGGTCCAAACTATAGATAACAAACGCTAGACAAACTCTAGGAATTAGTTCTATTCAGCTTATTCATAAAATGTGCTATTTGTATAAGTTGCCTAAAGCTGACAACCATAAGACATGATTAATAAATATCACTACACTTCTAGTTATTATTTTGCATGCTTCTGATTCGATATTAGTGTCACTAGGCACCATAAATTTAGGAGTACTCATATCATCAAATATTTCCATTCTAATTTGGGTAAAGTTGATAACATCCATGTTATTACTATATTTGTTTACTTTGGTAGCTGAGAAGGCTCATTGTGCCACAAGAGTTACCATCATGCATTGAAGAAATATATAATGGAAAACAATTAAACATAATAAATCATCGAAAAGTGTGGTTAAAGGGGTATAGTAATTGCTAATCTGCATCCCAAATCCCAAATTCATTGTTCTCCTCCATACTTCAACAGTTAAGCGGCCCTATGCGCTTGATCTTCTCCATACTTTATCCTCAATTACTAATCTCAAACCCTATTTCTCAGTCAAAAATTATATTCGAACTCTGACATTATCATTCTCGATCAAGCTGAGAAGTTTATGGCATGAGGATTTGTAAGACATTAGAAAACAATGGCTACTTATCAAGAATTTGCATGAAAAATAGGTAATCCCTTTATATGGCTCTCAAGAATTTTGCATGCATTCTTTGTACGGTGCGTTTTGTTTAGAGGCGTGGTTTTCATAATTTTTTGTTATCCCTTTATGTTGTTTTGAAGTTTTTGGTTTTTCCCTGTAATTATAGGTGGATATTATAGATTAATATAGTGTTTTTTCCCTGTTTTGAAGCTTTTGGTTTTTCCCTGTATTAAAGAACTCACATGTGTAGAATTGGATTGTCAACTAGAAATAGTGCATATTGCTTAAAATTGATTTGATTGAGCTTTGCATTTGTTTTCTAAAATGAATTTTTTGATGCTATGATGTCCTATCGAAATGAGAGATTTGAAAAGATCATGCCATTGTTTCTCTGTCTGCTCTTCATAATATGTATCTTTCAGTTTTTACTTCATTGCATTTTTTTCATTGATCGATAATTGAGTAATTCATCTCTTGTAGTAGGAGCTTTGGGACAGATATACAACATGCTTCTTAAACTCAAAGTTGTTGATTCTGAAGGAGATGTCATGAGAGAATTTAACTTGCAAAAGAGGCCTCTTCAAGGTTTTTATGAAGAGCACTCTATCTTTAAAGTAACTATCCATAAGTTAGGTTAAATTTAGACTTTGACGTAGGTGTATTATCTGGACTTAACTTATATGATTGACTGCTACTGAAACAAAAATTTAACCAGTTAGATATTATCAGAACCTATTCAATCATGCTAACTTGCTTCATGGCTCACATGAGGATACATTTATGTTATTTTATGTGGCATCTTTGCTTGCTTTCTTTTTCCCTTTCTTTGGTTGTTGTTGTGCTTGACTTGTGCATCTGTTACATTATATTATCTATATATATGATTATTTGTAGGACTTCAAGATATTGCAAATATTTGGATTTACTAATAAATTATCTCTTGATCCAAATGCATCCAAAAAATGCATGGGAAAGAAAATGTTTTAATGCTTGTTATACTCTTAATTACTATGCAAACAAATAGAAATGGACCAATGAAAGATGAGAAGCCTTTTATCTGAATATTTTGTACACCAATTTTCTTGCATATATGTTCTAATGTCAATGATTCTTCGAATCATATCTAGGTAAAGCTTCTCTAAAGCCCTAGATAAGAGTAATCCTTTTTTTTTTTTCAACCACAAAAGGAGTGCTAATTGTAAGAGCAATCAACAAGAAGAATCTAACTGCCTTAGGAAAAATCAGTAGCTTTTGCTTATTATTTTTTATATCCTCCAAAGTTTTGGTTTGTTATTCTCTGATTCTTTTACTCAATAAGTTAATGACATTGTTATCTGAATTTACTTACTATTGCAATTCTCCTTTGCAACAAAAGATGATGGACGAGGTTCTTAGGGGTCATTTATATTGGATAAAGGATTTTTGACTTTTGTTTTTTTGTTGAAGCTGAATGAAAATATAAGTTAAATTGGGAAGGACATGATTTATACATACCCTTTACTAGTTCATAGTTGGCATTATTTCCCACTTCTAGTAGATAATAACTCTTGTATAATTGTTTAGCTCATCTTTCGCTAACCATAATCCTTCATTCTTAGTTGTATTTCAACTCCCCAATTATGAAGAATTATCATGTTATGCTTATGTATCTCAGCATTTCAAGGGCATAAGGAAGGATAAGCTAGAGGAGATGCCATTTGCAGCAGAGTTTCTGAGTGAATCAAATGTTGAATACTTGAGGCAACCTTACATCTCTTCACTAAAATAAGTCTAAATCCTGTCTTGCTGGTGTTCTAAAATTTTCTTGACACAATGAGAAAAAAGATGAGGATATCAGCAACTGTCCATTTATTTGAGCTTAAACTAATATAAAAAGCAATAATGATAAGGTATGTAAAATTAGTTTGGTTTCATTATACATACTAAAAGTACATGATATCTTACAAGATAAAGATTGTACTAAACCCTTGTTCACACACACATAAAAAATTGATGTCTTAAAAATAACGCTCATGCACAGTGTTCAAATAATTTTACATCTCATAAGATAAGATATCATTAGACACTACTTTCTTTACATTGTCTACTTGCATATCTACATCATTGGCCTGATAAAGGATTCTAAAATACTTTTAAAATATATACTCCAAAATATTATAATGCCTGAAACCAGAAACTAGATACTACAATATGGTCAGTACTGGAATCAAGCTTTAGATCAAACAATCTGTAGTTTTTATTTTCTTGGATAATAATGAAGTCAAGTATTGCATTAGGATCCAACAATCAAAGCACAGTAACGCCAAATTAACTAGGCTACACTTGAAACTAAGGATCTAATCATGCTACTAATTTAGATTTGGATGACAAATTACCTTGATTGCTAAAAAATTCAAAGCAGAATGGAAGAACACTTGAACAATTCATAGCTGTCTTCCTGTAGTGCAATGGCAAAGTGGCAACGATTGCCCAATCAAATCACCTCTGAAAATTCTGAAATTTTCACACAACGTTCTCAACATTTGGGTACGCTACTATAAAAATCTCAGCTCAAAAAGAGGTCGGCAAGGTCTGGAAATGATCCTCCAAACATTTTGCCCTAACGGTGGATCTCCCAAAGCAAAACAATCCAATCGTCTTGCCTCTAATGCAATGATCCACACACCAATTGCTAATTCAAATCTCTCCTAGATCAGCTGAAAAATCAAGGAGAGATAAAGGCTGATTTTGGAGGTAGGAGAAGAAGAAAATGTGAAGTTTCAACACATGAGGCAATACAC
The DNA here is from genome assembly GCA_018894105.1 of Jacaranda mimosifolia. Taxonomy (NCBI): domain Eukaryota; kingdom Viridiplantae; phylum Streptophyta; class Magnoliopsida; order Lamiales; family Bignoniaceae; genus Jacaranda; species Jacaranda mimosifolia. Next base: position 113,849 of record CM032133.1, on the reverse strand, counting down.
ACAAAATTGGAGGGAAAAATAGAATATAACAATTAGATCTAAAATGCATGTGTATCACATGTGTTTGGCCACCTTTTTCTATATCTATATATAGATGGAGGGAAGGTGTGATGCTTACGTGGCATCACACCTCCCATGAGGTTGGCGCCACTTGCTTGCCAACTTGCAAGCAAGTTGTATGTGAGTTTAAGATGCATTTGAAATTCATTTGGAATTTTCATTTCATCTTATGAAAGGTCATCCAAATAAATTCTAATTCACTCCAAATGAATTCTTCATTTGAATTTTTCCTCCAAAATTAATTCTTCATTTTAATTAAATTAAACACTTGAATTTAATTAATTAACCTTTGACTAACTCTTAAGTTAATTAGCTTAATTCTTTAAGCTAGTAATTGTTAACTTAACTCCTTAAGTTAACTTGACCAATTAATTTGTCATATGGCACCAATTAAATTAATTAAATTAACTCCTTAATTTAGTTGGTCTAATTTAACTCCTTAAATTATTTAGATCAATTTAACAATTAAATTGATCAAGCCAAAATTATCAAAAATTAGTCAACCATTTTCATCCTCAAAATCAGTCATAGTGGAATCTTTCTAACTCTTAGAAAATTCCCTTCACCAACTAGGATTACCAATTGGTTTTTTGTGTATGACCCATTAAGTTCTACCATTCATTGGACATGGGCTCACAACTCTCGTGATATTTAGAATATCGAAATATTCGCATTAGTTTAAACTCCTTTAAACTAATGACTCAATTCAATTAATCTTATTAATTGAATAGTACCCAATCTCCATGATTGATGTCTAACCTCAAGGCCATGGAATCCAACTAATTGGCCGAAATGAATATGCTATTGGTAAACCATTTTAGCTCTACGCGTACCATACAAATACAGTCATTCCATTTCCTATCTCCCGAAAAGGCCTACGACAAGATATTTGTTGGCTCCATAATAGCCTCGATACTATGTTTCTATTCTCAATGTTCGATTCCCAGTTATGACCTCATCTTTGAAAATTTCCTTTTTCAAATTGTCATACTACCTTGCATAAGGATTTCTTGGAATCGATCATTATAGAACACATAGGAGATGCACTTGCCATTCACAATGACGAGGGAGTCGGATCCCATCTTGGATTTCACCTCCATGTCTAAGTAGCTCATACCCAACCTCAACCCGAAAGACCCGCTAAGTGGTTAAAGAAGAGTCAAAGCATGAGGACCTAAACACAATGTTACCATGGATCCTCAGGTTAAAGGACTAATTATATGCACCAGCGTAGGTTGGAGAACTTGCCACTATGGCTATCTAGTAGATTCTCTGGGTAGGCCTCCAGTGAATTTGTTCTCTAATAAGCACCTACTAATACGCACCCATATCTCATATGGTTTGCTCATGAAACAGAGCAATATCCAATTCTTAGATTTATGTATCATTAGTGCAAGTCTATTCGAATATTAGATGCCCTATCTCTTAAGATTCTATGACTTAGGATATTTAAGATCATGATTGTATAAGACTTATTTCATGATCACCACTAGTGTTTGACCAAGTCCCATAGTCTTGTGTGATCTAAGGGCTTCAACCTAATGCCAGTGGAGAAATATAAGCATAAGATGAAGATGGCTATTTACATGCCAATCTCATTGCTGCGGGGCATTATTCCAACAAGCTCCCACTTGCTCTAAAGCCAATGCTCCATAGTCTTAAGACCCATCTTCTCAAGATGTCCTTTAAAGACCTTTTGGGTTAGGGGTTTAGTCAGTAGATCTGCTATATTCTCTTCCGAGGCAACTCTTTTCACTCGAATGTCGCCTCTATCAATGATCTCCCAGATCAAATGGTATCACCTCAAAATGTGCTTGAATCGCTGATGAGATCTTAGCTCCTTAGCTTGTGCACCGCACCATTATTTTTATAGAAGATAACTATAGGCTCAGCAATGCTAGGCACTATATCCAACTCTTAGATGAAGGTTTTGATCCAAACTCCATCCTTTGTAGCTTCCAAAGTTGCAATATATTCCACATCTGTGGTTGAATCAGCCATGGTATCTTGTTTGAAACTCTTCCAACTCACCGCATCGTCATTAAGGCAAAATATAAATCTAGAAATAGATTTTAAGTCATTTGCATCAGATTGGAAACTAGAATCCAAAAATCCCCCGGGTTTCAATTCTCCATTACCGTATACCAAAAATAAATTCTTAGTCCTTCTCAAGTATTTAAGGATTGCTTTAACAGCCATCCAGTAACTATCACCGAGGTTGGATTGAAAGTAGCTCGTAACACTTAGAGTGTCACTATATTCGATCTTGTACATTGAATGACATACATTGTGCTCCCAATAGTTGATGCATAAGGTATGTGGGATGTCTTACATCTCTCTTCCTCTATCCTAAGGGTCATAGACTTGGAGAGATGAAGACCATGTCCCATAGGGAGGACTCCCTTCTTAGATTCTTCTATAATAAACCTCTTTAATATCTTGTCAATGTACAGGGTTTGAGAAAGCCCCTTCATTCTCCTTGATCTATCTCTATATATACGTATTTCTAATACATAAGATGCTTCTCCCAAATCTATCATGCAGAATTGTGTAGATAACCATACTTTAGTACACTCTAACATTGCTATCTTATTCCTAATGAGAAGAGTGTCATCGATATAAAGCACAATAAACTATATACTACTCCTACTAGCTTTTTTATATACACAAGGTTCATATACATTTTTGACAAAGCTAAATGATTCAACTGTCTTATCAAAACATATGTTTCAACTTTGGGACGCTTGCTTGAGTCCATAAATAGATCTCTTGAGTTTGCAAACTTTTTGCTCACTCCATTTGGATGTAAAACCTTGTGGTTGTCCCATATAGATTTTTTCTTAAATGTTCCATTGACAAAAGCGATTTTCACATCCATTTGCCATATCTCATAGTCATAATATGTGACTGTGGCAAATAAAATTCGAATAGACTTAGGCATAGCGACCGGTGAAAAGGTTTTCTCAAAATCAATACCGGGGCATTATGTGTAACCTTTTGCCACAAGTCGCGCTTTAAAGGTCATTACCTCTCCATCGATTCCTAATTTTGGCTTATAGATCCACTTGCAACCAACGAGTACTGTACCCTCTGGTGGATCTACCGAAGTCCATACTTTGTTGAAGTAAATGGAGTTCATTTTGAATGTTATGGCGTCAGGCCAAATCCAAAATCTATGTCCGACATAGCTTTCCCATAGATTTTTGGATCATTATCCGGTTGGCCTATCTCATGAAGAAATCCGAAAACCTTTTAGGTTGCTTCTTGATTGGGTCTAACCTTTTTAGAGGTTGTGTGTAAGACTCTTGGTGCTCATTTGTTTCCATCGCTTGTAGGATTTGATGATCATCTTGAACTTCATCAAGTTCAATAACAATGCCATTTCTATCCAATAGAAATTCTTTTTTCAAAAAGTGGGTGTTCCTTAAAACAAACACCTTTTGTTCTAAGGGATCATAAAAGTAATAACCCAAAGACTCGCTTGGGTATCCCACAAACTTGCACAAGATGGATTTACTATCCAATTTGTCTCCCACTAACCACTTGATGTAAGCCGGAGACCTCTATACATTTAGAAAATGGTAAGAGGGTGCTTTGCTATACCACATCTCATTTGGCGTTATTGGCACCGGTTTTGAGGGTACTATATTTGCTAACCTCGCCGTCGTTTCTAAGGCTTATCCCCAAAAGGATATAGGCACATCAAAAAAGTTCATCATGAAACATACTATGTACAACAAGGTACGATTTCTCCTCTCGACTGCTCCATTATATTGGGGTATGTCAAGTGGAGTCTATTGAGAGAGAATCCCGTTCTCCTTTAGATAATTCAAGAATTCGGTATTTAAGTATTCTCTCTTTCGATCCGATCGAAGAGCTTTAATACTAAGTCCTTTTTGCTTTCCTACTTCATTCATATACTCTTTGAACTATTCAAAAGCTTCGAACTTATACTTTATAAGATACACATATCTGAACTGAGTATGATCATCTATGAAGATAATGAAGTAAGAATAGCCTCCTCTTGCACTAACTCTTAGTGGGCCACAAACATCTATATGGAGCAAATCCAAAGGACTTATGGTTCGCTTCGATTATCCTACAAAATGAGCCTTGGTCATTTTTTCCTTCAAACAAGATTTACAAGTAAGAAGATCCTCAATGCCACTAATATTTAGTGCTTTGAGGGCTTCTAACTTGCTCATCCTATTTTTAGAGATATGTCCAAGTCTTGCATGCCACAAGATGGCATCTTCTTGATTATCTTATTTTCTTTTACTTGATTGAATGTGCATCAATTAACGTTAAGACTCCAATATGCACAATCCATTGCTTAATGCACCTTGTGTAATTAAAGAACCATTCTGTAATTCTTTCATCTTCCCATTAGACATAGAAAAATCATATCTTCCATTATCTAATTTAGGAATAGAAATAAAATTCTTCACAAGATTGAGTACATAATAACATGGATCAAGTACAATGGAAGAATTCCCCAAGTCTAACTCGATGACACCTTAGACCATAGTCGCAACTCTTGCTCCATTTTCTAGGCGGAGGATCATATCCCCTTCATTTAGACTTTTTCTTCTTTCCATCTCCTGTGACAAATTACAAAGGTGACAACCACACGCGGTATCGAATACCTATGACGAAGAATTAGTTGTCAACTGCACTTCAATAAAAGTACATACCCTTCTCAAGGGTGCTAAGGTAAGCTTTACAATTTCTTTTCAAATGCCATTTCTCGCCACAATGGAAACATGTAGCTCCGGTTTTAACCTCTTTCTTTTTCTTGATTCCCCCTGAACTCTTCAAGGGTTGCTTCCTTTTAGAGAAAGAACTCTTCTTCCTTTCACCTCCGTTTCTAGGACCCTTAGGTTAGACTTAGAGGAGGATGCAAGCATAAGTGGCTTATCTTTTTTCATCGTTGCCTCGACAGTTACCAATATGCTAACCAATTCATTAATCGTCCCTTCTTGCTTTGACATGTCAAAGTTTATGTGAAATTGGTCGAATGAGCTTGGCAATGATTGTAGGATCAAATCCACATAGAGGTCATTGTCCATGATTACGTCCAATTGACAAAGCTTCTCAATTAGCCCGATCATGTTTAGCTTATGGTCATGGACACTTATGCCCTCATTTATTCTAGACCTAAAGAGCTCCCTAGATAAAGCGAACCTTTCGTGTCTAGTTTGAACACCATACAACTCTTGTAGGTGTGTGTAAATCTCGCTAGCATGTTTCATGTGCTCATGATTCTTTTGGAGCTCATTGGTCATAGATGCCATCATGAGATACCTCGTTTGCAGATCATCATCCACAAGCTTTATGAAAATTTCATGGGCCTCATCAATAGCTTCATCGCCATTGGTGTTCGGCGGACTTTGATCAAGAATGTAGGTCTTCTTTTCAGAATTAATAACAATTTTGAGGTTCCTCAACTAATAGCAGAAGTTAGGCCTAGTTAGATTATTGGTTTCCACAATGATGTTGAGTGGGTTTTTAGCCATTTTGAGTTTGAGATTTCAAAAATTTATAGAAGGCGAAAAGAAAAGTATAAGCATGTGATTGAATATTGATATTGACAACATGTTCATGGTTTCTCAAGCATATTTTTCTCCTAGTATTTTATCAAATTCTTCACCCCCTGGAAGAATTCGGGAAATCATTTTTCCTAGTGAGAATCAAGATCATAAGGACTTGAAGTGAACCCCTATGACTGAGTGCTATCCACAAATAATCAAAAGGTAAGCAACTTTTGCTAGTGTTGCATCTCATGTAACTCTTGATATATTTTGCCTCACTTTTCATATAGACCCATGTGTCATGCTTCATCTACATTACTAAGTGTTAAGTCAAACCTACCAATCAAACTTTGATTCGAGATCGCTCCACGACATCCCTCATGACCGAGTGCCAATGCATGGGAAGTCTCAAATCAAAGGTGCATCATATGCTAAGTATATGATCACAACTTTCCACCTAAATGTAACCCTCATGACCGAGTGCCATCACATAAAGATGGTAGCATCGTCATGTCACATACTATTGGCAGAAGGCATGGATTAATTAAAACTCTTTTTAATTTTTATCCACTTTGACTTAATATTTTAGAAGCACATAGACTTTCTAAGTGGAGGGATTTTGTTGCTTGCAAAGATCTCACCAATTTTATCTTCTTATTTAGGTTTTCTATATCATAACCATGCATCTCACAGCTCAATAGGATATGTAAAGCATAAATAAGTAAATGCGCCTAGCATGCTCCTAGGGTGGGATGACCATGAGCCTTAACCAAATAGTGCACTTTAGAGCCATAGGTGCACCACTTAGTTGATTTTAAGTGGTTTGATTAAATCTAACTATTACATAAATGTATCCCATAAATTCATGGGTCTTCATGCCTCCAATGGTCTTCTTTGCTCCTTGTAACATTATATGAGAAAGAAATCCTCACTCCTAGCAGTTTTACTCCCATAACATTTACAAGATAGAAATTAAGAGGCATGGAAGTCCCAATATTAATACAAACCTTTTCAATAATTTGAAACAAATAAAATCAATATTAAAGGCTTATGATCATCCCTATTCATTCATTATCCATTAAACAATTAAATGAACAATAAATAAATCAAGAATTAACATTCAATTCTAACAATTAAATGCTTATATCATAAACAATTAATTGGCCAAGAAAGAATAAGCATAACATTTATGCATCATTATTGAAGATTAACTTTAACAAGATTTTAAAAGCAATAAAAAATGTTAAACATAATTTTGAAAACTTGCACAACACTTGTGCATCTATGTAGCATGATTTAATATACTTTTGGTCACAAAAAACCACAAAAAACATGCCTTGACTTGAGCAAAATCAAAGCTGGCCACTGTTTGCTTGGCCTAGGTGCATAGCCACGCTCACTACTCGGCCAGCACTCGGCCAGGGCTGGCAGTTCCCCTGTTTCAAGGTTAGCTCCGAGTCATCTTGTTTTTGGCTCAATTTTTGTGCACAAAATTTTTTAGGATACTTCCTAAACATCAAATCACACATTATAGATGAAATTCCATACTCAAAACACTTTTTAAAAATGGAATTTCAAGTGCTCAAACCTGCTTCAAAAATCAAGTTTAAGTGAGAATCACTATTCTCCAAAAATCTCCAATAATTTTCAATCAAATTGGATAAAAAATGATTAGAACACCTTAATGCCAAATTTAACATGCTATATCAACATATAACATCAACTAATGTCAAATCAACATTCAACATTAGCAACTATGAATTAAAACATGCTAAACATATGAATTTACACTTAAAACACATATTAGCATAATTTAATTCATCATCAATGGAACCACAAGCATCATTATCCTAACACTCCAATCCATAAATTAGATCAAGTATTTGGAGATCTAGATCAATTCATCACTTGAATCAATCAAACAAAAATTAAAATTAAAGCATGAATTAGGCTTCGATACCACTTAAAGTCAAATATAGTACTAGGATCTAACAATCAAAGCATAATAATGCCAAATTAACTAGGCTACACTCGAAACCAAGGATCTAATCATGCTATTAATCTAGATTTGGATGACAATTACCTTGATTGCTCAAAAATTCAAAGTAGAATGGAAGAACACTTGAACAAGTCATAGCTATCTTCTTGCAGTGCAACGGCAAAGTGGCAACGATTGCCCAATCAAATCACCTCCAAAAATTCTGAAATTTTCACACAATGTCCTCAACATTTAGGGAAGCTACTATAAAAATCTTAGCTAAAAAAGATGTTGACAAGGTTTGGAAATGCTCCTCCAAACTTTCTGCCTTGACAGTGGATCTCCAAAAGCAAAACAATCTAATTGTCTTACCTCTAATGCAATGATCCACACACCAATGGCTAATCCAAACATCTCCTAGATTAGCTGAAAAATCAAGGAGAGATGAGAGAGGATGAAGACTGATTTTGGAGGTAGGAGATGAAGAAGATGTGAAGTTTCAACACATGAGGGAGCACACACAAAATTTGAGGGAAAAATGGAATCTAACAATTAGATATAAAATGCTTAGGTGGCATCACACTTCCCATGAGGTTGGCCCCACTTGCTTGCCAACTTGCAAGCAAGTTGCATGTGAATTTAAGATGCATTTGAATTTCATTTGAAATTTTCATTTCATCTCATGAAGCATCATCTAAATAAATTCTAATGCACTCCAAATGAATTCTTCATTTGAATTTTTCCTCCAAAATTAATTCTTCATTTTACTTAAATTAAACACTTTAATTTAATTAATTAACCTTTGACTTAACTTTTAAGTTAATTAGCTTAACTCTTTAAGCTAGTAATTTTTAACTTAGCTCCTTAAGTTGACAAATTAATTTGTCATATGGCACCAATTAAATTAATTAAATTAACTCATTAATTTAATTGGTCTAATTTAACTCTTTAAATTGTTTAGATCATATTTAACAATTAAATTGATCCAGCCAAAATGACCAAAAATTAGTTAACCATTTTTCTCCTCAAAATTGATCATAGTGGAATCTTTCTAACTCTTAGAAAATTCCCTTCACCAAGTAGAATTACCAATTGGCTTTTGTATGTAACCCATTAGGTTCTACCATTCATTGAACATAGGCCTCACAACTCTTGTGATATTTAGAATATCGAAATATTCACATTAGTTTAAATTCCTTTAAACTAATAACTCAATTCAATTGATCTCATTAATTGAAGAGTACCCAATCTCTATAGTTGATGTCCAACCTCAAACCCATGGAGCTCAAGTAATTGGCCGAAATAAATATGCTATTGGTGAACCATTCTAGCTCTACGCGTACTATATACGATCCTTTCATCTCCTATCTCCCGCAAGAGGCCTAGGGCATGATATTTACCTGTTCTCTAATAGCTTCGATACTATGTTTCTATTCCCAATATTTGATTCCCATTTAAGACCTCATCTTTGGAAAACTTATTTTTCAAATTGTCATACTACTTTGTGCAAGGATTTCTTGAAATCGATCATTATAGAATACATAGGAGATGCACTAGCCCTCCCAAACGATGAGGAGTCGGATCCCATCTTGGATCTCACAAATCTCTATGTCTAAGTAACTTATATCCAACCTCAACCCAAAAGACCCACAAGTGGTCAAGGAAGAGTCAACGCATGAGAACCTAAACATAAGGTTATCATAGATCCTCATATCAAAGGACTAAAGTTTAAGTTGGAAAACTTGGCACTATCGACTTGCCACTATGACTATCTAGTGGATTCTCAGGGTGAGCCTTCAGTGAACTCGTTCTTTAACAAGCATCCACTAACACGCACTCATATCTCATATGGTTTGCTCATGAAATGGAGCAATATTCAACCATTGGATTTATGCATCGTTAGTGCAAGTCTATCTGAATCTTAGATGCCCTGTCTCATAGGATTCTATGACTTGGGATATTAAAGATCGCGACCGTGTAAGACTTGTTTCATGATCACCACCTAGTGTGTGACTAAGTCCTGTAGTCTTGTGTGATATAAGGGCTTCAACCAAATGCCATTGAAGAAATATAAACATGAGATGAAGACGGCCATTTATAATGAATATTATTCAATCAAAATTATATCATAAGTAAAATAGTTTACATGCCAATCTCATTGGTTGCGGGGCACTATTCCAACAAATAATACATATTTTTTCAGAAAATCAAGTTTCATCCTCAACTTACATAGTCTTTGATAACAATCTCCTTGCGATCTTCTAATTTTATTGTATCAAACCTTTTCATTTGTTTATTCCTTTTCTTTTCCTTTCGCTTTCCAATTGTTAAGTGTTGGTCAATATGTTAGTAGAATTTGTTCTAATTCATTGAATCTTCTAGATGTGATCTCTCATATCAAGAGATATGTTGGTCAATAATGATGTTTCTTTCTCTTATTTCATGGTTATTGTGTTATTGTTAGAAACATGCAGTGAATAGGGATAGGATCCATAGTTGGTGCCTGTTTTGGTGTTAGACTACAACGATAGAGTACATGATAAATGTGTAAAGAAAAATAATAAAGCCAATAAAATGTTTGAAGTTATTTGAATTTTGGGGCTTCGCTCTAGTCGATGTTAAGTTGATCATTTAAATTGCAATTTAATGTCTTATTCATTTTTGGCAACAAAAAGATTATTTTCTAGAGCTATCTTTTAGTTCATGGTTAGTGAAAGATTGCTGAAAATCATTTGAAGTTTCAATAATTTCTTAAATTTGCTGAATATATTAGGCTATATTTATTTAAGATATAGTATGGGTACACCTACTTTCCAATTCTGGTAGTCTTCAGGAGATCTCGGCACCCTTAGAGTATTTTGTGGATTCAATCTTGTTCTATTGCTATTTATATCATCACTATACATAGTTTCATTGCCATTATGTTGAGTTCTAACATTAAAGTTTATTAACTGATGGTTAGGGGTGGCAACGGGGCGGGTTTGACAGGACCCGAAACCCACCCCGCCTACTTCTATTTGGACTCGGGACCCACCCCACCCCGCCCCGCTTTAGGCTCATAATCCGGCGTGTCTAGCCCACCAAACCTATTTTTCTTTTTTTTTCTTTCTTTTTTTGTGCTTTTTTTATTAAAATATATAATTTTACAACTCGCATGTTTTCAAAATTGATTAAGATATACATACACAAATAATATGTATACATGTATAGAAAATTAGAATCCATTATACAATAAATTTCTAACACTATTTTTCAAATTTTAAAATAAAATATCCATATTAATTGATTTTAGTATATTTTTTTATCATTTTTATGATGATTGAATGAGTACAAAATTATTATTTATTTCATGAAATATATATACTATTATAATCCTAATTTTTTTATGTTTTATGTACATATATTATATATAATATATTTATAATTATTATATATTAATTATACGGGGCGGGTTTACTTAAACCCGTAACCCGCACCGGACCCATCCGAGTCCATAAAATTAGGACCCGTAACCCGCCCCATAACCTGTTTATTTGACTCCTAACCCGCCCCATTAGGGGCAGGTCCGAGGCGGGGACCAGGTCTACCCGGACCCATTGCCATGTCTACTGATGGTACTTGGACAAAGTTTGATGATGTCAAATTTCTTTGCTGTTAAAATCTAAATTCTGATCTCTTTCCTACTCTTCAAAGACGATTAGGATTCTTTAGTCTCTGAGAAGAAAAAAGTTGATGAAGGAGCACTTAAAATAATGAAGGATATATGAGTGTGAAAATGAGAAAGGGCATTGCCGAAAAATCCTTTTACATTTTGGTTTTATCATTGTCTCTCTTCTGAACAAGATAGAATTGCTATTAAAGTATGCATGAGTAAAAGCAAATAATTGAAGATAATATGGATCCATTTCCCACTGACAACAATCTCTTTTCTTATACAAAAATAGGACAAAAGCACTTAAGTTTGGACAAAAGTAAAGGAGGTGATTAAGGTCCACTAAAGTAATCTAAGCCTACTTTCTTTAATTTTCAGCTTCTAGACATATAGTTGGACTAACTTTGAACTTGGTCATTTTGATATTCTTCCTTGAGTTTATTAGGTTGGATATTGTGAAACATATTTTGATAAAACCATATATACGTTTTTTGATTAATTTAAGGTGACACTATCTTAGTTTAATTTTCTATATAAAATTTTATTTTTGTAGTTTTATCATTTATGTCTTTTTCTTTATTTGACTTAAACTGAATATTTCTGCATGACCTCTTGACTACAGGCTAATCCTAATGAGGATATTCGTTGAAAAATGGTTGATTATGGTTAATTAATTAACAAGCATGGAATATGTTTGAATAATATTTCTATTGCAACTTGTTGCAATGGTTATTGAACATATTCACAATATTTATGTCATTTTCAACTATTTCAAGTCCAAAGATATATTTCAAGAGTCATACGAAGAAATATGGAGGGAAATTTGAAGAGTATTCAATATGGTTTTCTTTGTAATAGTTTGTAATCAACATTAGATTGTTATTTTATAAACATTAGGTGTTGATTCAAATTAATTTTGCAGTAACTATTTATTACATTAGCAATCGATTTCAATTTTTTATATAATCATTATTTGATTTATAGTGCATGCATGTTAGCAACAAACTTAATTTGTTTTTGCAGCCATTATTTGAGTTAGTAATACATAAATTTTACTAGCCAATTCAAACTATTTTGCGACTACTATTTGGTTGTGAATGCGTACATCTTAGCAACCAACTAATTTTTTTTTTTTGCAAGCACTATTTGGATTCTAATATATACATATTAGCAACCAATAGATACATTTTTGGTCACTAAATCATAAACATGTAATAAGCTTTATGACAAAATTGTAATTATTGCAATTAATTATTTCATTGCTAAAAAAAATTCTTCAAAAATAATGCTTTACCGTTGCAATTTGCTCACTAAAACATATTAAATAACATAATTGTTGCCACCATTTAAAAACTATTGCAACTGATTACTTAGTTGCTAAAGAAATAAATTGTTACCAACCAAAATGATATGGTCACTATATGCGTAATTATAGAAACCATGCTAATGTTATAGCGACCACGAACTTCTACACTAGCAAGTAAAAAACTTGTCATTGATTATTCTATCTTTAGTGACTATTATTGGATGGTCACTAAACATGCACCCTTCAGCGACCAAGGTAGTAATTAGCCACTGAGCACTTTTAATAGCTACCCTGTTGTGACCAACTTTGTTTTGGTCCCTAAAGATTATAGCGACCATTTTCTTGCTTTTAGCAACCAATAATAATGATTGCTACAACTAATTTTTTTTGTAGTGTTATTATCTAAAAACTCAATTAATATTTTTTTTAATTTATCCTTGATCCTACAATTTGGCTTTAATTTTGATTTTAAAAAAAATTCATGAACAAAGAAATATTTATAGAATGCCAAATTGAAAGGAATGAAAAATTTTATGAAGTATTTAAGATGTTCCTTTTCCATTTTTCCTTCTCCTTCACCTTATATGTATGCGTGCCGATAGCAATCATAGTGATAACATCCATCTTTCTCTATGATAAATTTTTCATAGAAAGAAATATCATCAACAATTATTATATTAAATCTCATAGAACGTTCTGTATTCAATTATAATACTAAACTATTGACGCAAGCAGGAGTATTATTTTGTGGAAGCTGGTGGCCCCTTCTGATTGAAAGCCTAAATTGATAGTAATTTATGTTTCAGATTTTCTCTATTGAAAGCAAAGATGAAATGGTTGATTAGCTCCAAATGATTGATAATTAATGTCTTCGGATGGAATAGCAGATAAGTTATCACCCCCCAGACGGAGAGGTCCAATTTGATAGCTAGTCTGGCAATGCATGTAGAGTGAGGAATTTGATGATTACTTATTTATGATCTTTCGCCTTTGACAGATGAATTTGATGCTTCAAAAATGTTGTTTGTGGAAGTGGAAAAAGCTGGTTTCCGTGTAAACCAAACCATCCATTATTCCAAGTCTCATGACTTGCATGCATATACATCAAGTACATGATTTAGGGTCTTAGCATGAGAAATATACTATTAAAAGATAAGCAGAGATTTTGATAGGAAAATAATGCCTTCTTGGGTTGCTATATCGAGCAGTATCCAAAAATATATCCAATAATAATGAGAACCATAAAAAAAACGAGAGACCAAAATTGAAACATTGAAATGCTTGGACAAACAAGTCCACATACGCATTTATGCGCACACCAGAAACTAAAGACTAGTAAGCTTGTCCCTTCTATCATTAATACTTTCTAAATGCAGCAATGTCTTAGCTTAACTAGAAAAACCATCTCGTGTAGTTGGTTTCACTACCAAATTGAGGTTAGACCAGAGCATCGCCTTCAATAAATTTTAGATCCTCACATCTATTCTGTCAATCAGGTCCAATTCCACATCCCCTGGGATCTACATATACATTCTCTAGCAATTGACTCCGGGCTGGAAGAGGGCTTTTATCAACAAACTCAACAGCTTCTTCAACTTCATCATTGATCTTTTTCTCTATGGCTTTCAACTCTGCTTCACTTGCCAAATTATTCCATTATATATTTCTTCAATGCAGTGATGGGATCTCTTGTAGCATAATGAGCCTTCTCAGCTACCATAGTAAACAAATATAGTAATAACATGGATGTTATCAACTTTACCCAAATTAGAACGGAAATACTTTATGATATGAGTACTTACAAATTCATGATGCCTAAGGACATTGATATCGAATCAAAAGCATGCAAAATAATGACTAGAACTGTAATGATATTTATTAATCATGTCTTATGGTTGTCAGCTTTAGGCAACTTATACAAACAACACATTTTATGAATAAGCTGAATAGACCTAATTCCTAGAGTTGGTCTAGCATTTGTTAAGTTATCTATAGTTTGGACCAGTCTCTTAGCTATCTGTAATAGCCATAATGCATCTTCAGGCTACAACAAAGGAGAATACAGGGACTCATATCCTATATTTTCTTAAGAAGGCATGTCTCATCAAAATTAACAAACATTCATGGAGCATGGCCTATGTAGATTTTTCTTTGACTTCTCAATAGTAGGAATTTTTTTTTTCATACACCAAATATGAAACAAAGAATTCCCTATAAGAGGGTTATGCACAAAATAAATGTCGGGAATAATTTGGCTGACAAAATACCAGCATTTGGCTCTAACATAGTCTAAATATGTAGTGCAGATATAATTGGCATAATCTTACCAAAGTATTAGAATAACATTTAGGACAAAAATCAAGCTTTCCAGGGCAGTATAATAAGCTAGGTAGGCAAAAGTCATTCCATGTATCATATTCTGGACCTCACACAACCATCTCTAAGAAAAATGATGTGATCATGAGTTTTACTTCTTCAAAAACCCATGGATAATGTTCTTTGACTACTATGATCTAGATAAATAAATATTTCTAGAAGAAAATACCTAATCCTGTGGTGCCCATTGGAATGATTGCCAACTGCAAAAAACATATACTTTACTAATCTCACTTTTCGTCAAGAATATAATGACAGATTGACGTCTCATTCAAGTGAATAGTTTATCAGATTAACTCCAGAATAGGTTTCAAAAACAATCTTTTCATTATAAAAGCAAATACTAAAGTCTAAAAACTTCTCAAATGGTTGGAATAAAAGAAGTTTATGTCGTAGACATCATTCAAAATGCTCACCAGGGTCACGAAACTCATCAACGCCGGCCAAAGAGTGTCCTCTGAACCTATAAGTCTCACCTTCTACCATTATTGGACCTTCACCTCTTCTAGCCCTAGCAATAGCATCCTTGGTGACCTCCTTCACCTTTAACACATCCATCAACATGAACCCCATGCATCCTAAATGCTGGTCCTTTCTTCCAAATTTGAGGATCAGATGTGGCCCTCAAATGGGACATCCTAATTTCCCATAAATTATTCTCAACAACAAACACAATGGGGAGCTTCCATAATGCAGCCATATTCAAGGATTCAAAGAATTGGACGTTGTTGCAAGTTCTATCTCCAAAAAATGCTAATGTCACCTCATTACAATCCTTCTTCAAAAATTCTCTCTTATATTTGCTAGTGAAGGTATCCCTTGTTGCAACAGAAATGCCTTCACTGATGAAAGCAAGGCCACCTAAAAGGTTGTGATCCTTGGAGAACATTGGCATTTATCCATCCTAGCCCCTGTTGCAACCAATGGTCTTGTTAAAGAGCTCACTCACGACTTGACAAGCCGGGACACCTTTGCTCAATGCATGGACATGATCGTGGTAAATACTAACCACGCAGTCTTCTTTCTTCAAGAGCTTGATAAAGCCAGTTGATACAACTTCTTGGCCATTATACATATGAATGAATCCAACCATTTTGGCTTTTTAATACATTTGGGTACACATATCCTTAAAGACTCTTCCCAAAGCCATGTACTCATACAATTCCAACCCTTCTTCTTTTGTTATCAACTTCAGACGAACATACATAATTTAGCCTTTTATAGCTACAAAATTTTAAAACCCATCTAATTTCATTTTTGATAAGATGAATGCAATAATATAATCATAATCAGATGAGGATTGAGGGTAACTCCAGATATAGCAAAAGAAAACTAAAAACTTTCTCCCATTTCCAAACTTTAACTAGAAGAACACAAGCGCATGCAATCACCAATATAGATAAAATAAATCAGACAACAAAAACATAAGTACTCCTTCTAATAAAGAATGAGAGCACTAAGAAATGAATTGAGAAATAAAAAGATACCTAATTGGGCACAGAAAAGTGGACTTAAGCTTCTTTTCATTGACAACATTGGAGGAAACTACAATTATAGTGGCAGATGGCGGCTGGTAGGCGAAATTATCTTGTTAACAGAGTATTACTTCTTGGCCAGAGATGTTGATCCCAGAAAAGAGAAGAGGTTTAAGATTCTATAGTAAGAATACCTTTGGGCAGATCTGAGAGAGTTGATTGAGAAAGGTTGGACGATTTTGGCTGTTTCTGAACAAGCCATTTCGTTTTAGGAAATTGTTAAAGAAAAATGCAACACAACCTAAACCAATGCAAATAATGGGTACCAAATTATTGCAGAAATACTTTCTAATGTTAGAAAGTAAGGAGAAGAAAGAAACATATAATATAGAATGAGGGGAGAATGGGAATGAATGAAAGAATGAATGAAAGAAGAAATTATAGGACGGGAGAAAAGCAGAGAAGGGGGGCAGAGAATACGATTGTGTGTGCAAATAACCATTAAGAGTATTGGCATCTTTCCTTGTCAAGTGCCTTACGATTTTACTTTGTTATGTTATCTTTTTCTTTT
Source organism: Jacaranda mimosifolia (assembly GCA_018894105.1). Lineage (NCBI taxonomy): Eukaryota > Viridiplantae > Streptophyta > Magnoliopsida > Lamiales > Bignoniaceae > Jacaranda > Jacaranda mimosifolia. The sequence goes on along the minus strand of CM032133.1, from coordinate 96,900 downwards.
CTTTTCTTTTCTTCCTTTTTTTTCCCTCTCCTTAGGGTTTAGGGTACTAGGGTTCAGAGCACACATTTAAGGTTTTTTTTAAAAGAAAAATAGAGGCTTAGGCTGCCCCTATCCAATTTTATTAGATCAAAATAAATAAAGTACCATACTCAAGCGTCGTGGTATGCTAAGCATGTCATAACTCAAATCAAACAACTCATGAAAGCAGTGGAAGTTAAAATATCACACATATACCATAAAGAAACCAAGTGGCTGATTATCTTGCTAACAAAGCATGCACAACCAACCAAGCAAAAATTTTGCAAATGGATTAGCATGGGGATTAAGTGTCGAATATGTAAAGATTTAGTTGGGGTTGAGGTGTTCCATACCTAGACTGTTTGCTTAGTATTACTATTGTGATTGAGATTAATATCAAAAATCATACCATAGTGTCGCCAAATGTGTTGAGCAGTCCATCTATTGATGAACACATGCTCTATTATTTCAAGGTTGTTGCAGCACTGGCAACGTGAAGCAGGGGATATATCTTTAGATTGAAGAATGGTATCAAGAGGCAAGAACTTCTTCCACATTCTTTAGTTGAAAATTGACATTGTGGGTGTTATATATTTGGACCACAATCTGCCTACCTCTAAGGAGTACTCCTTCTTTAATCTAATATGCTCCTAAGCTGTCTTGGTGGAGAAGCCACCATTCGGTGTCAGTTTCCACCAACATGCATCTGGTTGACTTCTATCAAAATGAACATCATCAATTAATTGAGCAAAATGATTTGGGATAAATTTTCTAAGTTTCTCTGTGTTCTAGTTTGGCCTATTCCAAAAATATTGAACATGATGGTGGTTTCTATCATTTGGAATCAAATTGCATAAAGGCTTTTCCCCTAGCTAATTATCATACAAGAATGAAACATTCCTAGTTTCCAGTGTCTTGAACGTGTTACTTTCAGCAGCAATTTCAATCTTTTTTATACATTTCCAGGTGGTCGGATCATGAATCGAAATCTTTATTGCTCTAGAGTGTAGTAGGCCATAGTATTTATGAGTGATGGCTTGCGCCCATAGGGATTTTTGGTTATTTAATATTCACTAAAGCTTGATCGAAAATGCTTCCACCATGTCTCTAAAGTTTCTAACACCAAATCCATTTTCATCTTAAGGGAAGCACACATTTTGCTAGGATGTCCAATGTATTTTCTTTTGATTGTCAGAGGAACCCCAAAAAGAATTGATTGATAGTCTTCTCTATTCGTGTTACCAAATAATTTAGAGGTTGAAGTACTTGCATAAGATAAACCAGCATAAAATAAATGGTACTTTTAATTAAGGTTAGTCTACCTCCATGGGCTAGGTTATTGTTCTCCCATTCTACAAATCATTGTTTGATCTTCTCAATCAAGTTGTCAAAGAGAACACCCTTTTTATTTCCTTTATACAACAGGGCTCCGAGGTATTGAATCGAGAATTATTTGATGATGTAGTCGGTGATGGTTAGCACTTCCTGTAATAGATTACTGGGAGCTTTAGGGTCAAAGACTATGGTGCTTTTATTGGCATTTATTAACTGTCCCAATCTCCTTTTGTAATGAGTGATAAATTGCATAAGTTTGATCAAGCCCTCTTTCCTTGTAGATGTGAAGATCATCATGTCATCGGTGTAGGCTAAATAGGAGATATGATAATTATTTTTTGTTTTGAAAATCAACTTTGAGTTATCATGAAATAGCTTATTAAGGCCTTTTGAGAATGCTTTCCCTGCGATGGTGAACAACCTCAGTGATAACTGGTCGCCTTGTTTAAGACCCCATGTGGATTTAATGAGCTCTCTGTTTTCTCTATCAAGCAAAATAGAAAACCAACAATTTTCAATAGCCTGTTGAATAAGTCGAATCCATTTTTTTGGAAATCCAAATTTGCGCATAACCATATTTAAAAAATTCTAATTGAGCCAATCATAGGCCTTGGCTATGTATAATTTGATTATCATGTTGCTATCGCCCGAATTAACTCTAATATTGTGAACTATCTCATGTGCCATTGACACATTCTTTGCTACGTTTCGGCTAGCCACGAAGCCGTTTTGGTTGAGAGAAATAATTTTAGGGAGTATCATCGCTAACATACTATTCATAACCTTAGTGATGATTTTATGAACAACGTTGCATAAGCTTATAGGTCTAAATTCGTTCCCTATAAAAGGGTTGACCACTTTGGGTATAAGCACCAATGTGGTGGCTTTGAAGTTCCTGGGCAGTAGGTTTCCATCCAAAAAATCCTTAACAGCTTCTAGGAGATCTTCCTTGATCGTGTCCTGGCATGTTTGAAAAAATAGAGATGTAAAGCCATTTGGTTCGACAATATTTTTGGGTTGGATGCCAAAAATATCATTTTGGATCTCTTCTATTATTGGGGGTTTGCATAACAATTCGGCATCGTCCTGTGCGAGAGTAGTATTTATCATATCTAAAGAGGATTCACACAATTTAAAGTTACCTAGGCTTTGGATCTCTTGAGGGATCAGTAATGATGTTGCCATTCTCGGTAATTTGATGAACCCGTGCCTGAGCTCTCTTTTTCTTGATGAGTGCCTGAAAATATTTGGTACTGCATTCCCCTTCAATAATCCATTTGCAGGCTGCTTTTTGGCGCTAATATTCTTCTTCAATGGCTAGGGTTTCCTCTAGCTTGATAATTGAATTTTGGAGTTCAATTTGGCATAGATCTGAGGACTTGCTATCAAAGTCCTTTTGAGCTTGTGCTACCTAAGAATCTACCTTCTTGATAGTGGAGAATTTGATGCCGAAAATATCTCGATTCCATCGCTTAAGTTGAAATTTTGCTTTGTAAAGTTTCTGCTGTAGTTTATGAATACCCTTGCCCTTAACTGGCATAGACCAAACTCATTATATAGATACTTTAAATTCATGGTGGCAAGGCTATATATTTTGGAAATTGAATTCTGCTGGAGTTCTTCGAGATTGATCCTAGTTGTTGAGGAGGAAAAGGGCATGGTTAGATTTCCATCTTTTAGGATGCTCAACTTTAGGGCTTTTGAATAAATCCATCCAAGTATTAGAGATCATGAATCTATCCAATCTCTTCCTAACTGAATTGTTTGTCCAAGTATATTCACAGCATATAAATCCAATATTAGGAAGGCCACAATCAATAATCATATAGGCAAAATCATCCATGGATTTGAGGTCAGCGCATTTGTTCCCCTAGGCCTTACTAGCATGTAATGTTGTGTTGAAGTCGCCACCAAGCACCCAAGGCTAATCTTGAGGAGCGATACTCCTAATATCTTCCCATAGAGTCTATCTATTTGAACAAGAGCACTTGGTATATACACAAGCAGAAAATATCCCTATAAAGGTTGACAGATGCTACTTTAATATGTAATAGCTGTTCCGTGTCCAAAATAGCCATATGGTCGAAACCATCTACAAGGAATAACCAAATCTTATTAGTGTAGTTGGAGATAACTTGATGGAAGCTAAATCTTCTGGCCATGAAGCGAGATTCCAAAGCAATGAAGGGTTCCATGATAGCCACAAGATACATGGTTTGTGATCAATGCACAACTAGTGCAACATCCTTTTGGAAGGGGTGTTACTTATGCCCCAAATATTCCACATTAGTATCTTGATCATTTTAAATGTTATTATTTTTCTTTCCTAGGGGCTAATGATCTTGAAAGGAACCGATTTATGATTTTATGTGGTTTAGAGGTTATTCCATTATAGGTTCCACATTGTTTGTTGGCAGTCCCCTTGCCACTATTAGCACCAGATGTGCTTGATGTTTCAGACCGAGATGTCTTCGATGGGTTCCATGTGGAATTAGATTCTTTACTTAAGCTTATATCCATTGAGGCTTCCTCTAATTGCGAGTCTTGGGGCACCTCCTCAATGTAGTCTTCTCCTATTGCTGGGGTAGTACTGCATTATCCTTTTTCAAGTGAGCAAAGACTTAAGGTTTAAGGTTTAAGATTTAAGATTTTAGGGTTTAGTGTTCAGAGCAAAGGTTTTAGGTTTAAGGGTTTAGGGTTTAGAGTAAGTGTTTAAGGTTTTTTTAGGAAGAATAGAGGCTTAGGCTGCCCCTATCTAATTTTATTAAATCTAAATCAGGTAAAGTACAATATCTTTGGCGTATAGCTAGTGTAATAAAGTCTAATAAGCAAAGAGTACATGAGGTAGCTTGAGAGTATTATCGAATATTGTGAGCAAAGAGAATAAAAATTCATGAACATATGTTTTCCAACTTATATCGGTTGTAGCCAAGTTAGTTTGAAGCTTGATACAGGCTGTCTTTGGAAGAGGTTCGGGTCCTACTGGGTATAATTTTGGAGATTATTTCTCAATGTTTACCAGTCGATCTGCTAGTGGTCTAATGGGCCCAAGGGGGGAAGACCCAGTCGTCTGTTGCCTAGTGTGCCCAAGTTTGAGGCCTAAGGGCTCTACAGCGGCTGAACGCATCGAAGTCCAGTGTGCCAGCCTAATCCATGTTTGCCCAGTAGACCAACGCACTAAGTCCTAGTATTCCAACCTAATGCAGCTGACGTGGGTGCCAACCAGGTGGCCCAGCATGCCATAGGCTTCGATCTAGCTTGAGGCCCATCACGCCACGGCCTGCGCTCCAGACTATGTTCTAGATCTAGTTATGAGGCTCTGCAAAGATAATTATTAAATGAACCAAATATGATCTAGATATTGAGCCCAAATCATAAGGCCCAGCGTCTTGTCAAGGCCCAATGGGCGAGGCCCCCTCAAATCTGGCTAATCCTAGATTAGCCAGCCCAGCAACAAACGCCTTGCGTTGTAGCCCAGTATCTTTTCCCGATGGCCCAATGCTTGCATGACCAACTGCCTGAGGCTTAGTGTGTATGGATTTCATTGGCCCCTTGAGAGATTATACCCAAGGTGTACAAAGCTACCTCCAGCCCAAGTCCATATAGAGATCCTAGCAGCCTAGTCAAGAATTGGTGGGATCTAATATAGGGTAATCTATATCTTTATGCTCTAATAATTCCATTTACCACACTATTGAGATCTTTACCCTGGAAAATCTTGGATGTTTTTTATACGCATGCTCTGTTAGCAAAGTAGTTGGCAAGTTGATTTCTTTCACGATAGATGTGTGTCATCTTGATTTGCATGGTATCTACGGTTTCCTTGATATGCATAGTGATGTGTTTGGAGTACCGTGGCCCATTGAAGTTGGCATTCATGATGTTGAGAATGTAAGTAGCATCAACTTTGATCCAAATTTTCTTCATTCCCATCTGTTTGCATATTTGCAACCCCCTCAAGAGACCATGAAGCTCAGCCATGACATTATTCGTGTGCCCAAGGTAAACTTGAAAAGCGAGGATCACATCACCATGGTCATTTCGGATAGCTCATTCGACTCGAGCAATGCCTGGATTGCATTTCAAAGCACCATCGGTATTAAGCTTAATGCAACCGGGTTTCGATTTGTGCCATGTGATGACTTTCCATGCCTTGGAGATTGGTGGTAGCAAGTTGATCCCCAGGTGAGCAGTAGCGTGGCTGTCTCTCTTCCAGTGGGTTCTAGCCATGATATTGGTCTTGTGGAGATTGATTAAGTATTGTTGTACCTGCCATATGATTTTTACCTTATCCATAGGTTTGTTGTGGTATTTAGCGTCATTGTGACCACACCACACAAACCAGAAGATTAGTAGAGAAATGATATTGCGGATATGAATAATTGTTTAAAAGGAGCCGATAAGTCCCACACATGTTGCTCAATCTCATTGTTAACAAAGACGTGCTGGATTGTTTCTCTATTATGGCAATATTGGCAATGAGAGACGATGGAGAAGCTTTTATTTTGGAGGATCAAATTCGTAGGAATTAAGCGTTTCTTAAGTCTCCAGTTGAATAAAACCATTGTGGGGGTAATTAGTTTGCTCTAGATTTTGTGGAATTGCCTATTATCATGTTGTTTGGTTTGAATATATTCCCAAGTGGACTTGATGGAAAAATTCCCATTTGGAGTCAATTTCCACCAGCATGAGTTGGGATGATCCCATTGGAATGTCACCTCCTCAATAGCCATAGTAATAAGTTTTCGGACGAACTATCTAAGTTTGCTCGAGTCCTAAACTAATTCACTCCAAAAGTATTTTGACGGGCATGTGATTTCCATCATCTGGCAGAATATCACTAAGGGGTTTGTGGCTAAACTAATGGTCCAACCAAAATTATATTTCACCATGTCCGAGGGTCTAGAAAATATGATTTTCTATTGGAGTACTGTGCTTCTTAATCTTTTTCCAAATTGCCAAGTTATAAGTGGAAACCTTTGGGAAGATTGGGTGTAGCGAGCCACAATATTTTTATAACGTAGCACTGGCCCAAATGGATTTCTTTTCCCTTATCATCCACCAGAGTTTCCAAGAGAATGTTGTCACCATATCTTGAATATTTCAAACCCCAAGACCACCTTCATTGTATGGAAATCATGTATTTTGCCAAGAGGTCCAATGAAACTTTTTTTAAGCATCATTGGATCCCCAGAAGAATTTGTTAATCAACTTCTTTGTTCAATCGATCACATATTCTTGGGATTGAATTACCTACATAAGATAAATTAGCATAGAATATAAAATACTTTGAATAAGCAATAATCTATCTCCATGTGAAAGAATTTTGTTATCCCATGATATGATGCAATTTTTTATTTTTGAGATAATGCTGTCAAACATTACTCCTTATTGTTGCTTTTAGAGATTGGAGCTCCAAGGTAGTGAATAGGTAGCTGCTTGACCCTGAAACTCGTAGCAGTTTGTACCTCTTGAATTTTGTCATGGGGTGTTTTTTTTATCCATAATCATGTAGCTTTTATGCATATTCACAAACTGCCCTGAGTTGTGTTCATATGATTTAATGAAGTCAGTAAGTTTGGTGATCCCTTCTATTTTGGCATTCACAAAAATCATCATATCGTCTGCGTACGCTAAGTGGGAAATAAGGATACCACCTTTAGTTTTGAAGTACATAAATTTTTTGTCATTGTATAGCTTGTTTAAACCCCTAGAGAATGCTTCTGCCGTGATTACAAAGAGTTTCGAGGATAGTAGATCGCTTTGTTGTAGCCTTATAGTGGATTTGAATAGGTTCCTATTGTTCCCGTTAATGAGCATAGAGAACCGGTAGCTTTTGACGATTCCCTTCGCCATTTTGGAGGCCAATATCTTGGACCATTTCCTGAGCCATCAATATGTTTTTAGTGATGTTATGGCTAGCCATGAATCTGCTTTGATTTAGAGAGATAATCTTGGGGAGAATGGTAGCTAATTTGGTACTCATAGTCTTGGAGATGATTTTGTGAATTACATTACCTAAGCTGATTAGTTTGTAGTCATTCCACATATTGGGGTTTTCAGACTGGTGATAAGGATCACAGTTGTGGCTGCCATGCTTTTCGGTAAGTCGTACCATTATAAAAATAAAGGACCACTTCATATAGGTCATCTTTGAGGATATCCAAACATTTCTGATCAGAATAATGATGTGAAACCATTTGGTCTCGCTACACTATTTATGTGTATGTTAAAGACTACATTCTTGATGTCATCCAGTGTGGGAGGGTTGCAAAGGAACTCCGAATCCTCCTATAGCAGTAAGGAAAGGATTATATCAAGATTACCTGGGTTGTAAGAATAATACCTAGGCTGAGCATTTCCTTGAAGTGTTTGGTTGCTAATTGTGTAATTTCCCATGGGTTATTGAGAGTCGCATTGTCTACTGAAATGTAATGAATCCATGTTTTTGTCCAATTTTTTCTTGACATATGCTTGAAAAAATCTGGTATTGCATTCTCCTTGGGCGAGCCATCGGCAAGCTGCTTTCTAACGCCGATAAGCTTTCTCCATTTCCAAGGCTAAATTTAATTTATCAAGGGCCAAATTAAGGTTATCCAGGTGCAGTTTGTTTGGCTCTTTATCAAAGATTTTTTGTTTGTTTGCCACTTGAGATTCAACCCGTTTAGTGGGCGAGAAGAGGTTGCCAAATACTTCATAATTCTATCTTTTAAGAGTGTATTGATTTTGTATAATTTTTGTTGCATTTTAGACAATACTTTCCCTTTCACCGGTCTGCTCCAAGCATGCTTGACCACATTTTAGAAGTCATGGTGCTTCACCCACATGTTTTGGAATTTGAATGCCTTTGGTTTAATGGGTTGCTAATTTTGACTTGTTAGAAGAAGTTGGGAGTGATCGAACTTCCACCGTGGCAGATGTTCAGCTTTAAAGACATTGAAAATATTTCTCCAAGCATTCGATGCAACATATATGTCTAGCCTTTTCTAGACAACATTATTAGTCCATGTGATATGAGAGACCACATGTTAATAGCATCTGAGCAAAGTCATCTATTGAGCTCAGGTAGGTCTTCTTGTTGCCACTAGCCTCACTAGAGAAAAGTGTTGTATTAAAATCTCATCCCAGAGCCCACAGTTTGCCAAATGGGATTATGCTTTCAATTTCATTCCATATGACCTTTCTTGCATTCTGAAAGCACTTTGTAGACGTGAACTAGCAATATATCTTTGAAGGCAAATGAGTTGAGGAGACCCTAACATGCAGGAGTTGTTTCGAGTCAGGGATAACCATATGCTCCACACTGTCTGCAAAGAATAACCAGATTTTGTTAGTACAATTAGCAGTTACTCTCCCAAACCAAATTCTACGAGTCATGAAATGAGAGTCAAGTTTAATAAATAGTTTGAGAATTGCTACAATATGAGGCTTATGATCAATGCAAAGTTGATGTAACATCCTTTAGGATGGGGGGTTACCAAGCCCCTTAATATTCCACATTAGTATCTTATTCATTTCAATCATTTTTTGATGCTTTTCCTAGGTGCCAATGTCCTTGAGAGGCTACACACAATGAGTTTATGTGACTTGGTGACTGTGTTTGAAAGACCAATTTCTCCTTTGCTTATAGGAGGATTCTTTTACGCTGCTATTCCTTGACGTCAATTGAGACAGCGATCTTGAGACTTGTGAGACTCTCTAGGTATTATTTGATTGATCCACCGCCTTGGCCTGTGCCGAGGAGTCTTTTTCGACAATTGGGGGTTACGGCTTGGGAGCATGTCCATTAACTAGGTTAAAGTTGCTCTCTCCTTCCTCAAGGAATGAACTACTGGGTTTCCTTAAATCAAAATGAAGTGGAGTTACATTTTTCAGAAGAACATTAAACTATTTGTATACCTCATCGCCCTTTAGGAATTTATCATTTATTTTAAAACTGGCATCCATAAATCAGCTTGGGTTATTGGGGGTTCCCCCCTTTTTTTGGCAATAGGTTTTAGTAGAGCGGAAGTAGATTCTTGAATTTTGCTGCCAATAGCCATCGAATTTTACATACATGAATCCATGCATGCATTTAATGTTTGCCATGTCTTTGTTTACCATTATCATCTCAGGAGCTGATGCAAATTCCTTTGATTTTTTATTGGCATATATTTTTAAGCTGTTGTCTCCTACTACGTAATTTAATACTAGATTTTTGGTGTCCATAGTGGTAGAGACATTTTCTCAAACATTTGAGGCCATTTTCTAAAAGTTATTTTCCTGATTAGATTTTTCAAATTGTTCTTCATCCCCGTGTTTGTCCAAAATAACACAATTATTTTCAATAGTTTTTGCTGGGTAAATGAGCTCATTTTCATTTTCAGCTGGGCTATTGGAGCACGATCCAAGACAAAAAAGCTTGGGGCTTGGCGCAGCATCAACAATTGGCATCTTACCATTATCTTCCTTGTTAGCCACGACATGTTTGGGATTAGGCTTGGTGTATTTCTTGACTAAACAATCATTTTCTTTGTGCCCAGTGTGCTTGCAGTGTTGACAATATTTAGGCATGTCTTTGAATTCAATTTTTTGAATAAATATAAATTCTCCAATCTTGATCACAATGGCTTCCTTGCGAGGCATGGCCAGATTAATTTCAACACATACCCGTGCGCTACTAATTTTTACCTTCAATGATGTTGGTTCATCGATGTGGAGTGGCTTTCCGATCAGTTTGGCGATGGAGTATAAAGCATCTTTATTGAATAGGTGGATTGGGAGACCCAGGAGTTGAATCCAAACCGAAACAAGAGGTAATTCCTGCTTGGGATTAAATTTCGGCGACCATTTGAACACCTTTATTGGAAATCCATAGAAGAACCAGTCTTTTTTCATCCATATTCTAGTGAAGTCTTCATTGCTCATCAAATTAATAAGAATGTGTTTAGAGTCAATAACTCTAATTGAGTGGATGCCTCTTAGGCCAATGGAGTTGAAGTAATGTCTTAGGTCTTTTATGGAGGAGTAGCTGTGCAAAAATTTCCCTATAAGTGTGTATTTGAAAGGTTCCGCCAATCTTTCGGTTTCTTCCATCGAGAAGGTTAGGCACAATAGACCATCTTCTTTCGAGATAGTGCCCAGCTGTATTGGAACAGGCTCCATAAAAAAGAATTTCAAGTTTTCATCCACCAGTGGTTGATTTCTTGGGACGGGGAACTTAGGAAGGTTAGTCCCCTTGTTCGTTTGCTGATTAAGTTTTGTTTGCCGCAATTCCTATAGTGCTTGAGATGAGCAAATGGCAACATCATGGGTTTTTCGGCGACCATCCGGTAGATCTAAGGGGCATGCCATGATAGCAGACAATAGGAAAATGTAATGCAGAGATGTTCAAGGTAGGTCTGCCGATGGCTGATCGCCGAAAGCGATGGCAACGGTGGAGCAAGTGGTGGCCAGAAGATGTGGAGGCGAAAAGGCAAAGGGGGAAAAAATTTTAGAGAGAAAGAGGAGAAAAATTTGTAGAGAGAGAAAGCTTGAGAGCAAATTAGTTTAGGGTTTTAGGGTTCAGAGTTTAGGGTTTAGGATTTTAGGTTTAGGGTTTTTGGGTTTAAGGTTTAGTGTAATATGCCCCGACCGAGTAGTGTTTGCTCTCATACAAGGCACTACTTAAATCTATTCCACAAGTCTTCTGAATAATAGAATATACCTTTCTCGAAATCTAAAGTATTTAATTCCTCCAAGCCATAGCTAATAAAGGTACAACTAGAAACTAATATCATAGATTACGACAACTCTTCCACCCTCTCTATTACCTTGGGTATCATATGGGTTAGTCTATCTTCATCACTTTTTCTTGTCTGGGGTAAAGGATAGAAGATAACTGTACAATAATGTAAGTGCGAATGACTTAGTGAGATAATATAGCAATAACAATAGATAGACAAATTTCACATTTATCATATAGAAAGTAAGTAAAAATATTAAAGTTCTCGAAATTGAGAGAAGGTTTTAGTCAAAAATTTTAGATGATCTATCTCACCAATGTCCCATGCCAGTGATGAGACTTCACCAAATTCATTGTCTCCCATAGAGGTTTAAATCTCAATTATGATAAGAGGAGGTCGATATGCCTTTTGAACAACAATTGGGTTTTATCAAATATTTGAGTTTTAAAGCAAAGTATTGGCATATCAAACAAGCTAAATATAATTTAGCAAATATTTCACTATTAAGCTGTTGGTGGTTCTTCTACATTGTCACTCCACTTTTGAAAACACGAAAATCTTTATCCCTCCAAAATATCGAGTATTCGGCTCGGATATTTAAACATTCACTAGGCATGGCTAGCCGTATGCTTGATCCTTTTCATAGGCGGCTACCTCCAGCTGGCCTATTGAGTAGGGATTATATGTGCATCGTGCACGGGTATCGATCAAAAGATCTATCATTGTGGTTCGTTTCACCCAGCCGTCTTCCGTAACCAATCCCAGGGCCAAACTCCCAAGGGTATTAAGTATAATTACTGTTAATATTAAGCTTGTCCAACAGCATAGAACTTAATGTGTCACTTTGCCATATTAAGAATGTAATCACTAATTCAACCCAAGCTAGTTTTAAGTTAGACATGGCAAGTAAAATGCATTTTTCGAAATCACTTTTCAACTTCCTTGACACAATCACCAAATTTCAAGTAAAGTGATATCAATCAATATCATCAGAAGCACTAAGTGTAAAAGGGCGATGTGGAGCACTATTTTCAACATATAGATTGAAAGAAATCAAGCGACTAGGATATATTAGCAAGTATATATGCTCTTTTCCTAGCAAAGGAATCTCATAGTGTCGAGTATAAAATCACCTGAAAAATGCAAAGGAATTCTTAGTTCGATGGATGCTTGGGTCCTGACTCCTATTCAAGCCGAGAACTGTCATAAAATAATTTAGGTTATCATCATATCAATCATCAGAATTTTAATTATAAATATAGTTAGCGTCTTTATCAAACTTAAGGTTATTCTAACACTTGAGTTCAATTTTATCTTATCTCAAATGGCCTTAATCTTCCAACTACAAGATATTTCAGTATTACAAGACTTCCTTACTCGAGCCCAATCATTCCCACTTTCTTGTCTTATTGTTTTAATTATCTTAATAGTTTTATGTGCACGGGCCAACTCAATCCTCCAACTACCCCCAACGACTCCCATTTGCCACTTTACTTATTTTACAATACGTGATGATGGCGTAGGAACCAGTTAGATTCTTTGAGTCGATCTAGCCCAAATTGGATAATTCATTTTTATTCTAACATTTATATAACTTAATCTTGTAATTTAAACTCAAATCTATCCTCATAAAATAACAGATCATTTTAGCAAGTCCAGGGACATAGACTTAAATGAATATTTCTTAACTTACTAAACCTAATTCATGTAATTAATACTTAATTCAATGCTTACAATAGTACATCATTAGCCTGAGTCAAATTACAATTTGCTACATCCGATTTAATGAACATCTGATCAAAATTGTAAAACTCAATTAAATTAATTTTGATATAAAACTTACCAAAATTAGATCGAATCGAGATCCAATCTCAAGCCAAGGATAGCCCAAACAAGTTCAAAATTAAATTCTGAGCAAACTGCCCAGATGGGCCTTGTTGAGGTGAACGGAACCCCCAAATTAATTTTCATTTCGCCACTGTTTCACCGGCAAATTTGGCCAGAAACCCCATGGTGAGCCCTAGCACCATCAGGACCTCTCTACCTTACTTACTCCTCCGTCCGCCATTCAAACTTTGAATTAAGGGTACCAATGTGATGCCTAGGAGCTCGTGACCAAAAGCCACAAAAGTCCTCCCTCATTATGCCATCGTACATTGGAGAACGACCAAGCCCATTGTGAGCTCATCGTCGTGTCCTCTTTTCAACTGTTTCATTGGCTATTTTCGATCAAAATTGGTATAGGTAGATTCCTTAAGCTGAGGGGAGTCTTTTTATGTTGTAGGTTTCTAGTTTCCTGGGTTCAGGGTTCAGGGTCTAGGGTTTCAGGGTTTAGGGTTCAGTTTAAGGTCCAGGGTTTCAAGGGTTCAAGGTTCTATGTTTCAGGGGTTTAGGGTTTAGGGTTCAGAGTTTTTTTCTATTTTTTTGATGAAAAATAGAGGCTTAAGTTGCCCCTTTCCGATTTTATTAAAAATAAATAAAGTAAGTATAAATTCTTGGGCATAAAGCTAGTATAACAAAGTTTGGACATATAGTCAGTACTTCAAGGCCTTGAAAGATAATTGTTTGTGCATGATTACATGAGAAAGTGCTTTGAGAGCTCTATATGACCAAAATGTATAAGTATTTCAGCAAGTGCATTTATTGACTTATGTTAGAGGTAGGCGAGATAGTTAAGTGCTTGCTGGCAAGAGTGTAATGGCGCGGGACCAAATCCTGCTTCCAGCAGGTTTGGTGAATTTGCTTTGTAGTCTTCAGCAACCCAACACGCTAAGGTATGGCCCAACCATGCCCAACCTGATAGCCTTTAGCCCATGGACCTGTGCACCCAGGCCTGAGATGCTGCTGGCCAGCCCAGTCTCTAGCATCTATTCCAATTGGAAGAACGATCCATGGAAGGCTTAGATAGGTTGAAGTCTGCCCGTCAGTTACTTGACGCGCTAGAGCCCAAGTCCATCTTGAAGTCCTATTTGTAGAATGTGTCCAAACGGTCCATCAGTAGAGAACCAGCCCATGTCCTTCAGCCTAGTGGGCAAGGCAGCCCATCCTGGGTCCAGTTTGCTTCCGTTAGCCCAGTCTCCTAGAGCCTAGCACACCATTGCCAAAGTTCGTAGCTCTGTGTGCTGTGGCCCAATGCTATAACAACCCAATATATTCTTTATATCCCAAGATCAATGACCTGACAATGTGCTAGGCCTATCATCAAAGGTCTTCCCTAAAAATGAACAATAATATAGGATTACAGTAGAATTATGGAAGCTTGAGAGTATGATACAATTGTCAACGAGTTCTAATGTATGGAATGCAATTTTTTTTCGTTCTAATGAGCCCTTTGATCCATCCTTGAAGCTTTTCTTTATGCCAAAATTTTTCACTTTTTGTGTTACAAGCATGATTAGCAAAATAATCCGCAACTTGAATTCCTTATCTGTAAATGTGTGTGATCTTAATATCCATATTCTCCATGAGCTGATTGATTCTAGTAATGATGTAGTTTGAGTACCACAGTCTAAGGTGATTTGATGATGTAAGCATCACTAAGTAAGTAGCATCAACTTCAATCCAAACTTTATGAGGACCAAGCTCCTTGTAATGAGTTAGGCCACGCCAAAGAGCACGAATTTTGGCCATAATATTATTCATATGGCCCAAATAATAGTGATATGCAAGAGTGACATTTCCTTTATCATCTCTAATCACCTCTCCAGCGCTAGCCTCCCCTGGGTTACCTTTAGAAGCAACATCCATGTTAAGCTTGTGCTATTTAGAAGGAGGTTTAATCCATGCTACCTTCTTCCAATATCTTTCTCTAGGTGATTTAAGCTGAATTTTGAGCATTGCTGCCACATCCATATCACATTTCCAGTGTTTGTATTCCATCAAATTGGCTTGTTGAAGTTTTTGTAGGTGCCTTGAGATATGCCAAATCACTCTTCTATGGTTGACAACAATTGCTTGATATTTAGCATCATTTCTCGCACACCACAAAAACTAAATGATTAGTAATGGAACAATATGCCGAATATGAATATTAACGTTAGCTAGGGCAGAATCATTCCATACCTTCATTATGCTATTGATGCAATTGAAATTAGAAGATCTAATATTGAAAATTTTACCAAAGAACAACCAAACCTATTGTGCTTTTGGGCTGCCAAAAAATATGTGTTGATTGGTCTCTATATCACAACAACATTGGGAATGGGATGCCAAAGTTATGCCTTTAACCGAGTCAAGTGGCAGTTTGTTATTCTAGAATCTCCAACAAAATATGGACATAGTTGGTGTCATAAATTTTGACCAGATTTGATTCATGTGAGGTTGGTGTTCTTTTCTATGTCTTATGTGATCCATAGCTGACTTAGTTGTGAACTTAGCAGTTGGAGTAAGCTTCCACAGCACCTGTTAGGAAGGTTAGTATCAAAGGGAACAAGCATAATTTCATTAGTAATATGAGGTGCTATAAAACGTAGCAATTTGTCCTTATCCTATGTATTGTCCTTCCAAAAGAAACAAATTGCTATGTGATTTCTACTATCTGGAATGAGCTCGCATAACAGTTGTTCACCAAACCAGTGGTCATACCAAAAGGAAATATTACCTTCTCAGAGGGTCCAAAAAATAAATATTTCTTCTTCTATCCTTTGCTTCTTGATATGTTTCCAATTAGCAGAATCGTTTACCGAAACTTTAAGATAATTAGGATGGAAATGGGCCATAATATTTTTTAGCTATCATTCTAGCTTAACGCGATTATTTTTGCCTTAACATCCACCACAGTTTTAAAGAAAACAATTTCACTATATCTCTAAGGTTACGCACACCGAATCCACCTTCCATTTTTTGGTAGCATATTTTAATCTAAGAAGATCAATGAATTTTCTTATCACCGCCATAAAAACCCCAAAAGAATCGATTGATGAGTTTTTCAATTCTATCAATAATATACTTCGGCGATTGAACTACCTGTATCAGGTGCATAGGCATTGACATAATCACACTTTTGATCAATAATAATCTGCCATCGTGTGAGAGGTTTCTGTTTTCCCATCCAATCAATCTGCTCTTGATGTTTCCAACTAAGTTTTCAAAGTGATCACCTTTCCTATTACCTTTAAATAGTGGCGCCCCTAAATATTTGATTGGCAAATTTGTCTTGCTGAATCCAATGATCTCTAATGACTTTATCTATTTTTCCTGGGCTGATTTTCTTACCCGTAACAAACGAGCTCTTTTTGGCATTAACCCTTTGTCTAGAAATGCTCTCATACTCCTCTACAAGATCAATCAGTTTTACAATTCCAGATTCGTTAACAGATGTGAATATAATCACGTCGTCGTCAACGTATGCCCAATATGATATTTGATTCCCTCATTTGGTTCCGTAATACATGTAAGGGTTCCTAGAAAACAAAGCCTCTAGACCCTTAGAAAAGGCTTCAGTAGCTATAATGAATAGAGCCAGGAAAATTGGGTCACATTAGCTTAATCCTCCAGCTGATTTGAAAATCTCCCCATTTTCGCTATTCACCAATACTGAAAACCAGCAACTTTCGATGATGTTTTTAACCATTCCTATCCATTTGTTCGAAAACCCAAATCGATGAAGAACCTTGTACAGAAAGCCCTAATGGACCCTATCATATGCTTTAGCTGTTGGAAATAGTGCCCGGCAAGCCAATAGATTTGGCCTTGTAAAACTATTTTCTTGGAAAAACAATCTTGATTGAATGACATCTTGTATATGGCCACATTCATCTCATGCACCATATTACTTCACTGGCATTTGGATGAAGTCCTTAGATCACATAAGACTATGGGACTTGGTCACGCACTAGGTGGTGATAATGAAATAAGTCTTACATGGTCGTGATCTTAAAATATTCCAAGTCATAGGATCTTCAGAGACAGGACATCTAAGATCCGGATAGACTTGCACTAATCGTATGTAATACGGGTGTGTGTTAGTGGGTGCTTATTAGAGAACAAAGCACTGAAGACCCTCCGAAGACTCCACTAGGTTGCCGTAGTGGCAAGTCGGTAGTGGTTAGTTCTCCTGCCTACGCTAGTGCATATTATTAGTCCTCTGACTTGAGGATTCATGGTAACCTTGTGTCTAGTCCTCATTCTTTGACTCATCCTTGGTCACTTAGCAGGCCGTT
The DNA here is from genome assembly GCA_018894105.1 of Jacaranda mimosifolia. Classification (NCBI taxonomy): domain Eukaryota; kingdom Viridiplantae; phylum Streptophyta; class Magnoliopsida; order Lamiales; family Bignoniaceae; genus Jacaranda; species Jacaranda mimosifolia. The sequence goes on along the minus strand of CM032133.1, from coordinate 79,682 downwards.
CGAGGTGAGATTAGGTATGAGCTACTTGGCATGGAGGTTTGTGAGATCCAAGAGGGAATCCGACTCTTTGCTTTTGTGAAGGGCGAGTACATCTCCTATGCATTCTATAATGATCGATTTCAAGAAATCATTGCGCAAGGTGGTATGACAATTTGGGAAAGGAGTTTTCCAAAGTTGAGGTCATACAAAAAAATCGGACATTTAGAATAGAAGCATAGAATTGAGGCTATTAGGGAGCCAACAAATATCTTACCCTAGGCCTCTTTCGGGAGATAGGAGACGGAAGGAGTTTTGAAGATCAATTTTGGGAGACTTTTGAAGATCAATTTTGGATTGATTAATTTAAGTGTTAAATTAATCAATTAATTTAAGGAGTTAAATTAGGCAAATAATTAAAGAGTTAATTATTTGGTACCACATTGATCATCAATTGATCAAAGTTAACTTAAGAGGTTAAGTTGACTAAAGTAAACTTAAAGAGTTAAGTTTACTTGACTTAATTGTTAAGTCAAGGTTAATTAATTAAATTAATTTAATTAATGGAAGAACAAGGATTTTAAGAGGGAAAATTCAAATTGGATTTGAATTTGGAATAAGATTCCAAGTTGGCAAGTTGGCAAGATGAAATTCAAATTGCCAAATTGCACACAACTAATTTTCGGTCCCCACATCCTCATGGGAGGTGTGATGCCACCTTGGCATTACATTGGAAAATTCTAGTGCAATTTTAGTGCAATTTTCAGCATTAGAAAATCAAATTCTAAATGCTTTCCCTCCAAAAACCTTTCTAGGCAAGATATTCATGTGTTGAATTCTTCCTTTTCTTCCCTACCAAAACTCTCCAAAAACCGATCATACTCCATCTCCATCTTCATATCTAATCCAACTTAGGATCTGGAGATTTAGGATCTCATCTTTGGTGTGTGGATCAACGTTGGAAGCGATTTCGCGTGAGATCGCTATTTCACAGTTTCCTGTAGATCGTCTGACTTTACGAATTTTTTATGGAATATGTGATGTGATTTTTGATCCAAATTTTCTACTGAAGATAGAATAAGGTGTTAGGTATCTCCCATATTTTTTTATCCAATTGATTGAGAGTTTTGGTTGGTCAAATTCGGATCTGAATCCGCTGCGCCAGATCCAGTCGCGAATCTGCCAACACTTGGAGATTTGGTTTTCTTCCTTGGATCTTGCTTCTAAAGGTAAGTATATTATTATAATTCTGAATATACTTCATGGTATGACCCTGGGATGACTGATTAGCATTGGATTTGGTGTTTTAATTTTGAATTATTGTGCATCCTAATGCCGATTGTTCCTTCAAGTGGTATCGGAGCCAATATCATGCACTTATTTGGATTTTTTTGTGGACAATTGGATCATGTGATGATCTGATTGAATTCACCACATACTTGATTCATTGATGAATTGGAGTGTGTGGATTGAAGATGCTTGTGGTTCTTATCCTTGATGAGTTGAAAGCATGTTATTATGTGATTTAATTGTTGATTCGTATAACTAGCATGTTTTAATTCATACTGGTTAATTTTGAATTTTGATTTGGCATTAATTGATGGTATATGTTGATATAGCATGTTTATGAATGACTGAAAGTGTTTTGGTCATTTTTGGATCCAGTTGGATTGGAGTTTGTTTGGAGTTTTTTGAAGAATATGATTCTTACTTAGACTAGGTTTTTTTTTTTTTTTTTTTTTCTGAAGCATGATTGAGCACCTTATTTTTCAGTTTTAGAAGCAGTTTTTAATCTGAAAAATAGACAGAAATGTGTGTTAATATGTTAGGAACATATGCTAGATTTATTGGTGCATAAAAGTTGAACTTTTGGGGCTTGAATTGCCCCCTAGAGGCGAACGGCCAGCAGCGGCCGGGTGCTGCCTAGCCAGCGTGCGCACGCGGTGCTCGCACGCTGCCTGGGCGTGTGCCCAGCCTGGCCGGCAGCTGCATGGTGTTGCCTTGGGGGAGATTTTTGAGCTCACAAAATGTTCCTTTGTTGCTTAAAAGTCTTTTGCATCACACATGACTCATGTACAAGTGTTGTGCAAGGTCTCAAGTTTATGTTTGACATTTTTAAGTGCTTCTTAAAATTAGTTAAAGTTAACCTCCAAGTTAGTTGCATTATTGTTATGCATAACTAATTATTTGTTTATGGGATGAGCATTTAATTGATAGAATTAATTGTTAATTCTAGTTTATTTATTGTTCATTTAATTGTTGAATGGATGATGAATGAATGGGGATGATCATGAGCCTTTAATATTGATTTTATTTATTTTCAAGTTGTTGAAAAATAGTTGTATTAAATTGTGGCTTGCATGCCTCTTAAATTCATCTTGTAATTGTTATGAGAGTAGAATCACTAGGAGTGAGGATTTCTTTCTCATGTAAATGTTACAAGGAGCAAATGAGTCCATTGGAGGCATGAAGACTTTTTGAAGGCCCATGAATGTATGGGATACAATCATGTAATAGCTAGATTTAATCAACCCACTTAAAATCAACTAAGTGATGCACCTATGGCTCTAAGTGCATCACTTGGTTAAGGCTCATGGTCATCCCACCCTAGATGTATGCTAGGCGCATTTACTTATTTATGCTTTCCATATCCTATTATTGTATGCGATGTAAGACTAGGATATAGAGAACCTAAATAAGAAGATAAAATGATGAGATCTTTACAAGCTAAAATCCCCCCATTTGGAAAGTCTAAGTTTTCAAATATTAAGTCAAAATGGATTTCAAATTAAAAGGAGTTTTAGTTAATCCAAGCCTTCTACCAATAGTATATGGCATGATGACGCTACCATTTTTGTGTGATATACATCTGGTCACGGGGGTCACACTTAAGTGGAAAGCTGTGACCATATGTTGAGCATACGATGCATCTTTGAATTAAGAAGGCCCACACATTATACACTCGGTCATGGGGGATGATGTGGTGCCCGTCTTGAATCAAAGAATGATTGGTAGGTTTGACTTAATGCCAAGTAATGTAGAGGTCGTCCTATTATGGGGATCTACATGAAATGGTGAGGCAAAATATATCAAGAATTGTATAAGATGCAATTAGCAAAAGTTGCTTACCTTTGGATTGCTAGTAGATATACATCCGGTCACAGGGGTCTATCTGCAAGTCCTTGGGATCTTGATTCTCACTAGGAAATATGATTTCTCGAATGCTTTTTGGGGTTAAAGTATTTGATAAAATAGTGGGAGAAAAACATGCTTAAAAAACCATAAAACATGTTTGCTGTATCAAATTCAATCACATGCTTATACTCTTTTTTTTCGCCTCTTGTAGATTTTCGAAATCTTCAACTCAAATGGCCAAAAATCCACTCTCAAGCATTTTAGAAACTAATAAACTAACCGGGCTTAACTTCCAAGACTGGCTTAGGAACCTTAAAATAATTCTTGACTCTAATAAGAGGACTTATGTCCTAGATCAATGTCCCATGGACACATTGGGTGATGGCGCATCTAATGAGGACCATGAACGGTTCGTGCGATTTGTAGATGATTATCTACAAGTTCGATGCCTCATGATGGCATCCATGACTAATGAGCTCCAAAAGACTCATGAGCATATGAAGCATACTTGTGAAATCTATAAGCACCTGCACGAGTTGTATGGTGTGCAAACAAGGCACGAAAGGTTCGCGCTCTCTAAGGAACTTTTTAGATCACGGATAAGTGAAGGCTCCAATGTCCATGATCACGGTCTCAAAATGATTAGTCTTATTGAGAAACTTGGACAACTTGATGTGATCATGGACAATGACCTTTACATAGATTTGATCTTACAGTCATTGCTGCCATCGTTCAACCAATTTGTTATGAACTTCAACATGTCCAAGCAAGAAGTTACGATTTACAAACTGGTGAACATGCTTGTGACCGCAGAGACCACGTTGAAAAAGGAGAAACCTCTTATGCTTGCTTCCACCTCTATGTCGAAGGGCCCTAAAGGCCCCAGGAATAGAGGAAAAATGAAGAAAAGTTCTTTCTCTAAAGGAAAGTAACCCGAGAAGGGTTCCAGGAGAGCCAAGAAAAAGGCTAAGACTGATGCAAATTGTTTCCACTGTAGTGAGAAGGGTCATTGGAGGAGAAATTGTAAAGCTTACCTTGCTACTCTTGAGAAGGGTATGTTTTTCATTGAAGTGCATTTAACGACAAATTCTTCTACATGGGTATTCAATACCGTATGCGGTTCTCACCTCTGTAACTCATTTCAGGGGATGGAAAGAAAAAGGAGTTTGCGTGAAGGGCATATGATCCTTTGCCTAGGAAATGGAGCAACGGTTGCTGCCACATTCCAAGGAATAATCAAGCTAGATTTAGGGAATAAAAGCATTGTACTTGATCCTATTTTCTATGTACCGAATCTTGTCAAAAATATTATTTCAATTCCCGTTCTAGATAATGAAGGATTTGATTTTTCAATATCGAATGGGAAATTGTTGGCATTAAAGAATAGTTCTTTTGTTGCACAAGGTACATTGACTAACGGATTGTACATACTTGATTCCCAACCTTCACTAATGCACATTCAAACAAACAAAAGGAAGCAAGATATCCAAGAAAATGTCATGCTTTGGCATGCAAGACTTGGCCATATATCCAAAAATAGGATGAGCAAGTTAGAAGCTCTCAAAGCACTAAATGTTAGTGGCATTGGGGAACTTCCAACTTGTGAATCTTGTTTAAAAGGAAAAATGACCAAAGCTCCGTTTGTAGGACAATCGGAGCACTCCACAAATCTTTTGGATTTGATCCATACAGATGTTTGTGGACTGCTAAGAGTTAGTGGGAGAGGAGGCTATTCTTACTTCATTACCTTTACAGATGATCATAGTCGATTCGGACACTTGTATCTTATGAAGTACAAATCCGAAGCCTTTGAAAAGTTCAAAGAGTATAGGAATGAAGTAGAGAATCAATTAGGGCTAAGTATTAAAACTCTATGATCGGATCGAGGAGGAGAATACTTAAGCACCGAATTCTTGGATTATTTAAAGGAAAATGAGATTCTCTCACAATGGACTCCACCCAGCACACCCCAACTCAATGGAGTAGCCGAGAGGAGAAACCACACATTGTTAGACATGGTGTGTTCCATGATGAGCTTCTCCGATGTACCAATATCCTTTTAGGGATACGCCTTAGAAACGACAGCGAAGTTACTAAACCTAGTACCTTCAAAGTCGGTGCCAAAAACACCATATGAGATATGGCATGGCAAAGCACCCTCTTACCATTATTTAAAGGTTTGGGGATCTCCCGCCTACGTAAGACGGACAATGGGAAATAAGTTAGATAGTAGATCCATCTTGTGCAAGTTTGTGGGATACCCAAGAGAGTCTATAAGTTATTACTGTTATGATTCCTCAGAACAAAAGGTGTTTGTATCGAGGAACACCTACTTTCTAGAAAAGCCATTTCTACTGGATAGAAATGGCGTTGTTATAAAACTTGATGAAGTTCAAAATGATCAACAAATCCCACAGGCGGTGGAAACAATTGAATCACAAAAGCCTGATGCACAAACTCTGAGAAGGTAAGACCGGGTCAAGAAGCAGCCCAAAAGGTTCGGATTTCTTCATGAAACAGGACAATCGGATAGTGATCCGAGGACCTATGAGGAAACTATGTTGGACATAGATTCGAGACGCTAGCTTGAAGCCATGAGATCTGAAATGGACTCCATGTACTCAAACAAAGTATAGACTTTGGTAGATCCACCAAAGGGAATGGTTCCTGTTGGTTGCAAGTGGATCTATAAGCGAAAACTTGGAGTAGATAGAGAAGTAACAACTTTTAAGGCGCGACTAGTGGCTAAAGGTTATACTCAGAGACCCAGTATTGACTTTGAGGAAACCTTTTCATCGGTCGTAATGCCTAAGTCCATTTGGATTCTACTTGCCATAGCCGCATATTACGACTATGAGATATGGCAAATGGATGTGAAAATCGCCTTTCTCAATGGCAACATTGAAGAGGAAATTTACATGGAGCAACCGCAAGGTTTCACACCCAAAGGGAGTGAGCAAATGGTTTGCAAATTCCAAAGGTCCATCTATGGGCTTAAACAAGCATCTCAAAGTTGGAATTTGCGTTTTGACAAAACAGTCAAATCGTTTGGCTTTGTCGAAAACGTATATGAACCCTGAGTATATCAAAAGGCCAGTGGGAGTTCTGTACAGTTTATTGTGCTTTATGTCGATGACATCCTTCTCATTGGGAATGAGATTGGAATGTTAGAGTACACTAAAGCATGGTTATCTACACAATTCTCCATGAAGGATTTGGGAGAAGTGTCCTATGTATTGGTAATATGTATATATAGAGATAGATCAAAAAGGATGCTAGGGCTATCCCAAACCCAGTACATTGACAAAATACTAAAAATGTTTAGTATAGAAGAATCCAAAAAAGGATTCCTTCTTATGGGGCATGACATTCGTCACTCAAAGTCTATGGCCCCTAAGACTGAGCAAGAGAAACAAAAGATGTCCAAAACACCCTATGCCTCTGGCCCTCTGCCATAGGGAGTATAATGTATGCAGTTTAATGTACAAGATCGGATGTGGCACACTCGCTAAGTGTTACGAGTAGGTTCCAATCCAATCCCGGTGAAAGTTGCTGGTTGGCTGTAAAGATAATCCTCAAGTACTTGAGAAGAACAAAGGATTTATTTTTAATATACGGCAATGGAGAATTAAAACTCAAAGGGTTTTTGGATTCAAGTTTCCAATCTAATGTAGATGACTTCAAATCCACTTTTGGATTCATATTTTGCCTCAATGGCGGCGCGGTAAGTTGGAAAAGTTCCAAACAAGACACCATGGCCGACTCAACCACAGAGGCAGAATATATTGCAGCTTTTGAAGCAGCAAAGGAAGGTGTTTGGATGAAAATTTTCATTCAAGAGTTGAATGTAGTGCCTAGCATAGCTGAGCCAGTTGTTGTCTTTTGTGATAACACTGGGGCGGTAGCACAAGCTAAGGAGCCTAGATCTCATCAGCGATCCAAGAACATATTGATGTGATATCATTTGGTCTGAGAGATCATTGATAGAGGCGACGTTCGAGTGGAGAGAGTTGCCTCATAAGAGAATATAGCAGATCCACTGACTAAGCCCCTAGGACAACAAGTCTTTGAAGGACATCTTGAGAAGATGGGTCTCAAGGCCATAGTGCATTGGCTTTAGGGCAAGTGGGAGATTGTTGGAAATAGTGCCCGGCAAGCTAATAGATTTGGCCTTGTAAAGCTATTTTCTTGGAAAAACAATCTTGATTGAATGATATCTTGTATATGGCCACATTCATCTCATGCACCATATTACTTCACTCGCATTTGGATGAAGTCCTTAGATCACTTAAGATTACGGGACTTGGTCACAGACTAGATGGTGATCATGAAATAAGTCTTACACGGTCGTGATCTTAAAACATTCCAAGTCATAGGATCTTCAGAGACAGGACATCTAAGATCTGGATAGACTTGCACTAACGATGCATAAATCCAAGGGGTTGGATATTGATCCGTTCCATGAGCAACCGTATGTGATACGGGTACGTATTAGTGGGTGCTTGTTAGAGAATAAGGCACTGAAGACCCACAGGAGACTCCACTAGGTAGCCATAGTGGCAAGTCGGTAGTGGTTAGTTCTCCTGCTTACGCTAGTGCATATCATTAGTCCTCTGACTTGAGGATTCATGGTAATCTTGTGTCCGGTCCTCATGTTTTGACTCATCCTTGGTCACTTAGCAGGCCATTCGAGGTGAGATTAGGTATGAGCTACTTGGCATGGAAGTTTGTGAGATCCAAGAGGGAATCCGACTCTTCGCTTTTGTGAAGGGCGAGTACATCTCCTATGCATTCTATAATGATCGATTTCAAGAAATCCTTGCGCAAGGTGGTATGACAATTTGGGAAAAGAGTTTTCCAAAGTTGAGGTCATACAAAGGAATCAGAAATTTAGAATAGAAGCATAGAATCGAGGTTATTAGGGAGCTGACAAATAACTTGCCCTAGGCCTCTTTCGGGAGATAAGAGACGGAAGGACCGTATTTGCATGGAACGCGTAGAGCTTTAAACGGTTCTCAAATAGACATTCATTTCAACCAATTAATTGGGCTCCATGGGCTTGAGGTTGGGCATCAACCATGGAGATTAGGTACTCTTCAATTGATGAGATCGATTGAATCGAGTTGACTAGTTTAAAAGGAGTTTTAAACTAGAATGAATATTAAATATTCAAAAGTCACAACGGGTTGTGAGCCTATGTCCAATGAATGGTAGAACTCAATAGGGAACACACAAAAGCTAAAAGACCTTTCTAATTGATGGAGAAATTTTTCTAAGTGTTAGAAAGATAACCTTTTTCCATGGCCGATTTTTGGGAGACTTTTGAAGATCAATTTTGGCTTGATTAATTTAAGTGTTAAATTAATCAATTAATTTAAGGAGTTAAATTAATCAATTAATTTAAGAAGTTAAATTAGGTAAATAATTAAAGATTTAATTACTTGGTGCCACATGGATCATCAATTGATCAAAGTTAACTTAAGAGGTTAAGTTGACTAAAGTAAACTTAAAGAGTTAAGTTTACTTGACTTAGTTGTTAAGTCAAGGTTAATTAATTAAATTAATTTAATTAATGGAAGAACAAGGATTTTAAGAGGGAAAATTCAAATTGGATTTGAATTAATTTGGAATAAGATTCCAAGTTGGCAAGTTGGCCAGATGAAATTCAAATTCAATTGAAATTCAAATTGCCAACTTGCACACAACTAATTTTCGGTCCCAACATTCTCATGCATCACACCTCACACACTCTATATATTGATATAGAGCTGGACGAATTTTAGTGTAATTTTCAGCATTAGAAAATCAAATTCTAAATGCATTCCCTCCAAAAACCTTTCTAGGCAAGATATTCATGTGTTGAATTCTTCCTTTTCTTCCCTACCAAAACTCTCCAAAAACTGATCATACTCCATCTCCATCTTTAGATCTAATCCAACTTAGGATCTGGAGATTTAGGATCTCATCTTTGGTTTGTGGATCAACGTTGGAGGCGATTTCGCGTGAGATCGCTATTTCACAGTTTCTTGTAGATCGTCTGACTTTGCGAATTTTTTATGGAAGCTGTGATGCGATTTTTGATCCAAAGTTTCTACTTAAGATATCGTAAAGTTTTAGGTATCTCCCAAATTTTTTGTTCAAATTTATTGAGAGTTTTGGTTGGTCAAATTCGGATCTGAATCCTCTGCGCCAGATCCAGTCGCGAATCTGCCAACACTTGGAGATTTGGTTTTCTTCCCTGGATCTTGCTTCTAAAGGTAAGTATCTTCTTCTAATTCTGAATATACTTCATGGTATGACCTTGGGATGACCGATTGGCGTTGGATTTGGTGTTTTAATTTTAAATTATTGTGCATCTTAATGTCGATTGTTCCTTCATTAGCCATATCAAGTTTAAAATAATATTCCCATCTCCTTTGTTGATGTTTATATCATGTATCAATTCCTGAGCCATTAGAATGTTTTCAATTATGCTACTACTAGCAACAAATCCAGTTTGGTTAAGTGTAATTATCCTCTATAAGATGGGCATGAGTCTGGCATTTAAAATTTTTGACATAATTTTGCTAACCACATTACACAAGCTCAGCGGCCTAAAATCATTCTAGCTTTCTGGGCTTTCCGATTTTGGTATCAGCACAATTGAAAAAAATGCTTGACCACTTCATATAAATCCTCCATAAAAAATTCCCAACACTTCTGGAAGAAAAGGGAAGTGAACCCGTTTGGTCCAGTAATGCTTTTGAGGTTGATGTCAAATACCGCATTTTTAACTTCTTCCATTGTTGGTTGCTCACTTAACCTCTCAGCATCGTCCTGCATAAGAATATTAGGTGTCATATTTAGTTCCACATCATTGTTAAACTCCGTACTTGAGTAAAGGAGATCCTTAAAATGCTTTGTTGTTGAAGTTCTTATTTCCACATATTCTGTTATTATTTTTCTCCAGCAACTATCTGAAAATTTGTTACTTTAGCCCATTTCTTTTTAACCCTATCATGGAAGTGCTTAGTGTTTCGTTTACCCTCAACCAACCATTTACAGCCAGCTTTTTGACGCCAGAACTCTTCTTCAATACTCAGTGCCTCATTTAGTTTGTTAATTACATTTTGAAGCTCCTTAAGGTTCTCCTCACGGGGTATAGCAGCAAAATTGATCTGTCTAGTTGAGACTTCCAATTCAGCCCTCTTGATGTTTGCAAAAATATTTCCAAATTCTCCATATTCCAGCATTTAAGGAATAATTTAATCCTATACAGGTTTTGTTGGAGTTTTTGCATGCCTTTAGCCGGTTTCAACCGCTCCCTTCTGATAGCCTCCAAGAACTAATGGTGATGTATCCATATATTTTAGAACCTAAAAGAGCTCGACAAAGTTCTATGTTGATCTTGGGCAGTAAGTAGAAAAAGAGCATGATCCAATATCCACCGATCAAGGTGAACAACCCTGAAGCTAGTGAAATTATCATGCCAATCTTTATTAGCTACAAAATGATCTAGCCGCTTCCAAACCAAGTTGTTAGTCTAAGTAAATTGAGCCCCTGAATAGTCCACATCAGATAGGCCATAGTCAACAAGCATCCCAGCAAAGTCATCCATTTCTCTGACTTTTGTTTGCTTATTGTCTCTGCCTAATAAGTGTATAATGTCATGTTGAAGTTGCCACTGACGATCTGGGGTTTCCAGGTCTCGCCGCTGACCTGAGATAATTCCATAGGTCTTGTCTATCTTTTCTAGTGCATTTTGCATACACAAGCAAGCAAAACATAGCTTCCTTTAAGAATGAAGCAGCTACTCCTATGTGAAGCATTTGGTCCTTATCTAGGATGGTTGTTGAGTAGATACCTTCTACAAAGAAAACCTAAATTTTGTTAGTGCAATTAGCCACAACCAATCTATATCCAAACCTCCTAGCCATGAATCGAGCATCTGAGGAAATGAAAGGTTCACGTATCACCATAATATGAGGCTTATGCTTTTTACAAATATAATGAAGCATCATTTGAGATGGGGGGCTACCAAGCCCCTTTATATTCCACAATAGAACTTTAATCATTTTTTGCTATTCTTCCCTGGGGTGGACATCTTTGTAAGGTTGTGAGAAATTAATTTATGTAGCTTGGGGACAACATATATTGTCCAATTTTTATGTTGTTTGTGAGTTGAATTCTTTCCAAGAGTGTTAACTGTTGATTGTGATGATGACTCAGAAGCCGAGGCATGCGATACTCTCCAGGTTGTGTCTGACTTATTGTCATCATCTATGTCCTCCCAGGCATCTTCAAGGCTTTGAATTTGGTCACCATTTTTGATACCATCATCTAGGTTGTAGCTACACTCTCCTTCCTCCATTGCTAAGTTATTGTAGTCTCTAAGATCAAGTAAGCGAGGTGTTATATTCTTAGACAGAATATTAAACCATTTACTAACCTCATCCCCATTAGGGAACTTTGCATGTTTTTTGGTGGCCTCGTCCATGGAACAATTAGGTCTATAGAAGGTAACCCTATGTGATTGCGGCTTAAGGGGGCAGAATGTAGTTTTCTGTCATAGAAAGCATCAGCATTAGTTTGGTCATTAATGTAGCTTTTTGTTAAATTTTCATGCATTGGCATGTATTACTCTTGGGGATAAGTGCTAATGGGGGACAACATTTGTGGGCTATGTCTGCCACTATATTGACCGAGACATGTAATGGCTTCTTATGGATTATAGATTTATTCTTTTGCACTTTCATGCCATTAATCTAGGTGCTAGAGTTTTCAATGTTCTTAATAGCATTTCCAAAAATACATGGTGCCTCTTCACAGATTTCCTCCAGAATTTTCTGCTTGCTCATTCCATGCTGCCCGTGTTACTCTTAAAGCTATCAAATGGGTGTTTAGGGTTAATAATCCTTTTTTTTTTTTTTTCATTCGGATGCTTCAAACAAGATCCAAAAATCATGACACGAGTGCTAGTGTTCTCATCCACCAAGATATCTTTTCCTCTATCAAAGTCATCTTTCTTGTCATGAGTTTCCTTCTGGCTCGATTTTGTGTATTTTTTCCTTAAGTAATTTTCTTGATTATGGCCAGCGTGCTTGCAAAATTGACAGTATTCTAGGACATTTTCATACTCAATTTTTTGAATCAATTTGGAGCTACTAATCTTCAATATCACTACTTCCTTTCTTGGCGCGGCAAGATCAATTTCCACATATAATCGTGCAACAGTAATCTTAGATTTAAGTACTATAGCTTCATCAACACACAATGGCTTACCAATCAATTCTAAAATTGAGTAAAGCATCTTTGTCAAATAAGTGAGCCGGCAATCCAGAGAGTTGAATCTATACTAAAGAGAGTGAGGACTCATATCTCATATTGAATTTTGGTGACTAATTGAAGACACACATAGGGAAACATTGAAAAAACTATTCATGTTTCAGCTAAATTCTTGAGAAGTCTTCATTGCTTGACAAATTTATTAGGAGATGCTTAGCATCAATGACTCAAACTAAATGAGCCCCTTTGAGACCTATGGAGTTAAAATTCTATCTCAATTCTTTCATGGATGGATATCCATGAGAAAATATTTCGATGAGCGTGAATCAAAATGGCTCTGCCAACCAGTTGGTTTCTTCGATGGAGAATTTCAAGTAAGAGAGCCCATCTTCTAGTGTTATGGTTCCAAGATGCATGGGTTTTGGGTTCGTGAGGAACGATTTCTTGTTATCATCTATGGATGGGTGAATACCGACAATAGGTTTTGGTAACTATTTGAATAATTTTTCCAGCGATTGATTGGGCCTTAGCTAGGGTAGTTTTGGGTGCTTTTTGGTGTTGGCCAATGAGCTCGAGAAGAGCGCATGCTTCTGCATAAGATTTTTGGTGTGTAGCTGGCGGCGGGTTGAGATCAAAATCCATAGGCAAGTGGCGAGAGAAATAGGATTCAGGGTTTTGCGTTTTCGAGTTTAGTGATTTTTTTTTTTTGGTGGCATAGTAGGGTGTTTGGCATAGACCCTTACCATGTATATTTCAAAAAGAGAATTGAAACTTCTAGAGAGTCAAAAGTTATAAGCAATGAGGACTGCTTCCTTACATGTGGTTAAGTACTATCTATAGCTAACCATATAGCTAGGATCATTAAGATTTGAAACTATGATGCTTACTCTCCCACCCGTTGTATTTCGCTTGTCAAAGATGGCTAAATTCAACAGTTGGAGTGTTCATGGAACAACATCCCTTGTAGCCCAGTTGGTAAAGTAGTTTGTTGCCATTCAGCCCAAGTCCAAGTTCGAAACCTGCAATATGCATTTTTTAATCAAATTTCCTTGAAGACCAAGACTCACTAGCCTATTTTGAAGTCAGTAACTTCGGCCCAAAGTTCACCAACCCAAATCCCAGTGCCCAATCTCGCCCAGCCCAATACAAAATAATGCCCATCTTGCCAAATCAGCCTAATGGGCTTCGGACTGCCACCCCAGCAAGAATTACAGAGTCCCAGCAGCCCAGCATATAACCTCCAATCTAATCTTAGCCCAACAGGATATTTGGCCCAATTTAGGTTAAATATCCCTACTGTCTATAGTCCATATCCTCGGCTCGCTGTTTAAAGAGCCCAGCAAGGAAGCCCATCAAATCAACAACCCTCACCAATTAACAAGGTGGGTCCCAATTTCTCTTTTACATGCAATTTGCCATGCACATAAAGAAATTCATGCAAAACCTATTCTCCTGTACCCAAAATCAATTCAACAGAGAGCCCATCAAATTGCCAAACCTTCAACAATTAAAATTAAGGTGGGCCCCGTGCTTCTTTTCACACGTAACCTGCCATGCACGGAAAAATCATGCAAAACCCATTTCTAGAGATTAGGTTCCCAGAAGAAGAACCGTGCCATTTCAAGCAGCAGTGTAAAACTAACCCCTCCCTTGACCGCAGGTCCAGCTAATAGAGAAGATCATTTGATGCGAATATATGGCAGTCCTATACAGTCAAAACGAATGATACCTCTTAAATCTCCTATAATTTCTTCAGGTCCCAGCACTTTGAATTCCTTCAGTTCGCATGCCATGTTGGCAAGTCTATCAGTAGCCAAATTACCCTCAGATATATATGTGTGAGGTTGTATGAAACCATTTTAAGCTTATTTATGATCTTCATGAGTTTGTGTTGGAATTTCCATGCATCATTACTTTCCTTTTAGACCATGGAGATGACTGTTGCAGCATCCATTTCAATCCAAATCTTCCTTATATCTCTATTACAGCATAATTCTAGGCCTTATTCAAAAGCACAAAGTTCAGCCATTATATTTGTGGTTTCCCCCAAGAATTCATAGAATGCTATGATCGTCTGCCCATGTTTATTTCGAATTATAGCACCAGCCCCTACAAGATCGGGGTTTCCTTTTGATGCCCCATCAGTATTGAGCTTAAACCAATATTTGTTTGGGGTTTTCCAACAGACTTTAGTCACTTTCTCACTTCTATTTTTCTGAAACTTGAAACCTAGTTCTTTAGCGATAAGGGAGTCTCCTCTCCACATTTCCATCTTCATAATTTTGCATTTGTAGAGTAGATTATGATGTTGATTGACGTTGTTAATAACCTGGCAAGCCCAAAAGGCTTTACCTCGATGTTTAGCATTATTTTGGGCAGTCCAACAAACCAGAAAATAAGGATTAGGATGATCGTTTTGATATGATATTTCCCAGTCGTTAGGGCTGAGCTCTCCAATAGCTCTAAAGCCGTACAATACTATCCGTATTAGAGATTGTAATTTGGAATCTTTGAGCAAAGAAATTTGATACTTTGGAGATTTTAGGCCCATTAATAAGGGCATGTTGTATCGACTCCACATTCACATAGCACACATATTTAGATATAATATTGAAGCCTTTTGCTTGGAGTCTAGTGTCTACTAGAATCTAGTTTTTAAGGAGCCTCCATGCAAAAATCGACATAGTGGTAGTGAAGCAAGGGCTCCAAATATCTTCAAAAAGGGGTTGAATAGGTTCATGCTTTTTAATGTTTTCCCAAACTTCTTTAGTCATAAATTTCCCATTAGAGGAATTATTCCATAGAAGTCTGTCTTTGCCGCCTATCTCTATTGGAATGTCATAGATTTTTTAGGCAATATCCTCCGGCACTACTTCGGCTATTTTGTGCATGTCTCATTCTCCATTGTGCCAATAATGATTAACTCTGAGGTGATTCCAATCTTCTCTTGGGGCCTGAGTTTTAAGAGGAGCTGTACCATACCAATTATCGTTTCAAAAATAAACTTTACCTTCTCGCAGCATGCAGCAATTAGACCTAGAAAAATTCAACCCATACCCGTGGGTACCCAAAAAAATATGAGTAATGGGCCCTGTTTTTCCTACCAAAAAAATTGCGGGTAATTTTACCCGTACCCAATTTACTCGCCATCTTTTGGCCCAACCCGCGGGGTACCCGTGGGTAACCCGTAAATATTTTTTTATTTATATATTTATTATATATATTTTTACATATAAATATTTTTAATCTAAATATTAATTTTTTATTTCATAAATTAAAAATCTATAGCAAATTAAATTAAATTATATCCTAAAACAACTTGTTGTGCATACTCATATGGATGCAACATCTTCTTCCACAAGAACAACAATGTTTGATTGATATTTAAATTTTCAATTCAAAAAACTATTGGCATGCAATGGAATTTAAGTTTGAACTTTTAAATGTGATGTACTTTAAATATGATAGATTTTGAATACTTAAGATATATATTTTAAACTACAATATTATTATTTATTAATATGCTTTAGGTATTTGTTCAATTTAATGTTTGAAATTTGTAGTTTTTTTTTTTAGTTTTATTTAGTTAATATTTGAATAACATTATGTTTATCTTTAAATATTAAAAAAAAATTATGGGTACCCACGGGTTACCCATTACCCATCCTCATGAGTAACGGATCCCCTACTTCGTACCCAATAAAAAAGGGGTAAATTTACCCAACCCGTTGGTACCCGTCATTGGGTTACCTATGGGTATAGTTTCTTAATTTGATTTAGCACATATATAGGTGGGTTGAGAACCTACATGAGTTATAGGGGCATAGAGCTGAGGACACTTTGGATGAGGATTAACCTTCCATGATGAGATAATAAGTTTTTTCCCATCTAGTGATTCTGTTCCTAATTTTTTATATGAGATCTAAGAATGCAGCCTTTTTTTGTTTCCGGAGTATATGGGAGCTCCCAAGTACGTAGCTGGGAGTAGCTTCAAGGTGAGCCCCTAGTGCTAGATACTCTTTGTACAAGTAAATTAGGCACTTTCTTATCAATAATAAATGAGCTTTTATTGAAGTTTACCCTCTACCCAGTAACCCTCTATAATGCTTCAAGAAATCCATAATACGTTGGAGGCTCTCTTTCTAACTAGTAGTGAATATAGCAATGTCATCCGCAAAAGAGAGATGAGATACCACCCTCATACCTCGTCATGTACCACATGTCTTGGTTTGTTTGAAACATGGCATCCAAGCTTCATGATAGGTATTCAGCCACCAAGATAAAGAGTGCTGGGGAGATGGGGTCACCCTTCCTTAGACCTCGAGTTGACTTGAAGAATGCTACACTTTCGCCATTAATTATGATAGCAAACCAACATTGTTCAATGATTCTTTTAACATGCCCAATCCAAGCTTTAGGAAACCCTAGTTTATACAAGACTTGATATAGAAAATTCCATTGAACCCTATCATATGCTTTCTCCATATCCAACTTCAAAATCACATTTGTGTCTTTTTTTTTTTCTTTTCGAAGCTATGCACAAGCTCTTGAGCAAGAAGTATATTATTTGAAATTAACCTCCCTCTCAAAAATCCACTTTGCGATGGTGAGGTGATCTGATGAAGAAGCTTTGAAATTTGGTTATTCAACAATTTGGTCAATATTTTGCTAATGACATTGCCTAGGCTAATAGGGTAAAAATCCTTTGAAGCTTCTGGGTTGTCAACTTTAGGGATGAGAACAACTGCTGTAGCCATAAAGCTTTGAGGTGGTGTATTTCGAAGAAGAAATCCATCACTGCAGCATATAAATCCTCAGCAATAATCGTCCAACAATGTTGATAAAAATGGGTAGAAAATCTATCGGGTCCCATAGCACTATCACCACATATATCCATAAGAGCTTTTTGGATATCTTCCATAGAAAAAGTCCTACTAAGAGTATGTTTGTCCTCACTAGTGAGCAGTGGATGAATGCATTCCAGGTCATCTTCAAGGAGTTCATGATCACCTGAGGCAAGGATCTAACGAAAGTAAGAGGCCCCATATTTTTTAATTTCCTCATGATTAGTCACCCAAGCATTGTTATCCCATATTTTGTGAACTTTAGATTTATTCATCTTCTTCTTAACCATTGCATGAAAGAACTTGGTATTACTTTCCCCTTCAATAATCCACTTGCAAACAGTTTTTTGTTTCCAATAAATCTCTTCCATGGTAAGAACTTGGGTTAGTTCTACCATCGCTTTGTTCAAATTCATCAAGTTTTGATCAGTGGGTTGGTGATCATAGGCTTTTTTTAAATTCGGCCACCATCTTTTCTGCTTTCTCAACATTATCAAATATGTTACCAAAAGTTTCAATATTCCATTTCTTCAGCTGAAATTTATGGTTATACAATTTCTATTGAAACTTTTCCATACCCTCACCATTCATCGGATATTACCAAACTTTCTCCATGCATTCCAAAAACTTAGCATGCTTAGTCCATATATTTTGAAAGCAAAACGATGACGGCCCAAAGTTGTGTTCCAGGATAGATAATAGTAATGGGCAGTGATCAGAGACCGTTCTATTAAGGTGCTAGATTCTAGTGTTTGGAAATGTATGGATCCATGAACTTGAATAGACAAAGCGATCTAAGCATAGCTAAAGTCTACTACGGATCCAAGTGAACTGTGATCCTTTAAAGTTAGAGTCAGATAGTCCACAATCAAGCAATGCATTAGCAAATTCCTCAATGGCCTTAGATTTAGGTGTAGCACCACCACTTCTGTCATTATGGTTAAGAATAACGTTAAAGTCTTCTCCAACAAGCAAACGTTCTGAGGTCTGACTAATATTGCGGAGCTAATCTCATAGTATCCTCTTATCCACCCTTATGTGTTTCGAATAAATCCGTGTGCCAAGAAAGCTCCCTAGTAAGTTATCTCCAAAAAATCTGATGTGAAGTAATTGGTCATGGTCTAGGATAACATCCATGCTAGCCCCATCTCGCAAAATACACAATATTTTATTGTTTTGGTTTGCAACTACGTTGCTAAACCCAAATCTTCTCAAGAGGTAATGCGAATCTAGTTGGATCTTTAGTTCAATAATAACAAGTATATCCAGTTTATTTTTCCTATAGAGCCTTCTAATGTGTTTTTGTTTAAGGGCGATCCAATGCCCCTAACGCTCCACACAATGATTTTCATTCCGAAGATGGCGAATTCGGCTTCGGGATAGCACTAGAACAGCTTCTGGTTCTCATTCTTATAGTGTGAGACCTTGTAATAGCAATTCCACCTCTCCATCCAGATCCATCAGTGGATCTTCTATGAGGTCTGGGAATTTCTGCATCCTCAAAATCTCATCTAGTTCTTCAGAATTGTGTGAAAATGGAGAAGAAGCACGGTTTGCATGTTCTGCAAAGCTGCATGCCAATTCTCTTTCATCATTAATAGGAGTACTAGGTATGTCTTGATCTTGGGCAAGGCCAAAGCAGATATTGACAACTTCACCAACATCCTCATTAAATGCTTGTCAGCCACTGGTAATAATTGCAGATGGGGCATTAATTGTGCTTTCACTATTCACTCCCAAATTTTCAAATATTGAGAAAACTTTCTCAAAGCCATGCACATTTTCGGTAGTATTCCCGAGACCATGCAAATTTTCAACAAATTGATTTTCGATAATTGCGGCAACACTTTTGAGGCCATGCAAATTCTCATTTTGGATTTCAGCAGCAACACTCCCAAGTCCATGCAAAGTCATAACATCCACGTGTTCGGCAATTGGGAGATTCACAAGTTGAGCATCCACGTGACAATTAGGGTAACGTTTTCAACAACTGGAGTTTTCCCAAGGCCACGCAAATGAGAGGATTCCCCAGCCTCCCAAATAGTAGTCTCAGGTTTCTCTAACACCCTTTTTCCTTTATCCTCATTTCTGGGTAGCTCCAAAAATTCATCTACACAAAGGGGGCTAAATCTAGATCCCTAACTTGTAAAAGCCCTTTCCTCAGAGTTCCTACAATGGCTAGGCCCTTGAAATGAATATAGCACCATGGCCAGATAATTTCTCTGCTCAGATTCATGCTCAACTTTCAGCGCTTGATGGGGGTTTCGCCAAGGTAGTCTCGGGAGATTTCCATATTCAAAGCATTTATCAACACCACGCCCTAAATGTTCACAAATCGAGCAGTATTTTGGGAGGTTTTTGTACACAATTTTTTGCTTTCTAGCTTTAGAGCCAATATAGATATTCATGAAGGATGGACGAGCCCCAATGAGATCCACTTCAACATATATCCTTGCAATAGAGAGCTTTGATTTGTTAGCAGTTGCTTTATTCAGACCAAGCGGCCAACCAACAAGTTGCGTCAGCACAAAGAGCGAATTTATATCAAAAAGATGAGTCGATAATACTAGCAGCTTAATCCATAAAGGAACCATAGAGGATTCCACTTTAGGGTCAAAATCAGGGGTCCATTTGAGAACTCACATGGGATACTTCTTGAACCACCAAATAATTTTCAATCAAATCCTGGTATATTCTTCTTCACATGAAAGGACAATCAAAATATGCTTACCATCAATAATGTGGACCGAATATTCATGATTCATATTTAGAGCATCAAAGCATTTTTCAAGCTCATCCATAGACGGAAATCCATGAGAGAATTTACCTATTAACCCAAACTCAAAGGGCTTCGCAAGTCTCAAGATCTCTTTCTCAAAAAACGTAATCCCAAAAATATTAGAATTAGATGCTGTGGTGCCCAACAGAATAAGGTTGGGCTTAGTAAAGAACGATAAAAGCAAAAATTGATTTGGGTTTTCATTCTCATTTTTTTTTTGCTAGTAGGTTTCGAGTGGCATCTGTGTACGTACGATGCGGGAGCTGTTTGTCGACCATATCAATTAAAAATGATCGGCCACCAGAGCGGCACAGCGACGAGAACGATCAGTTCTGGAAACAATAAGAGGTTTGGTAGATTCACAAAAGATAAGATAAGCAAATATTCTAGGGAAAATGGAGAGCAATATTTTTAGAGAGAGAAAGTTCATGAAAAGTTTTTTTTTTTTTAGCTCAGGGTTCAGGGCAAAGGTTTAGGGTTTAGGCTTTAAGGTTTTTTTTTTTTTTTTTTTTAGTTAAAGCTGCCAGTACCATGACGAGGGGTTTGGCGGACCCCTACCTGTTTATTTATAACTCATAAAAAAATTACATGATTGTTTCTAAAGTAATTCTAAACAAACCTCCTCTAATCTATCTATGGTCATCAACTCTAAATAAAAGCATAAATAAACTTCATCTAGTCTAACTATAATAAGAAAGTTCTATCAATCAAAACAATCTAAGAAAATTTAATTCTAAAGGAAGGTAAATTCCATTTATCAACTCTAATAAGCCCTAGAATAATTCCTTGGAGTTGATTTGCTTCCCAAACCTTTGATTATTGAAGATCACAAGCTTGATTTGCAAGAAAATCTGCCACTTTGTTGCATATTAAGAATCCTCAACATCCTTCTAATATTAGTAAGAGCATGACAAATCTGCCAATTTCTAAAATCCTCAGCATTAATCATATGAATCACTGTTTGAGCATCCACCTCTATCCAAACATCATTAAATCCTCTCTGAACACATAACTCCAATCCTTGTTGAACAACCAGCCACTCTACATAAATATTTGTTTGCTCACTTAAGTTCAAATAGAAAGCAAATATAACATTTCCATTCCAATCTCTAGCAACTCCTCATGCTCATGTTGTCCCTGAATTACCTCTAGTAGCACCATCTGCATTAAGTTTTATCCATGGACTTGTAGGTTTGTTCCAGTACACCCTAACAATCTGTTGCTTCTTTTGTATAGTGAAAGTAATTCCCAGCTTATTCCTTATATGAAGATCTCCCTTCCAATGAACATTTTGAAAACTTTTAGCACTGTATGTCATTCATCACTTTCCAGATAATACTGCTGCTTCTAAATCTCTTATCTCTATATTTAAAATCATTCATCGCTTCCCAAATATGCCAACAAATCAGTATAGGGAACAACATTATGATGTGACTAGAAATTGACTCAGATAATTCAGAAATCCATGCTTGAATCATGACTGGAATGCTTGTAGTATTAGGAAGAATAAACTAAAACATATTTGTAAAAAAATGCCAAATGTTCAGTGTTTCCTCTCCATTCAAAAAGAGATGCTTAATAGTTTCCATATTACTATAGTAGGCACATTTGGAAGCCATCACACCCTTTTTTGCGTCATCCTTTCATCAACTGGAATCCACTAAATCTTTTTGTAAACATACAGCCAGTTTTTGAATATACATACTCCATTATTCTAGTAAGCAAAAATGCTTTCTGAAGTTGCAAAAGATCTTTATGTTAACTGTTTAAGAGATTTATCTGCAAACTAATTATCATGCCATAAAAGACCTTCCCAGCACCTAGCTTCCAAAATAAATATTGATCAGCTTGAATTCCTACCTTACACAATCTTCTCTAGATTGGGGAATCATTCTTTGTGTAACCAACTTCGATTGTATGACATCCTTTGACATCCTTATCAAGCATAAACGGAGCCCAAAGGGACTTTTGAACCTAAAATTCCACCAAAGTTTCCAACAAAAATAATAAATCAAATCTCTAAAATCCCTAACATGTAGACCTCCTTCATCATATGGGACACAAAGATCTGACCAAGAAGCCCAATGAGTTTTCTTCTGATTATCATAGTCACCCCAAAAAAATTTGTTAACAATCTTCTCCATTTTCTCCACGACAATCTTAAGAGGTTGTAAAACTTGGAACAAGTATATGGGCATAGAATTAAGGACACTTTTAATAAGTGTAAGTCTTCTTCCATGAGATAATGTAGTTCTCTCCCATCCATTGATCTTTGCTCTCATCTTATCAAGTAATGAGTCATACAGAATAGCCATTTTATTTCCAATATATAGAGGAGCTCTAAGATAATTGATAGGAAGATACTTCTGTACAAAACCAGTAATCCTATGAAGATATTGTTGTTGTCTTCTACTACATTTTCTATTCATAATGAAAGCACTTTTTTGGCAGTTAATTAACTGCCTAGAAACCTTTTCATATTGATGTGGAACATCCACTAGTTTATCCACATTTTTCCCAATTGCTCTTGTAAAAATAATAACGTCATCAGCATATGCCAAGTGAGTAATATGAACATTAGACTTAAGCTAATATTTAATAGATGGAACTTTAGAATAGAGATCATCCAACTTTCTTGATAGCCATTCTGATGCCAGAATAAAAAGGGCTGGTGATATTAGATCCCTTTGTCTTAAGTCCCTATAAGACTTTAAAAAGCCAGCAATTTTTCACACCTTATAATCAAGGAAATCCATGCAGTAGAAAATCTTAACTCATTAGCATTTTGTATAGGAAGCTCCATTGGACCATATCATAAGCCTTTGCCCTATCCAGTTTAAGAACAACTTTATCACCCTTACCTCTATGATTGATAGAATGGACCAACTCCTGTGCTAAGAGAATATTATCTCCAATCAACCTTCCAGAAACAAATCCACTTTGTGAAGGTGAAATGATAGATGTCAGAATATCACATAATCTCCTATAAATCAATTTAGACACTATTTTATTTGTAACATTACACAAACTTATAGGTCTAAAATTGGCCTAAGAGTTAGCACCTTCCACCTTAGGGATAAGAACAAGAGTAGAGCAAGTAAAACCTTTAGGGATTCATTTTCCCATGAAGAACTCCGCAACTGCTTCTTCCACATCATTTGCAACAATTTCCTAACAATTCTTAAAAAAATGTGCTGAAAATCCATTAGCTCCAGCAACACTACCTGGATTGATGCTGAAAACTGTTGCTTTTATTTCCTTTATAGTAGGGTTTTTACAACATCTCATTATGTTCTTCATTTACCATTTTTCTAATGTGATCAAAATCACCATTTGTATATGTTTCTGTATTCAGTAATCTACGAAAGAACCTTACAGCAGAATTCTTGATTTCATCTTGCTTTGTCAAGATTTTCTCTCCCTCTTTAATAGAATGAATTCCAGCTTTACTCCA
Organism: Jacaranda mimosifolia; assembly: GCA_018894105.1. NCBI lineage: Eukaryota > Viridiplantae > Streptophyta > Magnoliopsida > Lamiales > Bignoniaceae > Jacaranda > Jacaranda mimosifolia. Next base: position 56,230 of record CM032133.1, on the reverse strand, counting down.
TTTCCTCTTCACCATAGCATGAAAGAATTTAGTGTATCTTTCTCCATTTGAAGTCTAACTAACATCTACTTTTTGCTTCCAATATTCTTGCTCCATCACTAATGCCTTAGTGAGTTTTGCACTACTTTTGTTCATACTGATCAAGTTATCATCACTGGGATCATTATAATATACATCCTCCCAATGCTTAACCTCATCCTCTGCTTCTTTAACAGCATCAAATACATATCCAAAGATGTTTTTATTCCACCATTTGAAATGTAATTTAAGTTTAAATAACTTATGCTGTAATTTAAACATACCTATTTCAAGTAAGGGCAGATTCCAATTTTGCTTTACAACATTCATAAACTTATGATGCTTGCACCATATATATTGGAATCTAAGTGAAAAAGGTCCTCGAGAATTCAAATCTTCCAATGCAATAAGCAATAGAGCATGATCTGAGTGATGTCTAGCTAAATGAACAACCTTAGTGCAACTGAATAACTCATGCCATGCTGAGGATATTAAGACTCTATCTAGCCTCTGCCAAAGTCTTTTATCAATCCACATGAATTGTTTTCCAACGAAACCTGCATCCAACAAACGGCAATCTTGTATCATTTAACAAATTCTTCCATAGATTTTACTCTTGGTGTAGCCCCTCATTTCCTCTCAAAAGTATTCAGAACAGTGTTGAAATCCCCACCAACTATCCATGGTTCTTCAGTATATACTGCACATAATCCATCCCATAATGCTATCATTTCAATCTTTGTGCATTTGGCTTACATAAAACTTCCAAAGAAAGGTTTAGGATTTAGATTAGACATAATCTTGGTATGCAAAAATTGATTATGATCCACTAACACCTCAACTTGGATATTAGAATCATAAAAACACCATATCTGATTAGATATATTAGCATATACTGCCTTAAAACCAAACCTTCTACACATGAATTTAGAATCTAACTCAGACATAGGCTCTAAAATCACCAACATTTTTAGTTTATTTTTCTTCCTTAATTTATGCAAATAATTTTGAGTTTTTGAGTTCTTAACTCCACGAGCGTTCCATATCATCTAATTCATCATAAACACTATTTGGATTGAAATACTAAAGTAGACCTTGACAAGCTTTTTGTTTGAACTCTATGAGAAACTGTTTGTTTTTTCTTTTGCGCACCAACTATTTGGTTATTATCCTTCACATCTCCAACGAAATTTCTTCTTCTACTCTTACCCCTTACCTCCTCAAAATTTTCTTCTTCAATGACTTTCTCTTTATCAGATTCATAGGGATGGTAGGTATTATCAGAATTATCTTCCTCATTGTTCTCAAACCTCAACAAGACATATGCACTATCCTTTTTAGACTGTATATTATCATTGCCAGATCCATAAGGATTAGAAGTATGAAAACCTGCTCTATTCTCTACACAGAAAATAGACGGACTCGTAGCAATAATCCCCAAATTATTATTCTTCACCATCTCAATTTTATCTTTAACTAGTTGTGCATCATGTTCAGCATCAGTGATCACTTTATCCCTTTCTTTCGCCAACTTCGTTCCTAGAAATTCTAACTCTTCTTTTCCTCTAATTTCAACTCCATTAATCTGCACTTGTTTGTCTTGATCGTGTTCTAGGGTTTTTGAGGGTTCAAAGCTAATCCCAGCTATCTTCTCACTAATACCACTAGGTCCTGCATAATTTGGATAATTATTTGTGCCAGTGATGAATGCAACATTTGAACTCCATCTCTTAGGCATTAAATCTTCCATGATCCTTTTACCTTTATCCCAAGGGCTAAGGTTAAGGTTAGGGCTTTCCACTTCTTTATCATTTTCTATCGCTCCATCCTTCTTGTCATTTACTACAGTAAATTTTTCCATCATCTTCTTCCTTTGTACATTAAATTTATCCCTCAAATCTCCTTTATAAGCATCATCAAAAAGTTTCTCCACCTGCTTCCTATTAGGGTTTTCAAAATAAATTTTAGTCGCATGACCAATATAACGGCAAATCCTGCAATATTCAGGATAATTCTCATATACCACCGTCTACAATCTCATTGTAGATCCTTGCCTTAGCGAAATTTCTATATCTCTTACAGCCGTAAGGCTAATTTCCATGCAAACCCTAGCAACATTTGGCATCGTTCTATCAGCCATTGGTTCATCAATTCAAAGGGGTTTCTCGATCAATCTAGCAGTAGCAAAAATTGCTTGTTTGTGGAAAAGATGTATTGGGATATTCAAAAATTGGATCCAAATAGGGGTAATCAGAGACTCCATTTTACGGTTAAAATCATATGTCAACTTCAAAACACGCATGGGGCATCCATCAAACATCTATTCATGCTTCATCCATGTTCTCACATAATCATTTTCATTTGTAAGGTGAATTAAAAGATGTTTAACATCTAATACTCCAATTTTGTAAACTCCTTTTAACCCTAACTTCGAAAACCTAGTTTGAAGAAAAGAGAGCCTTGGGAAGCCATGATAAAACTTCATATCAAAGCATACTTATACGATTCTACCAAAAATTCTAATTCTTCATTTGAAAATCAAATTGTTTTCTTGTCATAGTGTATTCCAGCTTTTCCAAATAATTTTGGGGATCTAAAATTGAAGCTTTTCTTCATCGCCTAAGGAAAATTTTGGAAAGGATCATTCGCCTTGCCAGATACGACATTGGCAAATGATTCTCTGGGCAACATCGATGGATTTGAAGTTGAATCTTGTGATTTTTTGGCCGCTATGGCCGAATCGCCTTGAGAGTCGCTCGCGAAAATGAGAGAATTCATAGGGAGTTTTTTTCGATTCAACGTTTAGGGTTTTAGGGTTTAGGGTTCAGGGTTCAGGGTTCAGGGTTCAAGGTTCAAGGTTTTTTTATTTTTTGGTAAAGCTGCCAGTGCCATGGCGGGGGGTTTGGCAAGCCCCTACCTATTTATTAATAACTCAAAATATCAATACAAGAATGTTTCAAATGAAAATCAAAACAATAGCTCTACTAATCTATTCTAGCAAAACCCATTTAATCAATCTAGATAAAGTCACTCTATCAACTAAATGGCAAACAATTTATGAATAGAATATACTCCTAAAAGTTGGAAAACCCCACTTGTCTAACTTAACAAATCCTCTAATCTTTCCTTGAAGCTACCGTAAAGTTCTCTCCTTTGATAGTAGAGTGTTACATGCTTTATTTGCCAAGAAATCAGCTGCTTGATTCCCTTCTCTATAGGTGTGGGAGATGTGTACTGTTAGGGTAGATAATAGTTCTCTAATTTTGCACACCGACTACTGAAATCGCCACAACCTTGAAGAGTTGGATATGATAAGTTTGATTATAGCTTCAACATCCATTTCCAACCAAAACCTGTTTCATTCCTTCCCTAACACAAAGTTGTAAGCCCTTGTACACTGCACATAACTCAGAAAAGGCAATCACCATCCTTAATCTTATGAATAACCAACTTAGCTCTTTTTCTTTTAACAAGAGAATGGAAAATTTTGGTATTCTTTTCACCATCCGCAAACTATCTACTTGCAGTTTTTTACTTCCAATATTCTTGTTCAAGAGCCACCACCCTTGTGAGATTAGCATTGCTCCTATTCATGTTCGTTAAATACTATTTTGAAGGGTTGTGATCAAATTTATCCTCCCAATGCTTCACATCTTTTTCAGCTTGTTGGATAGCTTTAAATATAGTTCTAAAAATATGACTATTCCACCATTTAAGATGCATTTTCAACCTATATAATTTCTACTGCAATCTTTTCATACATGTTTCTTGAAGAGGCATATTCCAATTGTTCTTGACCATATTCAAGAAATCATGGTGTTTGCACCATATGTGCTGAAAACAAAAAGAAAAAGGACCTCTAACAGTTTGATTATCTAATGAAATAAGAAGAGGAGCATGATCAGAATAATGTCTGATTAAATGATATACTTTGGTACCACTAAACATATCATTCCAGGATGGAGAAATCAAAACCCTATCAAGCTTTTGCCACAATCATTTATCAGTCTATGTAAATTATTTCCCCACATATCCAGCATCTAAAAGGTCACAATCCTATATCATTTCTCCAAACTCCTCAATCGATCTACGTTTAGGTGCAACACTTCCTTTTCTTTCTGTTACATTAAGAACTGTATTAACATTCCCCCTACAAGCCATGGTTCAAATGTAGCAACTGCTCTTAATCCTTCCCAAAGAGCCTTTCTTTCAATTTTTGAACATTTGGCATAGACAAAGTTGGCAAAAAAAATGTTCTTTGCAAATATTTATTTGAGACTTTAATGTGAAGAAACTGGCTATGATCCACTAAAACCTCCACTTTAAAAATCAAAGCTCTTTTTCAAAGCATGCGGAGATTCTTGGAATGGATCATTGGCCATCAATGAGACTATTTCTGCAAATGATTTTTGGGGTGGTGCTGAAGGTTTATTCATCGAATCGGGAGGTTTTTTGGTCGTGGTGGCCAATTTGCCTTGGAGAGAGAAAGCGTTTTTCATTAGAGCGGTTCACGATTCAAGGTTCAGATTTTAGGGTTCAAGTTTCAAGGTTTTTTTTTTTCAAGAAAAATAGAAGCTTAGGTTGCCCCTATCCAATTTTATTAAAATTGGATCATATAAAGTGCAATGACTTCGGTGTATAGCCAGGGTGGTGATGTTTTACAAGCCAAGAATATATGCTATCCGGCTGGACTAATATTAAGTTTTAGGGTTCAGGGTTCAGAGCAAAGATTTAGGGTTCATGGTTCAGGGTTCAATTTTATCCGGCTGGACAAATAAAATTGAACCATGAACCCTAAATCTTTGCTCTGAACCCTGAACCCTAAAACTTAATATTAGTCCAGCCGGATAGCATATATTCTTGGCTTGTAAAACATCACCACCCTGGCTATACACCGAAGTCATTGCACTTTATATGATCCAATTTTAATAAAATTGGATAGGGGCAACCTAAGCTTCTATTTTTCTTGAAAAAAAAAAAACCTTGAAACTTGAACCCTAAAATCTGAACCTTGAATCGTGAACCGCTCTAATGAAAAACGCTTTCTCTCTCCAAGGCAAATTGGCCACCACGACCAAAAAACCTCCCGATTCGATGAATAAACCTTCAGCACCACCCCAAAAATCATTTGCAGAAATAGTCTCATTGATGGCCAATGATCCATTCCAAGAATCTCCGCATGCTTTGAAAAAGAGCTTTGATTTTTAAAGTGGAGGTTTTAGTGGATCATAGCCAGTTTCTTCACATTAAAGTCTCAAATAAATATTTGCAAAGAACATTTTTTTTGCCAACTTTGTCTATGCCAAATGTTCAAAAATTGAAAGAAAGGCTCTTTGGGAAGGATTAAGAGCAGTTGCTACATTTGAACCATGGCTTGTAGGGGGAATGTTAATACAGTTCTTAATGTAACAGAAAGAAAAGGAAGTGTTGCACCTAAACGTAGATCGATTGAGGAGTTTGGAGAAATGATATAGGATTGTGACCTTTTAGATGCTGGATATGTGGGGAAATAATTTACATAGACTGATAAATGATTGTGGCAAAAGCTTGATAGGGTTTTGATTTCTCCATCCTGGAATGATATGTTTAGTGGTACCAAAGTATATCATTTAATCAGACATTATTCTGATCATGCTCCTCTTCTTATTTCATTAGATAATCAAACTGTTAGAGGTCCTTTTTCTTTTTGTTTTCAGCACATATGGTGCAAACACCATGATTTCTTGAATATGGTCAAGAACAATTGGAATATGCCTCTTCAAGAAACATGTATGAAAAGATTGCAGTAGAAATTATATAGGTTGAAAATGCATCTTAAATGGTGGAATAGTCATATTTTTAGAACTATATTTAAAGCTATCCAACAAGCTGAAAAAGATGTGAAGCATTGGGAGGATAAATTTGATCACAACCCTTCAAAATAGTATTTAACGAACATGAATAGGAGCAATGCTAATCTCACAAGGGTGGTGGCTCTTGAACAAGAATATTGGAAGTAAAAAACTGCAAGTAGATAGTTTGCGGATGGTGAAAAGAATACCAAAATTTTCCATTCTCTTGTTAAAAGAAAAAGAGCTAAGTTGGTTATTCATAAGATTAAGGATGGTGATTGCCTTTTCTGAGTTATGTGCAGTGTACAAGGGCTTACAACTTTGTGTTAGGGAAGGAATGAAACAGGTTTTGGTTGGAAATGGATGTTGAAGCTATAATCAAACTTATCATATCCAACTCTTCAAGGTTGTGGCGATTTCAGTAGTCGGTGTGCAAAATTAGAGAACTATTATCTACCCTAACAGTACACATCTCCCACACCTATAGAGAAGGGAATCAAGCAGCTGATTTCTTGGCAAATAAAGCATGTAACACTCTACTATCAAAGGAGAGAACTTTACGGTAGCTTCAAGGAAAGATTAGAGGATTTGTTAAGTTAGACAAGTGGGGTTTTCCAACTTTTAGGAGTATATTCTATTCATAAATTGTTTGCCATTTAGTTGATAGAGTGACTTTATCTAGATTGATTAAATGGGTTTTGCTAGAATAGATTAGTAGAGCTATTGTTTTGATTTTCATTTGAAACATTCTTGTATTGATATTTTGAGTTATTAATAAATAGGTAGGGGCTTGCCAAACCCCCCGCCATGGCACTGGCAGCTTTACCAAAAAATAAAAAAACCTTGAACCTTGAACCCTGAACCCTGAACCCTGAACCCTGAACCCTAAACCCTAAAACCCTAAACGTTGAATCGAAAAAAACTCCCTATGAATTCTCTCATTTTCGCGAGCGACTCTCAAGGCGATTCGGCCATAGCGGCCAAAAAATCACAAGATTCAACTTCAAATCCATCGATGTTGCCCAGAGAATCATTTGCCAATGTCGTATCTGGCAAGGCGAATGATCCTTTCCAAAATTTTCCTTAGGCGATGAAGAAAAGCTTCAATTTTAGATCCCCAAAATTATTTGGAAAAGCTGGAATACACTATGACAAGAAAACAATTTGATTTTCGGATGAAGAATTAGAATTTTTGGTAGAATCGTATAAGTATGCTTTGATATGAAGTTTTATCATGGCTTCCCGAGGCTCTCTTTTCTTCAAACTAGGTTTTCGAAGTTAGGGTTAAAAGGAGTTTACAAAATTGGAGTATTAGATGTTAAACATCTTTTAATTCACCTTACAAATGAAAATGATTATGTGAGAATATGGATGAAGCATGAATAGATGTTTGATGGATGCCCCATGCGTGTTTTGAAGTTGACATATGATTTTAACCATAAAATGGAGCCTCTGATTACCCATATTTGGATCCAATTTTTGAATATCCCAATACATCTTTTCCACAAACAAGCAATTTTTGCTACTGCTAGATTGATCGGGAAACCCCTTTGAATTGATGAACCAATGACTGATAGAACGATGCCAAATGTTGCTAGGGTTTGCATGGAAATTAGCCTTACGGCTGTAAGAGATATAGAAATTTGGCTAAGGCAAGGATCTACAATGAGATTGTAGAAGGTGGTATATGAGAATTACCCTGAATATTGCAGGATTTTCCATTATATTGGTCATGCAACTAAAATTTATTTTGAAAACCCTAATAGGAAGCAGGTGGAGAAACTTTTTGATGATGCTTATAAAAGAGATTTGAGGGATAAATTTAATGTACAAAGGAAGAAGATGATGGAAAAATTTACTGTAGTAAATGACAAGAAGGATGGAGCGATAGAAAATGATAAAGAAGTGGAAAGCCCTAACCTTAACCCTAACCCTTGGGATAAAGGTAAAAGGATCATGGAAGATTTAATGCCTAAGAGATGGAGTTCAAATGTTGCATTCATCACTGGCACAAATAATTATCCAAATTATGCAGGACTTAGTGGTATTAGTGAGAAGATAGCTGGGATTAGCTTTGAACCCTCAAAAACCCTAGAACACGATCAAGACAAACAAGTGTAGATTAATGGAGTTGAAATTAGAGGAAAAGAAGAGTTAGAATTTCCAGGAATGGAGTTGGAGAAAGAAAGGGACAAAGTGATCACTGATGTTGAACATGATGCACAACTAGTTAAAGATAAAATTGAGATGGTGAAGAATAATAATTTGGGGATTATTGCTGCAAGTCCGCCTATTTTCTGTGTAGAGAATAGAGCAGGTTGTGATACTTCTAATCCTTATGGATCTGGCAATGATAATACGAAGTCTGAAAAAGATAGTGCATATGTCTTGTCAAGATTTGAGAACAATGAGGAAGATACTTCTGACAATACCTACCATCCCTATGAATCTGATAAGGAGAAAGTCATTGAAGAAGACAATTTTGAGGAGGTAATGAGTAAGAGTAGAAGAAGAAATTTCGCTGGAGATATGAAGGAAAATAATCAAACAGTTGGTGCGCAAAAGAAAAAACAAACAGTTTCTCATAGAGTTCAAACAAGAAGCTTGTCAAGGTCTACTTTAGAATTTCAATCCAAATAGTGTTTATGATGAATTGGATGATATGGAATGCTCGTGGAGTTAAGAACTCAAAAACTCAAAATTATTTGCATAAATTAAGGAGGAAAAATAAACTAAAAATGTTGGCGATTTTAGAGCCTATGTCTGAGTTAGATTCTACATTCATGTGTAGAAGGTTTGGTTTTAAGGCGGTATATGCTAATATATCTAATCAGATATGGTGTTTTTATTATTCTAATATCCAAGTTGAGGTATTAGTGGATCATAGTCAGTTTTTGCATACTAAGATTATGTCTAATCTAAATCCTAAACCTTTCTTTGGAAGCTTTGTGTAAGCCAAATGCACAAAGATTGAAAGGAGAGCATTATGGGATGGATTATGTACAGTATATACTGAAGAACCACGGATAGTTGGTGGGGATTTCAACACTGTTCTGAATACTTTTGAGAGGAAATGAGGGGCTACACTAAGAGTAAAATCTATGGAAAGAATTTGTGAAATGATACAAGATTGTTGTTTGTTGGATGCGGGTTACGTTGGAAAACAATTCATGTGTATTGATAAAAGACTTTGGCAGAGGCTAGATAGAGTCATGATATCCTCAGCATGGCATGAGTTATTCAATTGCACTAAGGTTGTTTATTTAGCTAGAAATCACTCAGATCATGCTCTGTTGCTTATTACAGACTTTATGAATGTTGTAAAGCAAAATTAGAATCTCCCATCACTTGAAATAGGTATGTTTAAATTACAGCATAAGTTATTTAAACTTAAATTACATCTCAAATGGTGGAATAAAAACGTCTCTGGAGATATATTTGATGCTGTTAAAGAAGCAGAGGATGAGGTTAAGCACTAGGAGGATGTATATGATAATGATCCTATTGATGATAACTTGATTAGTATGAACAAAAATAATGCAAAACTCACTAAGGCATTAGTAATGGAGCAAGAATATTGGAAGCAAAAAGCAAATGTTAGTTAGACTTTAAATGGAGAAAGAAACACTAAATTCTTTCATGTTATAGTGAAGAGGAAATGGAGTAAAGCTGGAATTCATTCTATTAAAGAATGAGAGAAAATCTTGACAAAGCAAGATGAAATCAAGAATTTTGCTGTAAAATTCTTCAGTAGATTATTAAATGCAGAATCATATGATCCTACAAATGGTGATTCTGATCACATTAGAAAAATGGTAAATGAAGAGCAGAATAAGATGTTGTAAAAACCCTACTATAGAGGAAATAAAAGCAACAGTTTTCAGCATCAATCCAGGTAGTGTTGCTGGACCTATTGGATTTTCAGCATATTTTTTTAAGAATTGTTAGGAAATTGTTGCAAATGATGTGGAAAAAGCAATTGTGGAGTTCTTTAAGGGAAAACGAATCCCTAAAGGTTTTACTTGCTCTACTCTTGTTCTTATCCCTGAGGTGGAAGATGCTAACTCTTAGGCCGATTTTAGACCTATAAGTTTGTGTAATGTTACAAATAAAATAGTGTCTAAATTGATTTATAGGAGATTAAGTGATATTCTGCCATCATTTCACCTTCACAAAGTGGATTTGTTTCTGGAAGGTTGATTGGAGATAATATTCTCTTAGCATAGGAGTTGGTCCATTCTATCAATCATAGAGGTAAGGGTGATAAAGTTGTTCTTAAACTGGATAGGGCAAAGGCTTATGATAGGGTCTAATGGAGCTTCCTATACAAAATGCTAATGAGTTAGGATTTTCTACTGCATGGATTTTCTTGATTATAAAGTGTATAGAAAATTGCTGGTTTTCTGTGTTAATTAATGGATAAAATACTGGCTTTTTCAAGTCTTATAGGGGCTTAAGGCAAGGGGATCTAATATCACCAACCCTTTTTATTCTGGCATCAGAATGGCTATCAAGAAAGTTGGATGATCTCTATTCTAAAGTTCCATCTATTAAATATGAGCCTAAGTCTAATGTTCATATTACTCACTTGGCATATGCTGATGACGTTATTATTTTTGCAAGAGCAACTAGGAAAAATATGGAGAAACTAGTGGATGTTCTACATCAATATAAAAAGGTTTCTAGGCAGTTAATTAACTGCCAAAAAGGTGCTTTCATTATGAGTAGAAAATGTAGTAGAAGACAACAGCAATATCTTCACAAGATGATTGGTTTTGTACGGAAGTATCGTCCTATCAATTATCTTGGAGCTCCTCTATATATTGGAAATAAAACAGCTATTCTGTATGACTCATTACTTGATAAGATGAGAACAAAGATCAGTGGATGGGAGAGAACTGCATTATCTCATGGAGGAAGACTTATACTTATTAAAAGTGTTCTTCATTCTATGCTCATATATTTGTTCCAAGTTTTACAACCTCTTAAGATTGTTGTGGAGAAAATGGAGAAGATTGTTAACAAATTTTTTTGGGGTGACTATGGTAATCAGAAGAAAACTCATTTTGCTTTTTGGTCAAATCTTTGTTTCCCATATGATGAAGGAGGTCTACATGTTAGGGATTTTAGAGATCTAATTGATTATTTTTCTTGGAAACTTTGGTGGAATTTTAGGTTCAAAAGTCCCTTTGGGCTCATTTTATGCTTGATAAGTATGTTTAGGGTTCAAAGTTCAGGGTTTTAGGGTTTAGGGTTTTTTTTTTTTTGAAAAATCCGTCTTTGCCATAGCGGCGGGGAGGAGGGGGGTTTGGCAGATCCCTACCATGTATATTATCAAAAAGAGGTGGTTGCAAGAAAGGCAAATTGAAAGCAAGAAATAAGGAGGACTCCTCCCTTACACTGAATGGTAAATATATTCAAAGTAAAGTATTGAAATATATAATATGCATGTGTCTTTCATTGCAACAATCCTTCTAGCCCAACTGGTAAGTGAGAATTGTCTTTTGAGTTAAGGCCTAGGTTCGAAACCCCAGGTCTAGCAGCCCAGCATTTTTTTCCATGCATGTTCCACGACCCAGTATGTTGTTCCAGTTTTGACCCATATCCGTCAGCCCGTCGCCCCGGCCCATATGGGCTAGAGCCCGCGACCAGCCTATTATAACTCGCCCAACCCGTACAATTAATCCCCAGCCCATCTTTCTTCAACTAGCCCATCAACCCATTAAATCCAGTAGCCCATCAATCCAGCCCTAGCCCATGCCCGAGGGCCTTCTACGTCAGGCCCAGCTTCAGCTCAGTCAGCCCAAATTCATCAGCCCCTTTCACAACCAATTAGCTTCCATTCAACCTAACAGTTAGTTGGGTCCATGACCAGCCCATATTTCAATCTGCGCAGATTGCTTTAGATCTCCCCAGTGTTCCATTAAATGTTGGCCTAAAACTATCTTCAAAATAAGATAAAGGTACGGGTGTTCAAATCCAATCCAATTCAAAAAAAAGCTGATGAACCGATCCAAAAAATCAAAAATCGATCAAAATCAAGCTTTTTTGGATTGAATTGGATTTGTTTTCTTAAAATCGATTGGATTAGATCAGTTTTCGATTTTAATCTAAAAAACCGAGCCAAAATTTATACACTAATAATATAAAAAATATATATCTTAATTGTAAAATACACAAATAAATTAAAATAAAATAAACTTAGGATTTTTTCACTTTCAAAAATCAAATATATAGGGATAATTATTGTGGACTTATAACTTTATAGTTGTGTGTTCTTACATAATTTAACTTAATTCCACAAGATTAGTGTGATATGATAGCTAAATAAAATTTACAAATTGATTGATTAAATTAGTTTACTTATCAATAATAATTTATCAAATATTTCAATTAAATATTTAAATTGAAAAACCGATTAACCGATCCAATCCAAACCGATTTAAAATGGATTGGATTGGATTGAATTTACAATAAAACTCCAACCGATCCAAACTGATCTAATATACATTATATAATTTGAATCGGTTAGCTTTTGTCCCAAAATCGATCCAAATCGAACCGCGAACACCCTACATAAGGGTAGGTCCCTATTTCTCCAAATTCATAGCCTCCCATACATGTGAATCCATGCAAAACAAATTTTGTCATGCACGTGAATCCATGCAGGACCAATTTTTAAGAATTAATTGCGGTGGGTCCCAAGCATCCTTTCATCCTGCAATTTTACCAAAATCAATCTTGAGCTAATTTTTCTTCCAGCAGCAAGCATTAATTGCATGTGGGTTCTAAGCATCATTTCACACACAAGAAATCATGCATTTCATGCACGTAAAAATTCATGTAGAAGCAGAACTCATTTCCAGAAAATTTGAGTTCCCAGAAACTCAACCTCGCCATTTTAAGTAGCAACGAACTCATACATCTTGGAGGAATAAGCCAGTGGAATTGGATGGCGCATAGAGCAATCATCTCCTTTGCTCGCAGGGTCCAGTTAATTGAGAAGATCATTTGATGCGAATATTTGGAAGACCCATACGATCACACGTAATAATACCTCTTAACTCTCCAACAATTTCCTCTGGTTCTAACACTTTAAATTCCTTCAGCTCACATGCCATGTTGGAAAGTCTATCAGCGGCTAAATTCCCCTCACGATAAATATGTGTGAGGGTGTATGATACCTTTCCCAGTTTGCTTCTGATCTTCATAAGTTTGTGTTGGAATTTCCATACATCATTGTCATTTTTCTGGACTATGGAGATAATTGCTGCAGCATCTATTTCCACATAAATCTTCCTTATACCTCTATTCTGACATAATTCTAGGCCTCGTTCTAATGCACAAAGCTCAGCCATTGTGTTTTTGGTCTCCCCCCAAAACTCATAAAATGCAAAGACAACATTCCCGTTTCATCTCGAATGATGCTGCCTGTCCCCGCAAGGCCCGGGTTACCTTTTGAGGCCCCATCCACTTTCAGTTTGTGCCACCCTCTGCTAGGTTTTTCCCATTTTACAGTCAACATTTTATGTTTTTGGTGAGTCTCAAATACAAACCCCATGCTTTGAAGGGTTTCATTCTGTTCTTAGCATAATTTCTTTCCAACCATATGAACCAGCAAACCAATACCGGTACGATGAGTCTTATGTGACTTTTTGTTCCTCTATGAGAAGAGCTTCTCCAATAGCTCCATAAATTGCAATATTGGTTGTAACTAGCACAGAAACTCGGAATATTTGGCCAAAGTGGTTCCAAACTTTTCTGATTTCAGGGTCGTCTATGAACAAGTGTTGGATAGATTCAACTTCATCACAGCACACACATCTGGATGCTAGATTGATGCCTTTTTGCTGAAGTCTGGTGTCAACCGGGATTCAATCATGGAGTAGTCTCCAAGCAAAGATTGTCATTATTGCAGTTAAGTTTGGGCACCATATTTCATCATAGAGTTGTTGGGCCATTTTTTTCTTTCTAATATTCAACCATACACTTTTAATGCTGAAATTCCCATCTTGCGATAGGTTCCAATATAGATGATCTTGACAGTGTATAATTATTGGAATTTCACTAACCCTCTAAGCCATTGATTTATGCGTATCCCTGGCGAGTTTTTGGATGTTCCATTCCCCATCATGCCAATAGTAGGATACCTTACAATGATGCCATTGCTCTTGGGGGGCTAAAGTTTTCAAAGGGGCGTCCTCAAGCCAATTATCATGCCAAAAGAAGATATCTCCTTTACCAAGAGTCTAGAAACATTGGGCTTCAACATGGTCTCTTACTTTACACATTTTTCTCCATGTTGGTGAGCAGTAATAGGGACTTTTCTCCCACGTTGGGTGGAAGCAGGGGGCATATTTTGACTGATGGAATTGAGCCCAGAGTGAGTCCTCATTGCGAAATCGCCACCATATTTTATAGCTAAATGCTGTAACCATGTCTTCCAATCTCCGAACCCCAAGACCTCTTTCTTCATTAGGGTAGCATACTTTACTCCATTTAGCCCAATGGATTCTTTTTTGGTTTCCATATGATCCGCAGAAAAATCTCAAAAACAACTTCTCAAGTTAGTCCAGCACACATTTTGGTGGCTCCAGTACTTGCATTAAGTATAGAGGTATAGAACATAGTACACTTTTGATGAGTACCAACCTTCCGCCATAGGAAAGAAGGGATTTTTCCTATCCAACAATTTTATTTCTCACCTTTTGAATGAGATCCAGAAATATGTTTTCTTCTTATTCCCTATATACAATGGAGCTCCAAGATAGACAATGGGAAGGTACTTATGAGAAAAGCCAGTGATATTGGATATTTTTTGATTGAGCAGATTTGGCATTTTCTTGTCAACTACAAAAGAGCTTTTGCTTTAGTTAATCTTCTGTTTAGAGGCAGTTTCATAATAGGAAAGAGACTCCATAATCTTTTGTAGTCCTTTTGAGTTTCTATTAGCAAAAATAACAACATCATCCACGAATACTAAGTGAGATACAATGTTGGCGCCCCTTGTATTGTACCACATGTCTCTGTTAGTATGGAAGGTTGATTCCAACCTTCCAGATACAAATTCTGCCACAATAACAAAGAGGGCAGGAGAGATGGGATCTCCTTGTCTAAGTCCTCTGGTTAATTTAAAAAAGCAAGCACTTTTTCCATTGATAATAACTGAAAACCAGCAGAACTCAATAATCCTCTTCACATGATTAATCTAGATTTTCAAAAATCCCATTTTTGCTAGGACTTTATACAAGAAGGGCCATTGGACCCTATCGTATGCCTTTTCCATATCTAGCTTAAGAATGACGTTCATATCCTTCCCTTTTTTACCAGTAGAGTGAACAAATTCCTGGGCCAAGAGTATATTATCTGAGATCGACCTTTCCCTCGCAAATCCACTTTGTGATGGAGAGATAATTTTGGGCATAAGGTCAGCAATTTGGTTATAAAGACGCTTAGTAAAGATTTTACATATCACATTGCATAGACTGATTGGCCGATAATCCTTCCATGCATCTGGGTTGTCAATTTTTGGAATAAGCACTATAGATGTAGCCATAAAACTTCTGGGGGGATGATCCAGAGTAGAAATCAACCACAACTTCATATAAGTCTTCTGCAATCACTGGCCAACATTTCTGATAGAAATGGGCTGAGAAACCATCAGGGCTAACCGCACTGTCAGGGCACATGCTCATAACTACTTTGTAAACCTCTTCCATTAATGGTATGGATGATAATGTATGCTGGTCTTCTGGAGAAAGAACCTGCCATATGCACGTCAAATCATCATTTCTCAAATTTTTAGCTCCTGGGGCCAAGATTTGTTGAAAGAATTTTACACCAGATTTTTTTATGTCTTCCTGTTTAGAGAGCCATGTGTTATCTTCCCAAATTTTATGAATATGAGCCCTGTTCTGTTTCTTTTTCACCATGGCATGGAAAAACTTGGAGTTCTATTCTCCCTCCTTCATCTATCTATATGCTGCCTTTTGCTTCCAGTAAATCTCTTCTAGTGAGAGAACATGAGTCAATTCTGCTGTTGGTTTGTTCATATTACTTAAGTTCTGATCAGATGGGCACTGGTCATAAAGTTTTTCACATGTTGCCACCTTTTGTTTTGCTTGCTCAATGTTTTGAAATATATTGCCAAATACCTCTTTCTTCCATATTTTTAGTTGGAATTTGAGGTTGAAAAGTTTCTGCTGAAATTTTTCCATGCCATAGTCATTAATGGGAGTTTTCCAGATTTTTCCAACAAATTCCATAAACTTGCCATGTTTAGTCCACATATTCTGAAAGCGGAATGATGAGGGGTTGGTTCTTGCTTCTGCAATTAAGTTTATCAGAATAGGGCAATAATCTTACAAAGTCCGATTGAGGTGCTGAATTCTGGTGTAGGGGAATGCATGTATCCAAGAGCTAGAATGTACAAATCTATCAACTTTCTGCTAAAGGTTAGACCGAGTCCACGTAAATTGAGAGCCCTTAAATTTAGAATCTGAAAGCCCGCAATCGAGTAAGGTATATGCAAATTCTTCCATGGCCTTAGGTTTGGGAAAATCACTCCCATGGCGTTCTTCTTTATGGAGGACAACGTTGAAGTTGCCCTCCACCAACCAAGGTTGTGTGTTTTGGCTGAGGTTCCTCAGGCTGTCCCATAACTCTCTCCTATTAGCCCTCGTATGTTTTGCATCAACCCAAGAGCATAAAAAGCCTAATAGATAGATATTTGTTGTTACCTTAACATGCAGAATTTGCTCATGATCAAATAGTGGCTCAATCTGTATACCTTTCTTTCACACACACCAAATCTTATTAGTTTTATTCCCAACTATATAATCGAAACCAAAATGACGCTTGAAGTATCTATCGTCTCGTTGAACCTTCGACTCAATAATTACTAGAATAGAAGGCTTCGCCTTCTTACAAAGTCTATGAATGTGTTTCTATTTTTTTGGTAATCCCACACTTCTCACATTCTATAAGATAATATTCATTCTGGAGAAGATGGGGTGGACCTCAGTGATGCTCTAGCGCATCTTCTTGTTCTGATCCTCCTCAAGACTGGCTGTTTATTCTTGACGTGGATCCCTGTTTGTCTTAGAGGGGAGGATTCCATTGATTTACATCTCTGTCTCATAGCCATCCGCTTGGCCTCATCTAATAGTTGTCCATCGTCGATCAAAGCTTGGATTTGGTGACTCTCCTCACTTGAAGGTTCTGAGGTAAAAGATACACAAACTTGCATATCCGGGCCAACAGAATCTGAGTTTAAATTCTGAGGCACCCCCAATATATTCTGTTCATTATTGTGCATTTCTGGTGAGGTTTGCATGCATATAGTTTGTTTAAAGTTGCATGCTTTGATTTCAGAGCCCATGAGAGTACTTGGTTGAATATTAATAATTTCCTTCTTAATGTTCGTGAGGATATAATTATGTTCCCTACTACTACCACCTTTATGAAGCCCCGAATTTTTGAAATTTTGCATGCATGTGTGAGGCTCTATTACAAAAATTGGTGCCTTGGGATAGATACGTTCTTCATTGATTGTAAATGTCGTGGGACCACAATTGGGAGCATTAATGGTTTTTCCCCCACTCGAGACATCCATCACCTCACCGTTCAATCCTAGTGCCATGGTATTCTGATCCATATTTTTAGCTACAATAGTGGTTTCAAAGTGCTCATTCCCATTATCCTCAATTACCGGGCCTTGAGCATGTAATTTTGACCCACCATCATCAAACTCAAAGTCCTTCTCACTAATTTCCAAATCCTCATCATTACATTCATTCAATTTTGACTCTACATTAGATAGTTCACCATTAGAAAATGCATTCTTGTTTCCTTCACCCATACTCTGCTTACAAGAATCCGAATTAAGTTTCCGATCGCCCTCACAATCCTCCATTTCATCCTCTGAGTTTAATGCCTCGAATCTATTTTGTTTTGATTCAAGTTGCCCATTTTGGTATCCAGAGCCACTAATGGACGTTCGTCGGTTACTCCGTTCCACTTTCTTGAATCCATCTCTAGCATGATTTGGATTATATATAACTATGGCTTTGTCATTCTGTTGCTTCCTTTTCATCTCTTGAGGCCTTCTTTCCCGTTGAGGCCTCGGTTCATTCCTATTTTCAAAACATTGCTCACTTCCATGACCCAAGTACTTACAGTACGAGCAAACTTTTGGTAAGTTTTCATATACAACCTTTTGCCTAAAGGTCTTATCACCAACGCAAACATTAATCAAGAGCGGGGCCGTGAGATAGGGGGCCGACTGCTGCAGGCGGACGACATCGGGCGGTGGTCAGAAATAGTCAACCGTCGCAAAAAGGCTTAACAACAAATAAAGTAAAAAGCAGGGGCATTCTCGAGAGAATGTGGAGAAAATATTCTAGAGAGAGAAAGTTCATGAAAATTTTTTGGGTTTGGTTTTTTAGTTTAGGGTTTAGGATTTTAGGGTTTAAGGTTTAGGGTTCAAGGTTCTAGGTTTTTTTTTTTTTTTTAGAAGAATAGAGGCTTAGGCTGCCCCTATCCAATTTTATTAAGATGAAATAATATATGTACAATGTTTGAGGCAATTGCCAGTGTAATTGAGAGTTGTATTTACAAGAAAGGTGCTTAAAAGTAAAATACTATATGATGCATATAGTATTTAAGGATCTAGGCGCATCATGAAGTTGGCTTATAGTGGCTGTAGCTAAACTAGTTTGAGGCTTTCTTGCTGGTGTGCATGGCATGAGTTCGATTCCCATCTCTAGTAGAACTTGAGGATGTCTCCAAATTAAACTAAGGCGGCCCAGAATCCAGCATTTCAGCCCATCTAGTGAGACCATGTCTTGGAGGCCCAAGCCATATCCTGCTGGGCTGGCATTGAGTGTATGCCTGTGGACCGTTTGCAGAGTCATAGTAAAAGGATCTTCTTCGTTCAACTCTCGTGAATCCATCTCCAACTTCACAAGCCCGATTTGGGTTGTAGATAACAAGAGCTTTATCACCAACTCAGTTTAGGCTTTAGGGTTCAAGGTTCAGGGCAAAGGTTTAGGGTCTAGGGTTCAGGGCAAAGGTTTAGGGTTTGGGGTTCAGAGCAAAGGTTTAGGTTTTAGGGTTCAGGGCAAAGGTTTAGGGCTTAGGGTTCAGGGTTTTTTTTTTTAATAAAGCCACATGTGCCATGGCGGGGGGTTTAGCGGACCCCTACCATGTATATTATCAAAAAAGGTGGATACAACAAAGGAAATTTGAAAGCAAGAAACCCAATTCTGTCAACCTATGCAAATGAATTTTCGGCACATGTGGCGAGAATTTCAGGACATGCACACCTCAATCATGCAAGTCAAAATTGTCCATCCCCTTAGTCAAAATTGATGGCTATGCAAACATCATTCCCAATGCCATGCAAATTCCATGCAAGCTCACCTCCAATTTGAAAGCCATGCAATTCAGAATAATTCACCCACTCAAGTGAAAGTCAAAATTGAAGGCTGCATATCCGAGGCCACGCAATTTCAAATGAATTTGGCATTTTCACCAACTTTAGCGTGATTCCTAAGGCCATGCAAACTCCATGCAATTCCATGCAAAACCACAAATATAGCAAAACCACATTAATGGCAAATGTGGCATCAATTCCAAGGCCATGCATACTTCCAATTAAATCCATGCAAAGTCATGCAAGTTCACCTCAAATTTTAAAAGCCATGCAAGTCAAAATTGCCCATCCACTTGGTCAAAATTGGTGGCCGCATTTTCAAATGCAATTTAGCATTTTCATCAGCTTTGATGATGTTCCCAAGGCCATGCAAAATCCATGCAAATCCATGCGAGCTCGCCTCTAATTTAAAAGCCATGCAAGTCAAAATTGCCAACCCATTCGGTCAAAATTGGTGGCCATGCAAACATCATGGCTTAGGGCTTAGGGTTTAGGGTTCATGGTTTAAGGTTCAAGGCAAAGATTTAAGGTTTAGGGTTCAGGGCAAAGGTTTTAGGGTTTTAGGGTTCAAGGTTCAGGGTTTTAGGGTTCAGGGTTTAGGGCAAAGGGTTTTTTTTGGGGTTTAGGGTTTAGGGTTTAGGCATTGACCTCTACCTTGTATATTAATCAAAAAGAGAATAGTACATATGTTTCACAGGCGGAAATCAGCAAAACAAGGAGTACTACTCCCTTACACTATGAAAAGCAAGACAAAGAAAGCGTCAAAAACAAGGAGTACTTACTCCCTTACGTCACAAAGGCACTAAAACAAGAAATCAAAAAAATCTAGTCTAAGGGGAATCTTGATCAATCCTTGGAAAAACTTATCCCTCTAGTCTTAATTATGCCTTTGTTGGGGAAATCTTCCACCAAGTATAGTAGAAAGTTCCCAAAATAAATTGGAAAAGGTCCCGTATTTGAGGATGAAAACCTTGTCCCCCATGAAATGCTCATGAACCTGTTCAAAGACAAAAGAAAGACAAAAGGAAACAGTGGGCAGAAAGTAATCGAGGTGGGGATATATGCATGCCGAGTCATCCAAACCATAAATAAGGAGTACTACTCCCTTTACAATGCCACGGTATATAAAGAAGAAGGGGGGAATATACGCATCAAAATATAAACAAGGAGTACAACTCCCTATACAATGCAAAAACAAAAGGACACATAGCATGTCAATATGTTCTAAAGTACGGATAGCCCCATGAATCCAATTTGATGAGTCCCTTGAGTTGGCCTTTTATCTGATCTCTGTTGATAACATAACTGACCTCTTTTTTCTCTGCATCCTTAGCTAAGAAATCAGCTACAGCACTCCCTTCTCTGTATATGTGGCTAACTTCCACCTGCATAGGTTTCATGATGGCTCTTATTCTCGTAAGGAGGTTTTGCCACGACCAATGACCTGTATTATGAGTTGAAATCTGCTCCTTGATCACTTTTGCATCCAGTTCCAACCATACTTTCTTGATATTCTTCTTATTGCAAATGGTCAAGCCTTTGTACACCGCGAATAACTCTGCATAGTTGTTGGTCGTGTGGCCAAGATAGTGTGCAAAAGCCACAAGAACTTGGCCTTTTGAGTCCTGAATAATACCTCCAGCTGCTGCCCTACTAGGATTTCCCCTTGATGATCCATCAGTGTTGAGTTTAAAGGTGTCCGGTGGCGGTTTAAACCATCTAACCAACTGCACTTTTTTGGGTTGTTGTTGTGGCACCCATAATCCCATGGCAGCCGCTATGTCTCTATCTCCCTTCCATTGGTGATGTTTAAGAAGGTTACTTTTGTGTAGTAGACGAAGCTGTTGTAATACCTTCCAAATGATGTGGTTTTCTTTAAAGCTACGATTTCTGTGCTTCACATCATTTCCCTCACACCATGTAAACCACAAGATCAATATGGGCATTATGGTTCTGATATGATCATAACTCCTCTTCGGGCTATTGTTTCTCCAAGCAAGAATCAAGTTGGATATGTTATCAGTGTTTGGCAAAATGACCTTGAAGATGGCAGCAAAAAAATCCCAAACACGTTGGACACGTTGGGAGTTAATAAAGAGATGTTAGGCAGTTTCCACCTTGTGACAGAAGCAACATTTGGAAGCCAATTGTATTCCTTTGGTTTGTAGTCTAGTATCAAGAGGAAGCCAGTTGTTAAGGAGCCTCCAAATGAAAACCGATATTGTTGGTGTGATTGAGGTGCTCCAAATGTTTTCAAAAAGATGCATAGGCTGTTTTCTTATTCTAATATTTTGGCATGTATTTTTAGTAGAAAAACACCCATTTGCAGCCGGTTTCCACCACATTTTGTCCCCTTCCAAAGGATTAAAAGGTACCCGACATACTTGCTCGACCAAATCTGGTGGGAGGACTTGGGATAACAACAGTTTATTCCACTCTCCGTTGTTCCAAAAATGTTGAATGTTTGCATAAGGGAATTGGGTTTCATGTACCAGCTCCTTAAAGGGTAAAAGCCACCAATCATACCAAAATGATATTTCTCCCTTTCCAATGCTCTAGAAAATAAGTTTTTCAGCCTCTTGTCTGGCTTTGCACAACCGTTTCCATATGGGCGAGTCATGAGGAGAGACCTTGACTGAAATTGGGGGGAAGCCACCACAATACCGTTTCATGAGGCATTGGGCCCACAATGATTTTTGTTGTTTGAATCTCCACCATAACTCGTAGGAAAAACGTTTAACAATATCCTCAATATGTCTCACTCCAAGACCACCCTCATAAGTCGGGTAACATAACCTATGCCAAGCCGCCCAATGCATTTTTTTGTTGTTTCTTGTTGACCCCCAAAAGAATCGTGTAAATAGCCTCTCAATTTTTTGTATCACTTCTATTGGGGGTTGAAGCAATTGAATGAGGTAAATAGGCATGGAATAAAGAACTCTCTTAATAAGACCAATCCTCCCACCATGGGCAAGTGTAGTCTTTTCCTATCCAAGCAATTTGTTTCGTATGTTAGCAACAAGATACTCGAAGAGAATGCATTTTTTGTTACCTTTATAAAGAGGGGCCCCAGGATAGATTATCGGAAGTTTTTGCTAAGAGAAATTTGTGATTCCACAAATGACTTCAACTTCTCGCTCATGAGTTTTAGCGCAAACAATAAAGGAGCTTTTTTTATGGTTAATTAGTTGCCCGAAAATCTCTTGGTACTTTCCCAAAAAATGCATAAGAACTTTCAGCCCTTTCTCGTTGCCTTTAGTGAAAATAAGCACGTCATCGGCATATGCTAAGTGGGAGATTCTCGGCCCATTTTTTATGCTGTAGAATAACTGCGGCTGCTTCTCAAAAAGATTATTCAGCCCTTTAGAGAAAACTTCTGCTGCCTGGATGAAAAGGACAGGGGAAAACGGGTCTCCTTGCCTCAGTCCTCTATCAGATTTAAAAAAACTAGTGGATGAGCCATTTACCAATATTGAGAACTAACAATTAGAGATTAGATTTTCCATCAGTGTGATCCACACAGGTGGAAAACCAAAACTTTGAAGCACTGCCAAGAGGAAATTCCAATTAATTCTATCGTATGCCTTTTGCATATCCAACTTCAGAAGGACATTGCAGCCATCGTAATTGATGTTGATATTATGCACCATCTCCTGAGCCATCAGAATGTTATCACTGATCAATCTGTCTGGAATAAAACCACTCTGATTAGGGGAAATCAAATCAGGCAGAAACTTAGTTAATCTTTTACATATGATCTTTGATAGGATTTATTGGTTGTGTTGCACATACTAATCTGCCTAAAATCCTTCCAACCCTGAGGGGACTCAACTTTCGAGATAAGGGTCAATGTATTAGTTGTGAAGCCCTTAGGAGATGGAGCCCCATGAAAGAAATCCACAACTGCCTCGTGGACATCCTGTTTGATAATGTCCCAGCAGACTCGAAATTTTTTTGCATTGTATCCGTCAGGGCCAGCCACACTATCGGGGTGGATATGAAAGACTGCCTATTTCACTTCCTCAATATTCGGACTTCCACAAAGAGAGTTAAAATGCTCATGTTGAATGAGATTCGGGATACACTGAAGATCGTGTTGACTGAAAACAGCCAAGTCACTTATGAGAATGCCTTTGAAGTACTCCACAGCTGATTTCTCAATTTCCTCTTGTTTCTCAAGTGTTCAGCCCCTATCTCTTATCCAATGAATCTTTAATTTGGCTCTCTTTTTCTTGACCCAATTATGGAAAAATTTGGTGTTCCTCTCACCATCATTAAGCCATTTACAAGCCGCTTTTTGCTTCCAAAATTCCTCTTCACGACCAAAAGCTTAGGCCAGAGATGCATTACTCCGCTTCCATGCAATTAAATTGGTTTCTGAGGGGTTGATCTCAAAAGCTTTTTCCATGTTAGAAGCCTTTTCCTAGCTTCTTTGACAACATCAAAGATATCCCCGAAAATTTCTTTATTCCACCGTTGAAGGTATTTTTTCAATCTGATCAATTTCAAACGCAGCTTAACCATGCCTTTGGCCTGAACCGATTGTGACCAATTGAATCTCACAGAGGGAAGGAAATCATGGTGTGTAATCCACATGTTCTGAAACCTGAAAGACGATTGTTTAGGTTGTATATCATGTTTGCAAAGGATAAGGAGGGGATTATGGTCAGAGCAAGGTTTGGTAAGATGTTTAACCCTAGTATATTGCATAAAATCCAGCCAATGACTGTTGTACATCACTCCATCAAGTCTCTGCTAAAGGCCATTACTTGACCATGTGAAAGGAGAACCCTCAAAACCGACATCAATCAAACCCGAATCCAAGATCATGTCCCCAAAATCCTCCATTTCATTCAGTTTGGCTGCTGCACCCCCTTTTCTCTCAGAAGTGTTCAAAATGATATTAAAATCTCCACCAATCATCTAGGGGGTATTAAGTTGTGAAATATCTCTGATCTTATCCCATAATGGTCTTCTCTCAAGCTTAGTGCACTTAGCATAAACAAAAGAACAGTGGAAATAGCCTGCGAACAGATTATTCTCAACTTTAAAATAGAGAATCTGGTCCTCATCTGATAAGAGTTCAGCCCGAAAATCAGCAGAAAAGAAACACCATATTTTGTTGGCAAAAACACTATGAAAACCCAATCTTCTAGTGTAAAACCTGAAATCAAAATCAACCATAGGTTCTAAAAGAGCAAAAATATCAATCTTATGATCCCTACAGTAGTTACGAACCATCCTTTGAGAAAAGGAATTTCCTATTCCCCTAATGTTCCAAATAAGGATATTCATCAACAAAAGGGGTGGGGGGTCGGTTTTCAGCCTCAAGGATCTTCTAGTGGCCTTTTTCTTGGTTTTGGATTTGTTAGGGAAATCTTGAAGTTGGGTAATGTTCTCATAAGAATTAGATTTTTGGATCTTAGAGGTTACTTGGGCTTCCTTGAAAAGTTCACATAGGGAGAGGGCAAAATCCATCTCAAAATCAAGACTCCAATGTGGTGGTTTTGGGGGACTATATAACTCATGAGGTATGGAGTTTAAGAGGCACAAAGTGGCATTGGGACTGTCCCTCCCTCTCAATTAAAATCTGGACATCCGCTCCATTATTATCATCCTTCTGGACCTCACGTAAATCTATTCTCAATTGATCCGAAACTCTCACACCATCAGATGGTAAAAAACTGTTCTCAATACTTTCTTCCCTCTCATCTGCTTCTGTTCTGTTTTTTAGCCTCAGATTCTGCTCATTTTGAGTGACCAATTTCTCAACAGAAACCTAGACATCAACCCCATCATTATTAGCCTTCTGAAACTCACATAATTATGTTCTAAAAAGATCCGAACTATTCTCAAACTCAAGAGGTGAAAAATTGTTCCTAAGATTTTCTTCTCTCTACTCCGTATCTGTTTTATTTTTTGGCTTCAAATTCTGCTCATTCAGAGTGACCAATTTCTTAGGGACATACGGAACAAGGGCCAGATTTTTAGGCCCCCTAAGAAACTCTATTTGCAGCTCCATTATCAACTGACCCATCTTCATGAATTTCACTCCCATCACATATATCATCATCCAGATAACCAAACATATTGGCAACTGAAATTCCAAGACCGTTATCAACAGATTTATCAAAATTATAAATAATAGAAGAGGGAACATCCCTCAAAATATTAACATCAATAAAATAGGGAGCATCCCTGGCAATCAAAGCAAGTGAATTAACGTCGGATTTATCACAAGAAAGGGAAACATGCGAAGCAGATGAAGAGGGAGCATCCCTCACAGTATCAGAATCACAGGGAGCATCCCTAGAAATAGAAATAGGAGAAAATTTAAAGAAGTTAGGAGACTTACCTGGAGACTCCATGCACTCGGGAATAGTCTATTTACCTTTGTTCGGCCGTAGGTGAGGATTTTTCTCAGTTGAAAGGTTTCTGCCCATATCCTGCTTCCCCATATTTTTAATTGGGTTTTGAGCATTCCCATTAAAATAGCACCTAGATACCCCATGACCCAGATGGCAGCAATAGGAACAGAAAGCTGGCGGATTTTCATAGACCACATTCTGTGTAATAGAAATGTCTTCTAAATCCAAGCAGAATGAATCTAAACGATGAGCAGCCACGTCCATTTCCACACAAACCCGCGCCACGCTGATCCTCAATTGCGAGCAAGTCACGGAGTCCATTTTAAGCGGTTTACCGACAACACTAGCCACGGTGTACAACAAGGATTTATCAAAAAGTTCAATTGGAAGCCCCGGTAAACGAATCCAAATAGGGGCAAGAGAAGACTCATTTCTGCCGTTGAAAAATAGAGTCCACTTGAAAATCCGCATAGGAAAGCCACAGACGAATAATATTTGATGGAGCCATAGGTTTGAAAAATCTTCTTCACAGCACAGATTCACCAAAATGTGTTTAACGTCTAGAACTTTAATGGTTGGATCACTTTTGAGGCCCAAAGAAAGGAAGAATTTTTTAATTTTCGCCATTGAAGGGCACCCGTGCGAAAATTTGCCGACGAGGGCAAAACGAAAATGGTAGGAAGTATGGGAAAGCTCCTGACGGGTAAAAGAGAGATGGGGCAGAGAGACCCCCACGATGGGTTTGGGGATTCAAAAAAGAAGGGTGAAATCGCTTCAAAAAAAAGGGGGCATCGGCCCAAGGACCGGCAGTGACTGATGCGAAAGAATGGGGAGGTGGGGGAGGGGATGAAATGAGAGCAGGGCAGGACGCTGGAGATGCTGGCGGGGTCTCGACCATGGCCCACTAGTCACGGAGGTGATGGGTCAGGGAGGAAAAACAAACTGGAGGGTAAAAAGGCTCGGGAACGGGCAAAAGGGAAAGAGTAGGGGAGATCCGGCAGACTTATAGGCGAAAAAATTGGGGACAGCGGCGAAAGGCCAAGATCACCGTGGAAACAAGAATGAAAATAAAAACTCAAAAAAGGATAAAAGGGGGAGGGTGGGTGGGTGTATATCAATACACCACAAATCAAACCAAAATGATATTTCCCCCTTTCTTATGCTCCAGAAAATTAATTTTTCTGCCTCTTGCCTGATTTTACACATACGTTTCCAAATAGATGAGTCATGAGGGGAGACCTTAACTGATATCGGAGGAAAGCCACCACAATACCGTTTCATCAAAAATTGAGCCCACAGAGATTTTTGCTACCTAAATCTCCACCATAATTTATATGAGAAACTTGTAACAACATCCTCAATGTTCCTTACTCCAAGACCGCCCTCACAGGTTGGGTAACACATTTTATGCCATGCCACCCAATGCATCTTCTTAGTACTCTCAATCGACCCCAGAAGAACCGAGTAAAAAGTCTTTCAATTTTGTGTGTCACTTTCCCCGGGGGCTGGAGAACTTGTATGATGTAAATCGGCATAGAAGCTAACACACTCTTGATTAAGGTAAGTCTCCCTCCATGAGAAAGTGAAGTTTTCTCCCATCCCAGCAGTTTGTTCTTTATGTTGGCAATGAGGTTCTCAAAGAGGATGCATTTTTTGTTTCCTTTGTACAGAGAGGCCCCCAAATATATTATAGGAAGCTTCTGCTGTGTAAAACCTGTGATTTCACGAATAACATCAATCTCGTGTTCTTGAGTTTTATTACAAACAATGAAGGCACTTTTGTGTTGGTTAATCAGTTAGCCCGACATGTCCTTGTAGTTCCTAAGAAAATGCATCAGAAGCTTCAACCCTTCCTCATTACCTTTTGTGAAAATCAGCACATCGTCAGCATATGCCAAGTGGGAAATTCTTATCCCATTTTTAACACTGTAGAACAGCTGAGGATATTTTTCAAAAAGATTATTCAAACCTCTGCATAGCACTTCTGCTACTAGAATGAAAAAGGCAGAAGAGAGAGGATCTCCCTGTCTTAGTCCTCTTTCTGACTTAAAGAAACCCGTAGCCGAGCCATTCACTAAGACCGTAAACCAATAGTTAGTGATCAGATTTTCAACCAAGGAAATCCATAGAGGCGGAAAACCAAATTGTTGAAGCACTGTGAAGAGAAAATTCTAGTTGATTCTATCATACGCCTTTTGCATATCCAACTTCAGCAAGATATTACAACCATCCCTCTTGATGTTGATATTGTGAACCATTTCCTGTGCCAACAGAATATTATCACTTATCACTCTGTCCGGAACAAAGCCGCTTTGATTAGGGGATATCAGGTTCGGGAGGATTTGGTCAACCTTTTGCAGATTATCTTGGAAAGGACTTTATTCATCGTGTTGCACAAACTAATCTGCCTAAAATCTTTCCAACTCTGGGGAGACTCAACTTTGGGGATGAGGGTTAAAGTAGTCTTCGTGAAGCCCCTAGGGGTGGTGTCCCATGGAAGAATTCCACAACTGCCTCATAGACATCTTACTTTATGATTTCCCAGCACGTTTGAAAAAACTTGGAGTTGTACCCATCCGGACCAGCCACACTATCAGGATGAAGCTCAAAAACTGCTTATTTCACTTCCTCAATGTTCGGGCAGCTGTAGAGAGTGGCAAAATCATCCTGTTGTATAAGAGATGGAAGGCAATGAAGGTCCTGACGTGTGAAAGAAGCTTGGTCTCCCATCAAGAGCTTTTTAAAATATTCCACAGCTGATTTTTCAATCTCATCTTGCCTCTCGAATGTGTGAACCCCATCCTTAATCTTATATATTTTCAGTTTGGCTCTTCTTTTCTTAACCTAGTTGTGAAAGAACTTAGTGTTTCTCTCACTATCGTTCAACCATCTACATACGGCTTTTTGTTTCCAAAAATCTTCTTCCTTAGCAAGTGCTTGAGCAAGAAAAGCATTACTCCTCTTCCAGGCAACCAAGTTGGCATAGGTGGGGTTTTCTTCATACTCTTTCTCCATATTAGAAGCAAATTCCTCGGCTTTCTTAACCGCATCAAAAATGTTCCCAAAAATCTCTTTATTCCACCATTTTAGATGTTTCTTCAATCTGTTAAGCTTCAATTGAACCTTTATCATACCACGGGCACAAGTCGGCTGTGACCAGTTAAAGCTCACTATAGGGAGAAAATCATGGTGGCATATCCATATGTTTTGAAATTTGAAGGATGATGGTTTGGACTAAAAATCATGCTTACAATGAATTAAGAGAGGATTATGATCTGAGCACGATTTTGGTAGATGTTGCACCCTCGTACATGGAAAGAGTTCAAGTCACTCCGTATTATACATCACTCTGTCAAGTCTTTGCCGAAGTCCATTACTTGCCCAGGTGAAAGGAGATTCCTCAAAGCCAGCATCAATCAAGCCCGTATCTAAGATCATGTGCCCAAAGTCTTCCATTTCACTAAGTTTCGCAGCAGCGCCCCCTTTTCTTTCATTGGTGTTCAAGATTATATTAAAATCTCCCCCAATCATCCAAGGGGAGTTAAGTAGAGAGATCCTTCTGATTTCCTCCCATAAGGGTCTTCTTTCAAGCTTTGTACACTTGGCATAGATAAAGGAGCAGTGGAAGAGGCGCTCAAAAAGATTAGAGCAGACTTTAACATGGAAAATTTGATCCTCATTGAGGATGGGTTCAACCTGAAATTCAGCAGAGAAGAAACACCAAATTTTATTACTTTTGTTGGCGAACGCATTATTAAAGCCCAGTCTTCTAGTGAAAAATCTGAAATCAAAAGCTACCATAGGTTCCAAAAGAGCCAGAATCTGAATATTATGATCTCTACAGTAGTATTTAACCATTCTTTGCGACAAGGGGTTCCTTATCCCCCTAATATTCCAAATGAGGTAATTCATATGTGAGGGGATGTTGATGCCAGACTAAGTCTTAGCGACCTTCTTGTGGATTTATTCTTGGTTTTAGGATTGCCGGATACCTCCTCAAGTGGGTGGAGATTTTCTAAAGACTTTGATTTTTGTATTTTTGAGGTCTCATGGGCTTTATTAAAGAGCTCCTCGAGGGATAAATCTGTCCCCTTTTCATAATTCCAATCCGGGGGCTTAGGAGGGCTGTATAGCTCAGAAGATGCAGAATTTAAAAGGCAACAAGTAGAGGCATCCATTAGTTTCTGTATTGAGCCATCAATACTGTCTTTACCGCCTGTTCTCATTACCATAACACCTTGCATGCCCACTGATCTGTTATTCTCTCTTTCGGCAGAATTGACCGAAATGTTATCCTAAACCTCCTCTTTCTCGAGAATCCTGTCCCAACTAAAACCATAACGAATCAATTGTAGATTACCTTGTTTTCCGTCATCTCTATTGGCTGTTTCCTTTTCCAGATTATCAATTTCGAACAATTTACCCCCATCACCATTTGTTCCACTCCTATCTTCCGAACATTCAAACAACTTAGTAAGAGCCAACCCAATGCAATTATTAGCAGATATATCAACAAAATTAACATGTAATGCAGGGGAGGGAACATCCCTCACTAAATCAACAGACAAAACATTATCACAGGGAGCATCCCTGATATAATCAGCATGAATTTTCTCAACAGTAGTAGAATTATAATCATGCGAAATAGAAGAGGAGGGAACATCCCTCATCAGGTTAATCTCAAAATCATACTCACAGGGAACATCCTTGGCAATCAGAACATTAAAAGGATTAACCGAGTCAGCAGACTTACTTGGGGACTTACCTGTCTTCTTCGTGACATCAGCCTCAATCTGCTTTCCTTTGTTCCATCCTGGGTGATTCTGTTTCTCTTCGGGAGGGGGATTATTCACCGGCTGTCGTTTTCTTTGGCTCTTCTGGAAGGGGTTAGGGGCGCCCCCATTGAAATAGCACTTTGAAGCCTCGTGACCCAGGTGACGGAAATAAGTGCAGAATGTTGGCGGATTCTCATAGACGATTTTTTGGTTGATCGAAATCTCCTCCAAGTCCAAAAAGAAATAGTCAAGACGGGAGCAGCAACATCAAGTTCCACACATACTCGTGCCACACTGATCCTCCATTGGGAGTAGGTTGCAGCATCCATTTTCAACGGTTTTTCGAAAACACTAGCCACCAAAAATAGCAAAGATTTTTCAAAAAGCTTGATAGGAAGGCCGGGGAATCTGACCCAAATAGGGGCAACGGAAGATTCAATTCTACCATTAAAGAAAGAAGACCATTTGAAAATACGCATCGGTTATCCACGGATGAAAATGATTTGTTTAAGCCAAAGATTAGAATAGTCTTCTTTGCAGCACAAATTTATCAAAATGTGCTTAATGTCTAAGACTTTAATGCTTGGTTCCCCTTTGAGCCCTAAGGCTAAGAAGAATTTTTTAATTTTGGACATGGGGGGATAACCGTGGGAAAATTTACCCACAAGAGCAAGGCGAAATCGATTGGAAGTACACGAGATTTCATCACGGGAGAATTATAGATGTTTAACCCCATCCTGAAAAGAAATAGATCCCGCTAATGGCGAGACCGAATTGGAGAAAAAAGGGGAAATATCCTGAAAGGATAAAGGACCATCGCCGGAGGAGGACCCCTCAGCGATCGAAACATATGTTCTAGGAGGACATGGGGGAGAGGATGGGGCAGTAGGGCAGGAAGCAGGGGAGATTGGCGGAGACTCCGCCATGAGTCTCGGGACTAGTGAAACGGCTAAAGACGCCAGCGAAATAGCACAAAGAAAAATGGGGGGATCTGAAATCGGGAAGGAGACACAAGAGTGACGTGGGGTGGGAGGAGGCACAGGACTGAAAAGAGGCTAAAAAAAGGGAGGCCACCCCAGTGAGCAACCGCGGCAGTGGCGTCGACGGCGCGGCGAAGCGGCAGGTATTCTGATTCTTCCAAAATATGGGAGGTCGAAGACGAAATGCTATTTGCATGCCCAACATTACATGGATCAACAGTGGACAATGCTTTCTCTGTATTAAAGCAAACGTCATTATTTTCTAGAATTTCCTGTTCATGAGTCAGATCAAAACACACGTTAGACATTTCGGGTTAAGGGTTAAGGGTTCGGGTTTTAGGGTTTCAGGGTTTAGGGTTCTAGGTTTTAGGGTTCAGGTTCAGAGCAAAGGTTTAGGGTTTGGGTTCAGGGTTTAGGGGTTTAGGGTTCAGGGTTCAGGTTTTTTTTTTTTTTTAATAAAGCCGTCTGTGCCATGGCGGGGGGTTTGACGGACCCCTACCATGTATATTATCAAAAGAAGTGAATACTAGAAAGGAAATTTGAAAGCAAGAAATGAAGAGGACTCCTTCCTTACAATGAATACTCAAAATTAAATCTGGAATCTGGGTTATAAGATATGATGCATGGTTTTGGAACAACACTTCACGTAGCCCAATTGGTAAGGTATCCTCATTCCCTTTGAATGAGCCCATGTTTAAATCCTTGATTAAGCGGGCTTGAGTTTTATTTCACAGTCCAGTCTCGGCCAAGTTAGGCCCCTCGGTTAGCCCAACAGAGTGGCCCAAACAACTTCGGCCCATATTCATGAGCCCAACTATCGACCCCTACTCGGATGGCCTGTCATCTCGGCCCGTTCAACCCAACAACCCGGCCTACATTAGCTTGTACACCAGCTCAGTAGTCAAGATATTCACGGCCCATGCCCTTTAGCCCATCACATCCTGGTAAGCCCAAAATCTCGACCTAACCCTTCGGCCCATATCCCTTCAGCCCAGAAAAGGAGCTCGCCCAACCCATCTCCCATGTTCAGCGACCCATTGCTCCAGCCCATTAGCCTTCGAACTTTCATGACCCACCAAAGCCCAGCCTTAAAGGCCTATTGCCATGGCCACTGGCCTGGTTCATCGGGAATGTTCTGCGGCCCAGCCACTTCGAACCAGAACTCGGGAAAGGCCCAAGTTGGATTTGGCCCAATCCTTCATAATGGTCCAGTTTCAGCAACAACATTTATCAGTCCATATAATTCTAGGATGGAGAAATCAAAACCCTATCAAGCCTTTACCGCAATCATTTATCAGTCCATGTAAATTATTTCCCCACATATCCAGCATCTAAAAGATCACAATCCTATATCATTTCTCCAAACTTCTCCATCGATCTACATTTAGATGCAACACTTTCTTTTCTTTCTATTACATTAAGAATTGCATTAAAATTCCCCCTACAATCCATGGTTCAAATGTAGCAACTGCTCTTAATCATTCCCAAATAGCCTTTCTTTCAATTTTTTAACATTTGGCGTAGACAAAGTTGGTAAAAAAATGTTCTTTGCAAATAATTAGTTGAGACTTTAATGTGAAGAAACTGGATATGATCCACTAAAACCTCCACTTTAAAAATCAAAGCTCTTTTTCAAAGCATGCGGAG
The DNA here is from genome assembly GCA_018894105.1 of Jacaranda mimosifolia. Lineage (NCBI taxonomy): Eukaryota > Viridiplantae > Streptophyta > Magnoliopsida > Lamiales > Bignoniaceae > Jacaranda > Jacaranda mimosifolia. The sequence goes on along the minus strand of CM032133.1, from coordinate 23,176 downwards.
ATTCTTGGAATGGATCATTGGCCATCAATGAGATTATTTCTGCAAATGATTTTTAGGGTGGTGCTGAAGGTTTATTCATCGAATCGGGAGGTTTTTTGGCCATGGTGGCCAATTTTCCTTGGAGAGTGAGAGTGTTTGTCATTAGAGCGGTTCACGGTTCAAGGTTCAGAGTTCAGGGTTCAGGTTTTAGGGTTTTGTTTCAAGAAAAATAGAGGCTTAGGCTGCCTCTATCCAATTTTATTAAAATTGGATCAGATAAAGTGCAATGACTTTGGTGTATAGCCAGTGTGGTGATGTTTTACAAGCTAAGAATATATGCAATGGGGCAGGACTAATATTAAGTTTTAGGGTTCAGGGTTTAGAGCAAAGGTTTAAGGTTTAGGGTTTAGGGATCAATTTTTATTTTTTTTTGGAAAAAGAATAGGGGATTTGGCTATCCTTATCTAATTTTATTAAAGTCTTTAGAATACCTTTTCCTTTGTACAACTTTCCTTGCTTGAATTTGAGGAAAAGAGAGATTGAAGTAGCTAATCTTCTCCAATTCATATATAATCTTCTCTGAAATCAGATAGATATAGCGAGAGGGCCTATTCTATAGAACAAACTCAACAAAGAAGGATCCTCTACCTCAGTGGTAAAAGGGGCAACTCAGCCCTGTCTTTCTCTTTGGGCTAGGAACCCAGAAAGGGCTCGCAATCCTCCAACGGAATCAATAGCATTCCTTTCTTACTAGTCCTTATGAACTGTACATTGCTTACATGGTTGAATAGCAGAAACCTTAGCTGCTTGAATCTCTCTTTTCCTCATATTCGAGCAAGGAAAGCTGTACAAAGGAAAAGGTATTCTAAAGACTTTAATAAAATTGGATAAGGGTAGCCGAATCCTCGATTCTTTTTCCAAAAAAAAAAAAAAAACCCTGAACCCTAATCCTTAAACCCTGAACCTTAAACCCTAAACCTTTGCTCTAAACGCTGAACCTTAAAACTTAATATTAGTCCAGCCGCATCGCATATATTCTTGGCTTGTAAAACATCACCACACTGGCTATACACCGAAGTCATTGCACTTTATATGATCGAATTTTAATAAAATTGGATAGGGGCAGCCTAAGCCTCTATTTTTCTTGGAAAAAAAAACCCTGAAACTTGAACCCTGAAATCTGAACCTTGAATCGTGAACCGCTCTGATGACAAACGCTTTCCCTCTTCAAGGCAAATTGGCCACCATGGCCAAAAAACCTCCCGATTCGATGAATAAACCTTCAGCACCACCCCAAAAATCATTTGCAGAGATAGTCTCATTGATGGCCAATGATCCATTCCAAGAATCTCCGCATGCTTTGAAAAAGAGCTTTGATTTTTAAAGTGGAGGTTTTAGTGGATCATAGCCAGTTTCTTCACATTAAAGTCTCAAATAATTATTTGCAAAGAACATTTTTTTGCCAACTTTGTCTATGCCAAATGTTAAAAAATTGAAAGAAAGGCTCTTTGGGAAGGATTAAGAGCAATTGCTACATTTGAACCATGGCTTGTAGGGGGAATTTTAATACAGTTCTTAATGTAACAGAAAGAAAAAGAAGTGTTGCACCTAAACGTAGATCGATGGAGGAGTTTGGAGAAATGATATAGGATTGTGACCTTTTAGATGCTGGATATGTGGGGAAATAATTTACATAGACTGATAAATGATTGTGGCAAAAGCTTGATAGGGTTTTGATTTGTCCATCTTGGAATGATATGTTTAGTGGTACCAAAGTATATCATTTAATCAGACATCATTCTGATCATGCTCCTCTTCTTATTTCATTAGATAATCAAACTGTTAGAGGTCCTTTTTCTTTTTGTTTTCAACACATATGGTGCAAACACCATGATTTCTTGAATATGGTCAAGAACAATTGGAATATGCCTCTTCAAGAAACATGTATGAAAAGATTGCAGTAGAAATTATAAAGGTTAAAAATGCATCTTAAATGGTGGAATAGTCATATTTTTAGAAATATATTTAAAGCTATCCAACAAGCTGAAAAGGAGGTGAAGCATTGGGAGGATAAATTTGATCACAACCCTTCAAAATAGCATTTAACGAACATGAATAGGAGCAATGCTAATCTCACAAGGGTGGTGGCTCTTGAACAAGAATATTGGAAATAAAAAACTGCAAGTAGATAGTTTGCGGAGGGTGAAAAGAATACCAAAATTTTCCATTCTCTTGTTAAAAGAAAAATAGCTAAGTTGGTTATTCATAAGATTAAGGATGGTGATTGCCTTTTGACAAATCAAGAAGAAATTAAAAAATCTGTTGCCAGTTTCTTCAAAGGTTTGTTAAGTAAGGAAGATAGTCACTTAGAACATGGAGATTTCTCTCGTATTCAAAAGATGGTGAGTGATGCAGATTCCGCCCTCTCCTAACTTGGAGGAAATAAAGCAAGAGTTCTTTAGTATTAACCTTAAAAGCATGGCAGGTCCTGATGTTTTTTCATCTTATTTTTATCAAACATGTTGGGACATTGTGTGTCATGATATTGAAGAGGCAGTTAAGGACTTCTTTCAAGGTCTATGCCTAGAAGTTTTACTTGCACCACATTGATATTGATTCCTAAGAAAGATGTTGTTGATTCTTAGTCTAATTTCAGGCTTATAAGCTTATGTAATGCCACAAATAAAATCATGTCGAGCTTATATATAAGAGACTCGATTCCTTGCTTTCTATTATTATTTTTCCTTCACAAAGTATCTTGGTTGCTGGAAGAAATATAGGAGATAATATCTTATTTGCTCAAGAATTGGTTCACTCTTTAAATCATAGAGAGAAAGGAATAAAGTGATATTTAAATTGGATATGGCTAAAGCATACGATAAGGTGCAATGGTCTTTTTTATATGACATGCTATCAGCAATGGGGTTTTCTAATCAATGGAATTCTTTGATAAAAAACTACATTGAAAATTGTTCGTTCACCGTTTTGCTTAATGGATCTTCTTCTAGATTTTCCCAATCATTTAAAGGCTTGAGAAAGGGTGACCCTCTTTCAACAACACTCTTCATCTTAGCTGCTAAATAGCTCTCCAAGAAATTAGATGATCTTTTTCTTAGAGTGCCTTCTCTTATATATGATTCCAAGTTAAAGGTATTAATGACACACCTTACTTATGCTGATGTTCTCATAATATTTGCAAGAATTGCTGGTAATTATTTTACTAAGATTGTGGACATTTTTCATCAATATGAACACTCTTTTGGATAGTTAATTAACTGTCAAAATAGCTCTTCTGTTGTTGGCAGAAAGTGTAGTAAGTCCTAGTAGAAAAAACTTCAGCATATTACTGGCTTTGTGTTGAAAAACCTTCCTATTACATATTTGGGAGCTCCTTTATATGTTGGAAATAAAAAAGAAATATTGTTCTCTACTTTGATTGATAATATGATAAGCAAATTGATTGGTTGGGAAAAGCTATTTTATCTCATGGAGGTAAACTTACACTTATTAAAAGTGTATTAAATTCTATGCCAATATATCTCTTTCAAGTATTACAACCTCCAAAAGCGTCAATTTATAAGATGGAGAAACTCATGAACAAATTCTTCTGGGGGGACTTTGGGAGCAAGAAAAAGATACATTGGGCAGCTTGGATAGATATTTGTTATCCACATGATGAAGTAGATCTTAGGGTTTGCAGTCTTCATGATATTATCAAATGCTTCTCATGTAAACTTTAGTGGAAACTTTAGAGCACAAATATCTCTTTGGTCTTAATACATGTTGGATGAATATATCAAGGGTTTCTACCTGGGAGAAGCAACTGTTTCTAAGAATGATTCTCCTTTGTGGAAAAGAATGTGTAAGATAAGACCGAAAGTTGAATCTAATGTATTTTGAGGATTAGGTTTTGGATAGGTCTTCTTTTGGTATAACCAGTGGATTGGTGATAAGCCATTATCTCAACTTATCAATAAGGAGACTTATACTTTTGAAAGAGTGGCTTCATTCTGGCAATGTAGTGAATAGGATAAACAAAGACTAGAACAGATTCTTCCGACTGATGTAGTGGAAGATATATGCAAGATTTCTTTAGATAAAAATAAATTTGATATGCTGCTTTGGAAGCCAACTAACACAGGTCTGTTTTCTATTAAATCAAACTCGGATTAGATTAGAAATAAAAAATCAGTTAAGGAGTTGTGGAAACAAGTATGGATGCCAAATATAACTCCCGCTATCTCAGTATTTTGATGGAGAATTCTCAATGATTGGATTCCAGTGGATGAGAACATGCAGAGAAAAGGTCTTCAAATAGTTTCCAAATGTACGTGTTACCAAAATTTAGAGAGCTTGCAACATCTTTTTTGGTATGGAGAAAAGGTACAGTTGGTCTGGAAAGTGTTAGCAGATATGTTCCATATTACATTACCAATTTTTGGAAATATTTTGATGATGATTCAAGCTTGGATTTCCTCAATTTCTATGATACATGTTGGATATATTAGGGTCGTAATTCCTATTCTAGTTCTTTGACATAGATGGGAAGCAAGGAATGATACAAAGTACAGAAATATTCCTTTCGTGAGCAGCAAAATTACATGGAAAGTACTTCACTCAATGCATGTTATTTTCAAGGCAATTGGTTTTAAAATCAAACATTAGAAAGGAGGTGTACAACTAAGAAGGCAACAAGGATGTTATTTTCAACAAAAAAATCATCAGCAGATAATTCAGGTTAGATGGATCAAACCTAAGGTTACATGGTTTAAATTGAATAATGATAGGGCTACAAAAGGAAATATAGGTCTAGTGGGAGCAAGTGGTTTGATTAGAGATCACAATGGAAATGTTCTTTGTGTATTTTATGATTATTTAGGTGATCAAACAAATATGTTTTCTGAGTTATTTGCAGTGTACAAGGGCTTACAACTTTGTGTTAGGGAAGGAATGAAACAGGTTTGGTTGGAAATGGATGTTGAAGCTATAATCAAACTTATCATATCTAACTCTTCAAGGTTGTGGTGATTTCAGTAGTCGGTGTGCAAAATTAGAGAACTATTATCTACCCTAACAGTACACATCTCCCACATCTATAGAGAAAGGAATCAAGCAGCTGATTTCTTGGCAAATAAAGCATGTAACACTTTACTATCAAAGGAGATGACTTTACGGCAGCTTCAAGGAAAGATTAGAGGATTTGTTAAGCTAGACAAGTGGGGTTTTCCAACTTTTAGGAGTATATTCTATTCATAAATTGTTTGCCATTTAGTTGATAGAGTGACTTTATCTAGATTGATTAAATGGGTTTTCCTAGAATAGATTAGTAGAGCTATTGTTTTGATTTTCATTTGAAACATTCTTGTATTGATATTTTGAGTTATTAATAAATAGGTAGGGGTTTGCCAAACCCCCCACCATGGCATTGGTAGCTTTACCAACAAAAAAAAAAAAAACCTTGAACCTTGAACCCTGAACCTCGAACCCTAAAACCTTAAACGTTGAATCGAAAAAAACTCTCTATGAATTCTCTCATTTCCACGGGCGACTCTCAAGGCGATTCAGCCATAGCGGCCAAAAAACCACAGGATTCAACTTCAAATCCATCGATGTTGCCCAGAGAATCATTTGCCAATGTCGTATCTGGCAAGGCAAATGATCCTTTCCAAAATTTTCCTCAGTCGATGAAGAAAAGCTTCAATTTTGGATCCCCAAAATTATTTGGAAAAGATGGAATACACTATGACAAGAAAATAATTTGATTTTCGGATGAAGAATTAGAATTTTGGTAGAATCGTATAAGTATGCTTTGATATGAAGTTTTATCATGGCTTCCCAAGGCTCTCTTTTCTTCAAACTAGGTTTTCGAAGTTAGGAGTTTACAAAATTGGAGTATTAGATGTTAAACATCTTTTAATTCACCTTACAAATGAAAATGATTATGTGAGAATATGGATGAAGCATGAATAGATGTTTGATGGATGCCCCATGCGTGTTTTGAAGTTAACATATGATTTTAACCGTAAAATGGAGTCTCTGATTACCCCTATTTGGATCCAATTTTTCAATATCCCAATACATCTTTTCCACAAACAAGCAATTTTTGCTACTGCTAGATTGACTGGGAAACCCCTTTGAATTAATGAACCAACGGTTGATCGAACGATGCCAAATGTTTCTAGGGTTTGCATGGAAATTAGCCTTATAGCTGTAAGAGATATAGAAATTTGGCATATGCCCTTAAATTTAGAATCTAAAAGCCCGCAATCGAGTAAGGCATATGCAAATTCTTCCATGGCCTTAGGTTTGGGAGAATCACTCCCATGGCGTTCTTCTTTATGGAGGACAACGTTGAAGTTGCCCTCCACCAACCAAGGTTGTGTGTTTTGGCTGAGGTTCCTCAGGCTGTCCCATAACTCTCTCCTATTAGCCCTCGTATGTTTTGCATAAACCCCAGAGCATAAAAAGCCTAATGGATAGATATTTGTTGTCACCTTAACATGCAGAATTTGCTCATGATCAAATAGTGGCTCAATCTGTATACATTTCTTCCACATACACCAAATCTTATTAGTTTTATTCCTAACTATATAATTGAAACTAAAATAACACTTGCAATATCTAGCGTCTCGCTGAACCTTCGACTCAATAATTACTAGAATAGAAGGCTTCGCCTTCTTACAAAGTCTGTGAATGTGTTTCTATTTTTTTGGTAATCCCACACTTCTCACATTCCACAAGATAATATTCATTCTGGAGAAGATGGGGTGGACCTCAGTGATGCTCTAGCGCATCTTCTTGTTTTGATCCTCCTCAAGACTGGCTGTTTATTCTTGACATGGATCCCTGTTTGTCTTAGAGGGGAGGATTCCATTGATTTACATCTCTGTCTCATAGCCATCTGCTTGGCCTCATCTAATAGTTGTCCATCGTTGATCAAAGCTTGGATTTGGTGACTCTCCTCACTTGAAGGTTCTGAGGTAAAAGATACACAAACTTGCATATTCGGGCCAACAGAATCTGAGTTTAAATTCTGAGGCACCCCCAATATATTCTGTTCATTATTGTGCATTTCTGGCGAGGTTTGCATGCATATAGTTTGTTTAAAGTTGCATGCTTTGATTTCAGAGCCCATAAGAGTACTTGGTTGAATATTAATAATTTCCTTCTTAATGTTCATGAGGATATAATTATGTTCCCTACTACTACCACCTTTATGAAGCCCCGAATTTTTGAAATTTTGCATGCATGTGTGAGGCTCTATTACAGAAATTGGTGCCTCGGGATAGATACGTTCTTCATTGATTGTAAATGTCGTGGGGCCACAATCGGGAGCATTAATGGTTTGTCCCCCACTCGAGACATCCATCACCTTACCGTTCAATCCTAGTGCCATGGTATTCTGATCCACATTTTTAGCTACAATAGTGGTTTCAAAGTGCTCATTCCCATTATCCTCAATTACCGGGCCTTGAGCATGTAATTTTGACCCACCATCATCAAACTCAAAGTCCTTCTCACTAATTTCCAAATCCTCATCATTACATTCATTCAATTTTGACTCTACATTAGATAGTTCACCATTAGAAAATGCATTCTCGTTTCCTTCACCCACACTCTGCTTACAAGAATCCGAATTAAGTTTCCGATCGCCCTCACAATCCTCTGTTTCATCCTCTGAGTTTAACACCTCGAATCTATTTTGTTTTGATTCAAGTTGCCCATTTTGGTATCCAGAGCCACTAATGGACGTTCGTCGGTTACTCCGTTCCACTTTCTTGAATCCATCTCTAGCATGATTTGGATTATATATAACTATGGCTTTGTCATTCTGTTGCTTCCTTCTTATCTCTTGAGGTCTTCTCTCCCGTTGAGGCCTCGGTTCATTCCCATTTTCAAAACATTGCTCACTTTCATGACCCAAGTACTTACAGTACGAGCAAACTTTTGGTAAGTTTTCATATACAACCTTTTGCCTAAAGGTCTTATCACCAACGCAAACATTAATCAAGAGCGGGGCCGTGAGATAGGGGGCCGACTGCCGCCGGCGGACGGCATAAGGCGGTGGTCAGAAATAGTCAACCGTCGCGAAAAGGCTTAGCAGCGAATAAAGTAAAAAATAGGGGCATTCTCGAGAGAAGGTGGAGAAAATATTCTAGAGAGAGAAAGTTCATGAAAATTTTTTGGGTTTGGTTTTTTAGTTCAGGGTTTTAGGGTTTAAGGTTTAGGGTTCAAGGTTCTAGGTTTTTTTTTTTTTTTTAGAAGAATAGAGGCTTAGGCTGCCCCTATCCAATTTTATTAAGATAAAATAATATATGTACAATGTTTGAGGCAATTGCCAGTGTAATTGAGAGTTGTATTTACAAGAAAGGTGCTTAAAAGCAAAATACTCTATGATGCATATAGTATTTAAGGATCTAGGCGCATCATGAAGTTGGCTTATAGTGGCTGTAGCTAAACTTGTTTGAGGCTTTCTTGCTGGTGTGCATGGCATGAGTTCAATTCCCATCTCTAGTAGAACTTGAGGATGTCTCTAAATTAAACTAAGGCGGCCCAGAATCCAGCATTTCGACCCATCTAGCTAGACCATGTCTTGGAGGCCCAAGCCATGTCCTGCTGGGCTGGCATTGAGTGTATGCCTGTGGACCATTTGCAGAGTCGTAGTAAAAGGATCTTCTTCGTTCAACTCTCATGAATCCATCTCCAACTTCACCAGCCCGATTTGGGTTGTAGATAACAAGAGCTTTATCACCAGCTCGGTTTAGGCTTTAGGGTTCAAAGTTCAGGGCAAAGGTTTAGGGTTTAGGGTTCAGGTCAAAGGTTTAGGGTTTGAGGTTCAGAGCAAAGGTTTAGGTTTTAGGGTTCAGGGCAAAGATTTAGGGTTTGGGGTTTTTTTTTTTTTTTTAATAAAGCCACCAGTGCCATGGCGGGGGGTTTGGCGGACCCCTACCATGTATATTATCAAAAAAGATGGATACAACAAGGGAAATTTGAAAGCAAGAAATAAAGAGGACTCGCCCCTTACAATGAATACTCAAATTTAAATCTGGAATCTATGTTATAAGATATGATGCATAGTTTTTGAACAACACTTCAAGTAGACCAATTGGTAAGTTGTCCTGGTTCCCTTTGAATGAGCCCAGGTTGAAATCCTTGATTAAGCGGGCTTGAGTTTTATTCCCCAACCTAGTATCGCCCAAGTTAGGCCCCCCGGTCAGCACAACAAAGTGGCCCAAACAACTTCGGCCCATATTCGTGAGCCCAACTCTTGACCCCTATTTGGACGGCCCTTCATCTCGGCCCGTTCATCCCATCAACCCGGCCCGCGTTAGCCTGTTGTCCAGCCCAGTAGTCAAAATATTCACGCCCTATGCCTTTCAGCCCACACATCCCGGTAAGCCCAAAATCTCGACCCAACCCTTCGGCCTATATCTCTTCAGCCCAGAAAAAGCACTCGCTTCTCCCATGTTCAGCGGCCCATTACTCTAGCCCATTAGCCTTCGGACTTTAATGAAGGCCCATTTTCGTGGCCACTGGCTTGGCCCAACAAGAAAGCGCTTCCGCGGCCCAGCCACTTCGAACCAGAACTTGGTGAAGGCCCAAGTTGGATTTGGCCTAATCCCTCACAACAGCCCAATTTCAGCAATCCATCAAATCAGCCCAATCCCTCAAATCATCCCATCAATTCGGCCCACTCCTTCAAAATGGTCCAGTTTCGGCACCAACAAATTAGCCTAATTGCAACCAAATAAGCCCACTCCAGTCCAATTTCAACATGCATCCTCAGCCCAAACGTGGCCCATCACGCAACCCACGGGCCATCCAACCTGATTCTGTCAACCCATGCAAATGAATTTTCGGCACATGTGGCAAGAATTTCAAGACATGCACACCTCAATCATGCAAGTCAAAATTGTCCATCCCCTTAGTCAAAATTGATGGCTATGCAAACATCATTCCCAAGGCCATGCATGTTCCAGAATAATTCACCCACTCAAGTGAAAGTCAAAATTGAAGGCTGCATATCCGAGGCCATGCAATTTCAAATGAATTTGGCATTTTCATCAGCTTTAGCGTGATTCCTAAGGCCATGCAAACTCCATGCAATTCCATGCAAAACCACAAATATGACAAAACCACATTAATGGCAAATGTGTCATCAATTCCAAGGCCATGCATACTTCCAATTAAATCCATGCAAAGTCATGCAAGTTCACCTCAAATTTTAAAAGCCATGCAAGTCAAAATTGCCCATCCACTTGGTCAAAATTGGTGGCCGCATTTTAAAATGCAATTTAGCATTTTCATCAGCTTTGACGATGTTCCTAAGGCCATGCAAAATCCATGCAAATCCATGCGAGCTCACCTCTAATTTAAAAACCATGCAAGTCAAAATTGCCTACCCATTCGGTCAAAATTGGTGGCCATGCAAACATCATGGCTTAGGGCTTAGGGTTTAGGGTTCATGATTCATGGTTTAGGGTTCAAGGTAAAGGTTTAGGGTTTAGGGTTCAGGGCAAAGGTTTTAGGGTTTCAGGGTTTAGGGTTTAGGGCAAAGGGTTTTTTTAGGGTTTAGGGTTTAGGGTTTAGGCATTGACCTCTACCTTGTATATTAATCAAAAAGAGAATAGTACATATGTTTCACAGGTGGAAATCAGCAAAACAAGGAGTACTACTCCCTTACACTATGAAAAGCATGATGAAGAAAGCGTCAAAAACAAGGAGTACTTACTCCCTTACGTCACAAAGGCACTAAAACAAGAAATCAAAAAAATCTAGTCTAAGGGGAATCTTGATCAATCCTTGGAAAAACTTATCCCTCTAGTCTTAATTATGCCTTTGTTGGGGAAACCTTCCACCAAGTATAGTAGAAAGTTCCCAAAATAAATTGGAAAAGGTCCCGTATTTGAGGATGAAAACCTTGTCCCCCATGAAATGCTCATGAACCTGTTCAAAGACAAAAGAAAGACAAAAGGAAACAGTGGGCAGAAAGTAATCGAGGTGGGGATATATGCATGCCGAGTCATCCAAACCATAAATAAGGAGTACTACTCCCTTTACAATGCCACGGTATATAAAGAAGAAGGGGGGAATATACGCATCAAAATATAAACAAGGAGTACAACTCCCTATACAATGCAAAAACAAAAGGACACATAGCATGTCAATATGTTCTAAAGTACGGATAGCCCCATGAATCCAATTTGATGAGTCCCTTGAGTTGGCCTTTTATCTGATCTCTGTTGATAACATAACTGACCTCTTTTTTCTCTGCATCCTTAGCTAAGAAATCAGCCACAGCATTCCCTTCTCTGTATATGTGGCTAACTTCCACCTGCATATGTTTCATGATGGCTCTTATTCTCGTAAGGAGGTTTTGCCACGACCAATGACCGGTATTATGAGTTGAAATCTGCTCCTTGATCACTTTTGCATCCAGTTCCAACCATACTTTCTTGATATTCTTCTCATTGCAAATGGTCAAGCCTTTGTACACCGCGAATAGCTCTGCATAGTTGTTGGTCGTGTGGCCAAGATAGTGTGCAAAAGCCACAAGAACTTGGCCTTTTGAGTCCCGAATAATACCTCCAGCTGCTGCCCTACTAGGATTTCCCCTTGATGATCCATCAGTGTTGAGTTTAAAGGTGTCTGGTGGCAGTTTAAACCATCTAACCAACTGCACTTTTTTGGGTTGTTGTTGTGCCACCCATAATCCCATGGCAGCCGCTATGTCTCTATCTCCCTTCCGTTGGTGATGTTTAAGAAGGTTACTTTTGTGTAGTAGACAAAGCTATTGTAATACCTTCCAAATGATGTGGTTTTCTTTAAAGCTACGATTTTTGTGCTTCACATCATTTCCCTCACACCATGTAAACCACAAGATCAATATGGGCATTATGGTTCTGATACGATCATAACTCCTCTTCGGGCTATTGTTTCTCCAAGCAAGAATCAAGTTGGATATGTTATCAGTGTTTGGAAAAATGACCTTGAAGATGGCAGCAAAAAAATCCCAAACACGTTGGACACGTTGGGAGTTAATAAAGAGATGTTAGGCAGTTTCCACCTTGTGACAGAAGCAACATTTGGAAGCCAACTGTATTCCTTCGGTTTGTAGTCTAGTATCAAGAGGAAGCCAGTTGTTAAGGAGCCTCCACATGAAAACCGATATTGTTGGTGTGATTGAGGTACTCCAAATGTTTTCAAAAAGATGCATAGGCTATTTTCTTCTCCTAATATTTTGCCATGTATTTTTAGTAGAAAAACACCCATTTGCAGCCGGTTTCCACCACATTTTGTCCCCTTCCAAAGGATTAAAAGATACCCAACATACTTGCTCGACCAAATCTGGTGGGAGGACTTGGGATAACAACAGTTTATTCCACTCTCCGTTGTTCCAAAAATGTTGAATGTTTGCATAAGGGAATTGGGTTTCATGTACCAGCTTCTTAAGGGGTGTATCGAAAAGCCACCAATCATACCAAAATGATATTTCCCCCTTTCCAATGCTCCAGAAAATAAGTTTTTCAGCCTCTTGTCTGGCTTTGCACAACCGTTTCCATATGGGCGAGTCATGAGGAGAGACCTTGATTGAAATTGGGGGGAAGCCACCACAATACCGTTTCATGAGGTATTGGGCCCACAATAATTTTTGTTGTCTAAATCTCCACCATAACTTGTAGGAAAAACTTTTAACAATATCCTCAATATGTCTCACTCCAAGACCACCCTCATAAGTCGGGTAACACAACCCATGCCAAGCTGCCTAATGCATTTTTTTGTTGTTTCCTGGTGACCCCCAAAAGAATCGTGTAAAGAGCCTCTCAATTTTTTGTATCACTTCTATTGGGGGTTGAAGCAATTGAATGAGGTAAATAGGCATGGAATAAAGAACTCTCTTAATAAGAGCAATCCTTCCACCATGAGCAAGTGTAATCTTTTCCTATCCAAGCAATTTGTTCCGTATGTTACTAACAAGATTCTCGAAGAGAATGCATTTTTTGTTACCTTTATAAAGAGGGGCCCCAAGATAGATTATTGGAAGTTTTTGCTGAGAGAAATTTGTGATTCCACGAATGACTTCAACTTCTCGCTCATGAGTTTTAGCGCAAACAATAAATGAGCTTTTTTTATGGTTAATCAGTTGCCCGGAAATCTCTTGGTACTTTCCCAAAAAATGCATAAGAACTTTCAGCCCTTTCTCGTTGCCTTTGGTGAAAATAAGCACGTCATCGGCATATGCTAAGTGGGAGATTCTCGGCCCATTTTTTATGCTGTAGAATAACTGCGGCTGCTTCTCAAAAAGATTATTCAGCCCTTTAGAGAAAACTTCTGCTGCCAGGATGAAAAGGACGGGGGAAAATGGGTCTCCTTGTCTCAGTCCTCTATCAGATTTAAAAAAACCAGTGGAGGAGCCATTTACCAATACTGAGAACCAACAATTAGAGATTAGATTTTCCATCAGTGTGATCCACACAGGTGGAAAACCGAAACTTTGAAGCACTGCCAAGAGGAAATTCCAAATAATTCTATCGTATGCCTTTTGCATATCCAACTTCAGAAAGACATTGCAGCCATCGTAATTGATGTTGATATTATGCACCATCTCCTGAGCCATCAGAATGTTATCACTGATCAATTTGTCCGGAATAAAACCACTCTGATTAGGGAAAATCAAATCAAGCAGAAACTTAGTCAATCTTTTACATATGATCTTTGATAGGGTTTATTGGTTGTGTTGAACAAACTAATCTGCCTAAAATCCTTCCAACTCTGAGGGGACTCAACTTTCGGGATAAGGATCAAGTATTAGTTGTGAAGCCCTTAGGAGACGGAGCCCCATGAAAGAAATCCACAATTGCCTCCTAGACATCCTGTTTGGTAATGTCCCAGCAGACTCGAAATTTTTTTGCATTGTATCCGTCAGGGCCGGCCACACTATTGGGGTGGATATCAAAGACTGCCTATTTCACTTCCTCAATATTCGGACTTCCACAAAGAGAGTTAAAATGCTCATGTTGAATGAGATTCGGGATTCACTGAAGATCGTGTTGACTGAAAACAACCAAGTCACTTATGAGAATGCCTTTGAAGTACTCCACAGCTGATTTCTCAATTTCCTCTTGTTTCTCAAGTGTTCGGCCCCTATCTCTTATCCTATGAATCTTTAATTTGGCTCTCTTTTTCTTGACCCAATTATGGAAAAATTTGGTGTTCCTCTCACCATCATTAAGCCATTTACAAGCTGCTTTTTGCTTCCAAAATTCCTCTTCACGACCAAGGGCTTGGGCCAGAGATGCATTACTCCGCTTCCATGCAATTAAATTGGCTTCTGAGGGGTTGATCTCAAATGCTTTTTCCATGTTAGAATCCTCTTCCTTAGCTTCTTTGACAGCATCAAAGATATCCCCGAAAACTTATTTATTCCACCGTTGAAGGTATTTTTTCAATCTGATCAATTTCAAAAGCAGCTTAACCATGCCTTTGGCCCGAACCGATTGTGACCAATTGAATCTCACAGAGGGAAGGAAATCATGGTGTGTAATCCACATGTTCTGAAACCTGAAAGACGATTGTTTAGGTTGTATATCATGTTTGCAAAGGATAAGGAGGGGATTATGGTCAGAGCAAGGTTCGGTCAGATGTTTAATCCTAGTATATTGCATAAAATGGAGCCAATAACTGTTGTACATCACTCTATCAAGTCTCTGCTAAAGGCTATTGCTTGACCATGTGAAAGGAGAACCCTCAAAACCGACATCAATCAAACAAGAATCCAAGATCATGTCCCCAAAATCCTCCATTTCATTCAGTTTGGCTGCTGCACCCCTTTTTCTCTCAAAAGTGTTCAAAATGATATTAAAGTCTCCACTAATCATCCAGGGGGTATTAAGTTGTGAAATATCTCTGATCTTATCCCATAATGGTCTTCTTTCAAGCTTAGTGCACTTAGCATAAACAAAAGAACAGTGGAAATAGCCTGCGAATAGATTATTCTCAACTTTAAAATGGAGAATCTAGTCCTCATCTGATAAGAGTTTAGCCCGAAAATTAGCAGAAAAGAAACATCATATTTTGTTGGCAAAAACACTATGAAAACCCAATCTTCTAGTGTAAAACCTGAAATCAAAATCAACCACAGGTTCTAAAAGAGCCAAAATATCAATCTTGTGATCCCTACAGTAGTTACGAACCATCCTTTGAGAAAAGGAATTTCCTATTCCCCTAATGTTCCAAATAAGGATATTCATCAACAAAAGGGGTGGGGGGTCGGTTTTCAGCCTCAAGGATCTTCTAGTGACCTTTTTCTTGGTTTTGGATTTGTTAGGGAAATCTTGAACTTGGGTAAGGTTCTCATAAGAATTAGATTTTTGGATCTTAGAGGTTACTTGGGCTTCCTTGAAAAGTTCACATAGGGAGAGGGCAAAATTCATCTCAAAATCAAGACTCCAATCTAGTGGTTTTGGGGGACTATATAACTCATGAGTTATGGAGTTTAGGAGGCACAAAGTGGCATTGGGACTGTCCCCCCCTCTCAACTAAAATTTGGACATCCGCCCTATTATTATTATCCTTCTGGACCTCGCGTAAATCTATTCTCAATTGATCCGAAATTCTCACACCATCAGACGGGAAAAAATTGTTCTCAATATTTCTTCCCTCTCATCTGTTTCTGTTCTATTTTTTAGCCTCAGATTCTGCTCGTTATGAGTGACCAATTTCTCAACAGAAACCTGGGCATCAACCCCATCATTATTAGCCTTCTAAAACTCACATAATTCTGTTCTAAAAAGATCCGAACTATTCTCAAACTCAAGAGGTGAAAAACTATTCCTAAGATTTTCTTTTCTCTACTCTGTATCTGTTCTGTTTTTTGGCTTTAAATTTTGCTCATTCAGAGTGACCAATTTCTTAGGGACATACGAAACAAGGGCCAGATTTTTAGGCCCCCTCAGAAACTCTATTTGCAGCTCCATTATAAATTGAGCCATCTTCATGAATTTCACTCCCATCACATATATCATCATCCAGACAACCAAACATATTAGCAACAGAAATTCCAAGACAGTTATCAACAGATTTATCAAAATTATAAATAATAGAAGAGGGAACATCCCTCAAAATATTAACATCAGTAAAAAAAGAGCATCCCTGGTAATCAAAGCAAGCGAATTAACGTCAGATTTATCACAGGAAAGGGAAACATGCGAAGCAGATGAAGAGGGAGCATCCCTCACAGTATCAGAATCACATGGAGCATCCATGGAAATAGAAATAGGAGAAAACTTAGAGAAGTTAGGAGACTTACCTGGAGACTCCATGCACTCGGGAATAGTCTGTTTACCTTTGTTCGGCCGTAGGTGAGGATTTTTCTCGGTTGAAAGGTTTCTGCCCATATGCTGCCTCCCCAAATTTTTAATTGGGTTTTGAGCATTCCCATTAAAATAGCACCTAGATACCTCATGACCCAGATGGCAACAATAGGAACAGAAAGCTGGCGGATTTTCATAGACCACATTCTGTGTAATAGAAATGTCTTCTAAATCCAAGCAGAATGAATCTAATCGATGAGCAGCCACGTCCATTTCCACACAAACCCGCGCCACGCTGATCCTCGATTGCGAGCAAGTCGCGGAGTCCATTTTAAGCGGTTTACCGACAACACTAGCCACGGTGTACAGCAAGGATTTATTAAAAAGTTCAATTGGAAGCCCCGGTAAATGAATCCAAACAGGCGCAAGAGAAGACTCATTTCTGCCATTGAAAAATGGAGTCCACTTGAAAATCCGCATAGGAAAGCTACGGATGAATATTATCTGACGGAGCCACAGGTTTGAGAAATCTTCTTCACAGCACAGATTCACCAAAATGTGTTTAACGTCTAGAACTTTAATGGTTGGATCACCTTTGAGGCCCAAAGAAAGGAATAATTTTTTAATTTTCGCCATTGAAGGGTACCCGTGCGAAAATTTGCCGACGAGGGCAAAACGAAAATGGCAGGAAGTATGGGAAAGCTCCTGATGGGTAAAAGAGAGATGGGGCACCCCATCAATGGTGGAGAGAGACCCCTACGACGGGTTTGGGGATTTGGAAAAGAAGGGTGAAATCGTTTCAAAAAAAAGAGGGGCATTGGCCCGGGGACCGACAACGACTGATACGAAAAAATGGGGAGGTGGGGAAGGGGATGAAATGGGAGCAGGGCAGGATGCTGGAGATGCCGGCGGGGTCTCGGCCATGACCCACTAGTCATGGAGGTGACGGGTCAGCGAGGAAAAACAAACTGGAGGGTAAAAAGGCTCGGGAACGGGCAAAAGGGAAAGAGTGGAGGAGATCCGGCAGACTCATAGGCGAAAAAATCGGGGATGGCGGCGAAATGCCAAGATCACCATGGAAATAAAAATGAAAATAAGAACTCAAAAAAGGATAAAAGGGGGAGGGTGGGTGGGAACCCACGCCGGCGTCGAGCCGCTAGAGGCAGCGACGATGGTGGCTGGTACGGACTGCTGAAAGGTCGGACTAGCAACTGGATTTTGGGGCGACAGAATTTTAGAGAGAAGATTGAGAGAATCGGGTAGAGAGAGAGTGCATGGTGTTTTTGGGTTCAGGGTTTAGGGTTCAGGGTTCAGAGCAAAGGTTCAGGGTTCAGGGTTCAGGGATTTTTTTTTTTTAAATAAATCCGCCTTGAAGGGCGGGGGGTTAGGCATAGACCCCTACCATGTATATTAATAAAAAGATAAGTACAAATTTTTACATCAGGAAAGCAGCAAAACAATGAGTACTACTCCCTTACAAAAGGGAAGCAAAACCTGGGAAAGCTTCAAAACAAAGAGTACTACTCCCTTACATTACAAAACCATAAATCAAAAGCTATCTAGGGGTCATAGGCCTAAATGATTATGACCATGTTGATATCTTTCGATGTTCATGAACTTGAGCGTGAAAACCTCGTCTCCCTATAGCTGTCCCATTTGACTTGTTCAAAGCAAAAGGACAAAAAACAACGGCTTTTTGTTTCCAAAAATCTTCTTCCTTAGCAAGTGCTTGAGCAAGAAAAGCGTTACTCCTCTTCCAGGCAACCAAGTTGGCATAGGTGGGGTTTTCTTCATACTCTTTCTCCATATTAGAAGCAAATTCCTCGGCTTTCTTAACCGCATCAAAAATGTTCCAAAAAATCTCTTTATTCCACCATTTTAGATGTTTCTTCAATCTGTTAAGCTTCAGCTGAACCTTTATCATACCACAGGCACAAGTCGGATGTGACCAGTTAAGGCTTACTGTAGGGAGAAAATCATGGTGGTGGATCCACATGTTTTGAAATCTGAAGGATGATGGTTCGGACTGAAAATCATGCTTACAATAAATTAAGAGAGGGTTATGATCCGAGCACTATTTTGGTAGATGTTGCACCCTCGTAAATGGAAAGAGTTCAAGCCACTCTGTATTATACATCACTCTGTCAAGTCTTTGCCGAAGTCCGTTACTCGCCCAAGTGAAAGGAGATCCTTCAAAGCCAGCATCAATCAAGCCCGTATCTAAGATCATGTGCCTAAAGTCTTCCATTTCACTAAGTTTCGCAGCAGCGCCCCCTTTTCTTTCATTGGTGTTCAAGATTATATTAAAATCTCCCCCAATCATCCAAGGGGAGTTAAGTAGAGAGATCCTTCTGATTTCCTCCCATAAGGGTCTTCTTTCAAGCTTTGTGCACTTGGCATAGATAAAGGAGCAATGGAAGGGACGCTCAGAAAGATTAGAGCAGACTTTAACATGGAAAATTTGATCCTCATTGAGGATGGGTTCAACCTGAAATTCAGCAGAGAAGAAACACCAAATTTTATTACTTTTGTTGGTGAACGCATTATTGAAGCCCAGTCTTCTAGTGAAAAATCTGAAATCAAAAGCTACCATAGGTTCCAAAAGAGCCAGAATTTGAATATTATGATCTCTACAGTAGTGTTTAACCATTCTTTGCGACAAGGGGTTCCTTATCCTCCTAATATTCCAAATGAGGCAATTCATATGTGAGGGGATGTTGAGGCCAAAAGACTAAGTCTTAGCGACCTTCTTGTGGATTTATTCTTGGTTTTAGGATTGCCGGATACCTCCTCAAGTGGGTGGAGATTTTCTAAAGACTTTGATTTTTGTATTTTTGAGGTCTCATGGGCTTCATTAAAGAGCTCCCCGAGGGATAAATCTGTCCCATTTTCATAATTCCAGTCCGGGGGCTTAGGAGGGCTGTATAGCTCAGAAGACGCAGAATTTAAAAGGCAACAAGTAGAGGCATCCATTAGTTTCTGTATTGAGCCACCAATACTGTCTTTACCGTCTATTCTCATTACCGTAACACCCTGCATGCTCACTGATCTGTTATTCTCTCCTTTGGCAGAATTGACCGAAGTGTTATCCTGAACCTCCTCTTTCTCGAGAACCCTGTCCCAACTAAAACCATAAGGAGTCAATTGCAGATTACCTTATTTTTCGGCATCTCTATTGGCTGTTTCCTTTTCCAGATTATCAATTTCGAACAATTTACCCCCATCTCCATTTGTTCCATTCCCATCTTCCGAACATTCAAACAACTTAGCAAGAGCCAATCCAATGCAATTATTAGCAGATATATCAACAAAATTAACATGTAATGCAGGGGAGGGAACATCCCTCACTAAATCAACAGACAAAACATTATCACATGGAGCATCCCTGACATAATCAGCATGAATTTTATCAACAGTAGTAGAATTATAATCATGCGAAATAGAACATCCCTCATCAAGTCAATCTCAGAATCATACTTACAGGGAACATTAAAAGGATTAATCGAGTCAGCAGACTTACCTGGGGACTTACTTGTCTTCTTCGTGACATCAGCCTCAATCTGCTTTCCTTTGTTCCATCCTGGGTGATTCTGTTTCTCATCGGGAGGGGGATTATTCACCGGCTGTCATCTTCTTTGGCTCTTCTGGAAGGGGTTAGGGGCGCCCCCATTGAAATAGCACTTTGAAGCCTCGTGACCCAGGTGACGGCAATAAGTGCAGAACGTTGGCGGATTCTCATAGACGATTTTTTGGTTGATCGAAATCTCCTCCAAGTCCAAAAAGAAGGAGTCCAGGCGGAAGCAGCAACATCAAGTTCCACACATACTTGTGCCACGCTGATCCTCGATTGGGAGTAGGTTGCAGCATCTATTTTCAACGATTTTCCGACAACGCTAGCCACCAAAAATAATAAAGATTTTTCAAAAAGCTCGATAGAAAGGCTGGGGAATCTGACCTAAACAGGGGCAACGAAAGATTCAATTCTACCATTAAAGAAAGGAGACCATTTGAAAATTCGCATCGGGTATCCACAGATGAAAGTGATTTGTTTAAGCCAAAGATTTGAATAGTCTTCTTCGCAGCACAAATTTATCAAAATGTGCTTAATGTCTAAGACTTTAATGCTTGGTTCCCCCTTAAGCCCCAAGGCTAAGAAGAATTTTCTGATTTCGGACATGGAGGGATAACTATGGGAAAATTTACCCACAAGAGCAAGGCGAAATTGATTGGAAGTACGCGAGAGTTCATCACGGGAGAATGACAGATGTTTAACCCCATCCTGAAAAGAAATAGATCCCGCTGACGGTGAGACCGAATTGGAGAAAAAAGGGGAAATATCCTGAAAGGATAAAGGACCATCGCCCGAGGAGGACCCCTCAGCGACCGAAGCATACATTCTAGGAGGAAATAGGAAGGAGAATGGGGCAGCGGGGCAGGAAGTAGGGGAGATTGGCGAAGACTCTGCCATGAGTCTCGAGACTAGTGAAATGGCTAAAGACGCTGGCGAAATGGAGAAAAAAAAAGGGGGGGATCTGAAATTGGGAAGGAGACACAGGAGTGACATGGGGTGGGGAGGAGACACAGGACTGAAAAGAGGCTAAAAAAAGGGAGGCTGAGCCAGCAAGCAACCTCGGCGACGAAGTCGACGGCGCGGCGCAGCGACAGCGAAGATGACGCTGTAAGGAGGATGGGCTTTAGGCAGGTGGGGATCCAAAGGGGTGCTGCGATTCCTATAGAGAAGGCAGAGACAAACGGCTAGAGAGAGAAAGAGCAAGGAGTTTTTGGTTCAGGGTTCAGGGTTCAGGTTCAGGGTTCAGGTTCAGGGTTCAGGGTTCAGGTTTTAGGGTTTAGGGTTCAGGGTTCAGGGTTCAGGGGTTTAGGGTTTAGGGTTTTTTAGGTTTTAGGGTTCAGGATTTAGAGTTTAGGGTTCAGGTTCAGGTTCAGGGTTCAGGGTTTAGGGTTTTAGGGTTTAGGGTTCAGGGTTCAAGGTTCAGAGAAAAGGTTTGGGTTCAGGGTTTAGGGATTAGGGTTTAGGGTTGACAATGGTTCAGGGTTCAGGGTTCAGGGTTTAGGGTTTAGGGTTTAGGGTTTAGGGTTTAGGGTTCTTAGGGTTCTAGGGTTCAGGGTTTAGGGTTCAGAGTTGACAATGGTTTAGGGTTCAGGGTTCAGGGTTCAGGGTTCAGGGTTCAGGGTTCTAGGGTTCAGGGTTCAGGGTTCAGGGTTCAGGGTTTAGGGGTTCAGGGTTTGGGGTTCAGGGTTCAGGGTTCAGGGTTCAGGGTTCAGGGTTCAGGGGTTCAGGGTTAGGGTTCAGGGTTCAGGGTTCAGGGTTCAGGGGTTCAGGGTTCAGGGTTCAGGGTTCAGGGTTCAGGGTTCAGGGTTCAGGGTTCAGGGTTCAGGGTTCAGGGTTCAGGGTTCAGGGTTCAGGGTTCAGGGTTCAGGGTTCAGGGTTCAGGGTTCAGGGTTCAGGGTTCAGGGTTCAGGGTTCAGGGTTCAGGGTTCAGGGTTCAGGGTTCAGGGTTCAGGGTTCAGGGTTCAGGGTTCAGGGTTCAGGGTTCAGGGTTCAGGGTTCAGGGTTCAGGGTTCAGGGTTCAGGGTTCAGGGTTCAGGGTTCAGGGTTCAGGGTTCAGGGTTCAGGGTTCAGGGTTCAGGGTTCAGGGTTCAGGGTTCAGGGTTCAGGGTTTAGGGTTCAGGGTTCAGGGTTCAGGGTTCAGGGTTCAGGGTTCAGGTTTAGGGTTTAGGGTTCAGGGTTCAGGGTTCAGGGTTCAGGGTTAGGGTTCAGGGTTCAGGGTTCAGGGTTCAGGGTTCAGGGTTCAGGGTTCAGGGTTCAGGGTTCAGGGTTCAGGGTTCAGGGTTCAGGGTTCAGGGTTTAGGGTTTAGGGTTCAGGGTTCAGGGTTCAGGGTTCAGGGTTCAGGGTTCAGGGTTTAGGGTTTTAGGGTTCAGGGTTCAGGGTTCAGGGTTCAGGGTTCAGGGTTCAGGGTTCAGGGTTCAGGGTTCAGGGTTCAGGGTTCAGGGTTCAGGGTTCAGGGTTCAGGGTTCAGGGTTCAGGGTTCAGGGTTCAGGGTTCAGGGTTCAGGGTTCAGGGTTCAGGGTTCAGGGTTTAGGGTTAGGGTTCAGGGTTCAGGGTTCAGGGTTCAGGGTTCAGGGTTCAGGGTTCAGGGTTCAGGGTTCAGGGTTCAGGGTTCAGGGTTCAGGGTTCAGGGTTCAGGGTTCAGGGTTCAGGGTTCAGGGTTCAGGGTTCAGGGTTCAGGGTTCAGGGTTCAGGGTTCAGGGTTCAGGGTTCAGGGTTCAGGGTTCAGGGTTCAGGGTTCAGGGTTCAGGGTTCAGGGTTCAGGGTTCAGGGTTCAGGGTTCAGGGTTCAGGGTTCAGGGTTCAGGGTTCAGGGTTCAGGGTTCAGGGTTCAGGGTTCAGGGTTCAGGGTTCAGGGTTCAGGGTTCAGGGTTCAGGGTTCAGGGTTCAGGGTTCAGGGTTCAGGGTTTAGGGTTCAGGGTTCAGGGTTCAGGGTTTAGGGTTCAGGGTTTAGGGTTCAGGGTTTAGGGTTCAGGGTTCAGGGTTCAGGGTTCAGGGTTCAGGGTTTAGGGTTCAGGGTTTAGGGTTAGGGTTCAGGGTTTAGGGTTCAGGGTTTAGGGTTCAGGGTTTAGGGTTTAGGGTTTAGGGTTTCAGGGTTCAGGGTTAGGGTTTAGGGTTCAGGGTTCAGGGTTCAGGGTTCAGGGTTTAGGGTTTAGGGTTCAGGGTTAGGGTTTAGGGTTTAGGGTTTAGGGTTTAGGGTTCAGGGTTCAGGGTTCAGGGTTCAGGGTTCAGGGTTCAGGGTTCAGGGTTCAGGGTTCAGGGTTCAGGGTTTAGGGTTTAGGGTTTAGGGTTTAGGGTTTAGGGTTTAGGGTTTAGG